>CM076582.1:769649377-770177151 GCA_034641835.2 Pinus albicaulis
GACTTCGAGTGCCTGCCCTAGTAAGGTTATGTTCTGAGTAACACCTTTCAGTTTTCAGTAGCAAGTAGCAGCAGTTTCTGGTGCAGGTTTGGAGAGGAAGAAGCCCTTCTGGTGGCTGCGCAGATCTGAGAAGGAGGGACACTGTTCCAGGGAGAAAGAGGACGCAGATCAGCCTTAGAGAGAGAGGACGCTGTTCCAGGAAGGACGCAGTTCAGATCTGAGAAGGAGGGACGCTGTCCAGGAGAAGGAAGCACGCAGATCAGGCTTAGAGAGAGGACGTTGTTCTGGGAGGCAGAGGAACGTAGATCTGAAGGTACATTGATAGATCCAGACTTGGCGGTCACAGATCTGGAAGGGTATTTGCAGATCTAGTTCTGTATGGTGCAGATCTGAAGATATAGCACTAGATCCAGCTTGGGAGACTGCAGATCTGTGGAGATATTGGCAGATCTAGCCTAGATCTGAAGAGATAACATCAGATCCAGCCCTGGAGGTTGCAGATCTGAAGAGATATTGTCAGATCCAGCATAGATCTGAAGGGTTAACAGCAGATCTGATCTAGGAGGACGCAGATCTGGAGGGATAGGACGCAGATCTGGTTTGGAGGCTTCAGATCCAGTAGATCTGAGCATACAGGAGGCAGATCCATCAGGGAGGACGCTGATCTGAGGAGCAGGATTGTGTTAGAGGGGCTTGACAGCGTTTTCCAACATCCAGGAGCTGATTCATTCATCTGTGAGGGGTTTTATCACTAAAGACCCATCTGCTCTCGCGCTCGTCACGCGTGGGGACGGGGCTGCTTTATCTGTGTGGGATAAACTCCAACCGGTCGCCTATCCTTTTGGTCTTACTATAGTTTCAAAGGTGATTCCAGTTTTCCGCTCGTAGTAGTTCTACCAAATTTAGACGCTCGGTTCTATTCATAGTTTCCATTGTTCTGAGAGGGTCTCCACTTGCCTGTAACATTGTGTGCACCATTCCGATTTTCTTGTACTCCTCTCTATGTACTTTCGTATTACAATAAAATGGCCTGCCTTCCGGTATTCTATGTACTTGGTTTTAATATCCTGCTCCCGCATTGTATTTTCTATATCCGTTCTGCATATTTCTCGTGTATTATCAAGATCGCTCGCGTGAGCCACCTGAGACAGATTCTGAGGCGGAGCAGCCTGAGAAGGGCCCAGGACAGCGTAATCCAATGGCAGATGATGATGTGAGGTTTAAAGAGGCGGTCCTCCGTCAATTGCAGGAGACATCGCTGATAGTGCAGGATACGTCACGGAGGCTCACAGCTATAGAGACCAGCCAGAGAGAACTCCCTAGAGTTCTTCAGTTTGGAGAGGGTTCGAGTATGTCTCGCCACATACCAGATGCTATTCCCATTGTGACAGCTCAGCGATCCACTATGCCCACATTCCCACCAGCAGACACAGAGACAGGAGTGCGGGGAGGTGCACAGAGGGTCAATCCAGCACCCACACGACACACCATGCCTACTTTCCTAGTAGAGGACGAGGGGACGACAACCCCGAGAGAGGTGAGTCCAGCTCAATGGACAGCCGCTTATACAGAATGGCAGGGCTTCGGCCAGGGATTCATGGATACTCTCCCTTTTGAGCGCTATCTCCAGTATAGATATGGCCTCAAACCCCCTGAGCATGCAGTCTTCAGCCAGCTAGGACGCTGTCCTTATCTGCAGCCATTGTTTATCTGAGAGGGTCTCCACTTGCCTAGGGCAAGGATAGGTGCACTCACTCTGATTTTCTTGTACTCCTCTTTATGTACTTTCAGATTAATAAAATGGCTCAGCTTTCTGGCATTCTATGTGTACTTGTTCCATGATCTGGTTCCGGCATTGTATTTTCTATATCTGTCTGGCATATTTCTGTGTATTACTGGTTATTTCCCTTTGGGGATATTACACTGCTACTCAAATTCTTAAAGTTGAGTTCCATGGACTTACAGTCCATCATACCAGAAACTTCATAATGTATTTTCCTTGAGAAAGGAAAATCTTGCCCGGTCTCTGCTAGACCTTTAGGCCTAGACATTCGTCCTAGGTCCTTCATCTCAAACTCAGCAGCGAGCTCCCTCTTGCACTGATGAAAGAGAGGGTCAGCACCTGTCAGGAAGAGGGTCATCCTCATACAGCTCATCCACATACAGCACCAGAGTGAGAAGCTTCTTTCTATTAACCTTGAAGTAAAGGTTCGGATCAACATTACTACGAGTGAAGCCCAGCTTCATCAGGTAGCTATCTATCCTCTCTGGGTACTTGCTTCAACCTATAGAGGGCTTTCTTCAACCTGCAAACATGGGTGTCCCGATCCTGGACTTCCAACCCCAAAGGTTGCTCCACATATATCTCTTGCTCCATCACACCATGCAGAAAAAAATGCGGTCTTCACATCATCTGATGAAGACTCCATCCTTGCGTAGCAGCAAGGGCTATATATGTCATCATAGTCTATACCTTCCTCACAAGCAACGAATCTTGCCTTGAACTTTTCAGCACTTCCAACAGATCCATGCTTGATCTTGTAGAGCCATTTCGAGGTGACAACTGCTTTGTCCTATGGTCTTGGGACCACATCCAGGCATCATTCTTCATAATGGACTCATAGCTTCTTTCCAGACTTGATGCTTTACGACTTCCTTAAAGGATTCAAAGTCAGATGAACAATAGTACTCATGGCTGCTAGATACCCTTGGTATTTATATGGCTTCTTGGTTTTCCTTCGGAATTTCCCCCTCTAAAGCCATATGTCCTTGAGCCATGAGGATCTTCTTTCGTTGAACAAAGGTATCCACTCAGGAGCATATACAGATACATCTCCCTCTTAATGTCGGCTTCTCTCTCGAGAGAAGACATCTATTTAAATGAGGGCATCCCAGACACCAACTTGGAATAGGGACTTGATCTCCCACAGTCAAAGCCATCCAATCAGACTTTGCTGATCATGATTCAAGATTCCAACCATGTGACAAAAAGCTGCATAAACTTCTCAGTTCACATTTTAAGTTTACCATAACGCTCCAATGTAAGACTGATACAGTCACATGCTTACTGCTACATAGGTGTCTATCAATGTCACTGTCATACAGGGGGAACATATCAACAAGCCTCAGCTTGTGTTAGAAGTCCTTTCAGCCACTACCTGTTATTTTGTGAGTAGCTCCTTCAAACAGCCTTCTAAGACTGCAGCTTACAAAAACTAGGGATCCAATCTACCTTGGTTTATCCTGCACTTGAGGCATTGCACCTTGAGTTGCTTCCAGATCTGCCCATTTCTGGTTATTTCAGCAGACAGCTCCTAGGGCTGTCAAAATTTTCCTGGCTCAATGACTTACATCTATGCCCATTTTGTCAACAATTTGACCACTACATAGAATTTCCCCAAGGACTTCAGCAGTCAACCCTTTAAAATTTCCAGCTTCAAACATGGGTGTCTGTCTATGTCACTGTCATGATGACAGTGACATAGAATCACAGATTTAGAACTATCACATTCATCACGGCTTGTTGAATATGAACTTCACTTACATTTCTTGGACTCTTGTCCTTGATGTACAAGGAAGGGTTCTCTTCCTCCTATACCTGCAAAGAGTGTTGTTGTTCCAATACTTCTGCCTTAACTGTTCACTAGTTTGCATATTTCTGAGCTTAAATAGGGTATCATAGTGATCCCAATCCAGCACTATTTCTTTCAGACTTCTTCACATGATTATTTCACAAAGCACGCTTGCCTTGAGTTGTTGACTTTAAATATGATCCACAGGCGTATTTCAACGTTCATCGTAATGTGGCACTATTCCAGACTGTTCACACCATTGCCGTCCTCACATACATCCATACTACGCTGTGACTTCAGCATTGGTCGCTTCACGCCATGCAACATTGTGGGCAGATCCACCACAGGTTACGCAACAGCACAAAAAAAAACACCTACAGCAGCAATCGCTTTCCAGCACGTTGCTCACGGTTTTGTTGCCCACCGCAGACCAGCACCCAGGCACCACCACTCTTCCGCCACCACAGTGGGCACACAAGCCGTTCCACAAACAGGAATGAGCAATTCTGCTCTATGCTCATTCCTAAGCAACGCTGGATTGACGGTGAGGGAGACACAGCATCGGCTCACACAACAGGCACACGAACACTAGATGTAAAATCATTTGACGGCTGGTGCCCTCTCCACGTTTTCCAATTGACGGTGGATTCATGCTCTTAATTCGCTGAGATTTAGAGTTTTCTGCGAGATGGCGTCGTCCATCTATCAAGTCATCTCCCATTTAAGTAAGATATCCGTGTTTATCACCATCGTCAGCATTTAAATCGATCTGTCAGTTATCTTTCCATTCATTGCTCCATTGTGAGATGTCGTTACTGCAGCAGCGTTCTTCCAGTACTCTGTCTCTTCCTTTGACTTCTTCAAATCTGCTTCCAGGGTCAGTTTGACTATCCGGACAGCCTCTACCTGCTCAGAAGATTGATCTGCAATTTGCCTACTCTTTTCGAGATCTGAATTCGCAGCATTTAACTCCAATTTCCTTCAACTCACCACTGCCACGCCCAATGCTGCCCGAGGCATCACCGTTGTACGCATTGAAAAAAAATTCATCTATGCTTCCGCGTTAATTATTATAGATTTAGCTGAGCTATTTTACGCCCAGAACTTCTTTCTGAATGGCAGCGACATTATATAGTTGCAGCGGCAACCTTCAATCAGATTGCAGCTTTCTTAACCACGATATCGAGCTTCCCACTGTCCGCACCATTTAAAAGAACAGCATCAACAATTCCATACGCAGAATATTTCAGTTCGTGGAAATTCGTTGAAATCAGTCACAGAATTTACTGCAAAATGACAACACTTCCAGCGGCTTCTGGATTCTTATCAACAGAAAAAAAAAAAAATTTGCCAATCCGATCCACTGTCGTATGTTCTGCAGTGAAAACTTTGAGATCGTTGTGGACATTATCTTTAAAAACATAGAGGCTGACAAGTGAGGCATCGAATGCATAGTCCGAATCCGAATGCCCGAGGGAAAGAGACCACGATGCGGAAAACTAGAAGAAGACCCAGATGTTCGGGCTATTTCCCAAATTCCCGAACAGACTTGGGACAACCCTATAAACCCTTCGATTCCATTTCAGTCCTTTACATAACATTGCATCCGCATACATATCTTCGTAGTGATCATCATAGTGATCCGCATACATTCACTGCTATACCATAACTGAATTCACAATTATTTCTGAACTTAACACTGTTTTATCTTAGAGAGAAACCGCATTTCTTCACAAAGGAATTTGCACCCTTTTACTGCTCAGAACTGTTCACACATCTTGCTGTGATATGCCTGCGTATTTATTCTCTAGACATCTTGAGACAGTCCGCAAACTATACAAGCAGATCCGCACTTCGTTGTTCTTGATATTTCCATTTCTTCCTTGAATATATCCGCATAGTTAATTTCAGATGTCCGCAATTTCTTATCCGCATTGTAATTTCAGATGTCCGCAATTGCTTATCCGCATTGTAATTTCAGATGTCCGCAATTGCTTATCCGCATTGTAATTTCACGCGACGTTGTTTCCAGTGGTCGGGACACTTCCGCCTACGGAGAACCAACGCTTTACTAACTTACGCCCTCGAAAGTCTGAATCCACCCACAGCTGTTTTGATTCACTGCATTCCTTTAGGAGATTAGATATAGACCGGCAGCGTCCTCCAAAAATGAGGTGGGGACTGCGTCCCTCTTACAGCAGCATACGCTGCCCTTCCACGCAGGCTGAGACAGAGCCGCGTCCCTCATAGCTGTCACCTTCCACGCTAACTAGAGTAGACTTGCTCACGCTGATTCAAGCCTCGGGCATTGTCTTCAAACCTGGCTCTGATACCATGTTAATTTCTGCTCATGTTCTATGACATTTCAGATTAGGGCACAACACTGAAGAAGATAGAACATACTAAAAGATCAATAGAAGACAAGCCACGACAGAGATAAGAAATGGTGGCGTTACAGCGATCAGCAGGATGCTTCTACTAGCAAAGTCTCCAATAGGTCATTCAACCAAGCGTGTCACACATATAACCCAGACAAAGAACAGTCCATATATATATCACAGCTCCAACGCTATCCAGAGAGAGAGAATTCCTCCACAACAATGTCTGTCAAATGAACTCCAAGTCTCTCCAATATATAGGAATCTTTGGGGGTGTGTGACACGTCCTTTAAGACATTTAAGTCAATATTTTATTCCAAGCCGACCTAGCACATAAGTGGAATAAATTCAAAGTACATGTTCTGCTCATCCGATCGAGATGATCTTTAGATCAATCTTACACCTCTCCGAAAGAGGAATCCAATAAAAATATTACGATCGTCATCTGAGCAGCACAACCCGGAGTTTGGACCTAGTTGTCCAATTTTAACAGTCCCTTTGTGTGAATCTCTGCGTTATTTACCTCAAAATGAACCATGACATTTTGACAAGCTGAGATTTGAGCTTTGTCCACCTGCATTCAGAACTTATATATATATATACCATATACATAATTGCAATTCAAAAAAAAAACATTGACAATTAAATTCTCAATCCAACAATTTACTGCATTGGCTAATAATCATTAGCTGCCCCTCTGCAACTACAACCTCTAGATTTACACTCTTTTCTCTCTCTTTCACACACTCACACACACCCTTCATCTTCAGCATTCTCTAATTTATACAAATATGTGAAACTATTCTTCTCGGAATAGTATTTTTCTAGAAAATCTCAACAAACCAATGCCTTCCTATTATTGAGCATTTGCCCCTATATTGGCTCTATTCCACGCACGGAAAAAAACCAATTTCTATATTTATGCCAAATTTAATTAAGTATAAAACAAACTAACAATGATCCTAAAATAAATAACAAATTTAATAAAATAAATTATTAAACTATTCCTAAGTCTATTTTATTTCCAATTAGCCACAACATGTGACCAAAACGTCACATTGTTGGCTAAGCTTCCGATGCTCCTGCATCATATATAAAAATTAATTATTACTAAATTGTAATTGTATTAGGTTTTATTAGGAAAAGGGCATGATCAAAGATCATTCCCATTCACCAAGAGACACCCCAAGGCTGTATTTAAGCCATGGTCTCTCTCATTTTCTAATCATCATTCAATTTATCAATCAAATATATATTTGTTTATGTCTATTACTGAGTTATTTTGCTCCACCAAACAGGCCAATCCCTGAACTGACAAGCCCTCCACTACCTCTACGCAGTCTCTGCGTGGCCATTGTGTCACTGTTGATAGTTGGCTCTTCTGCTGGTTGGATCTGACCCTCTAGCCTCTCCCAATCTCACACCCCGACTCTCCAGCACTGGATCTGACAGATCCTCAACTGAATCACGAACTTCCTCAAGGCTATTGTGTTGCCTCTGTTGGCTATTGCGTTGCCTCTGTTGGGTCTGTGTAGCTGCTACGCTGCCTCTCTCTGTACTTCTCTCTATCTTCTCTGCAGTATATTGTCGGCTCAGGAAAATCTCCAACCGGCAAATATCTTTGCCCCTCTCCGCAAAAATCTTCTCGATCGATTTTCTCCCTGAGCACTGCTCACTAAAGAATTTCGATCTCTAGATTTTCTCTCTCGATGTGTCTTCCAAATGATCCATCAAGTCCTTATAATCTTCTCGTTGAAACTTCAACAACCGAGATTAAATTGTTAATCAACGGCTAAGATTAACTTCACTTGATCTCTGACTTTTCTAGAAGATTCACACTCTGTTTTAATTAATATCCATTCATTATTTTAATTTCCTAAGTTTAGACTTAAGGTCCCATTAAAAATAATTAATTATTTCCATAAAACATGATCTGAGTGGAATTTTCCAAAATGTTTTCTACATTCTTTGGAATACATGTGCCTAAGCCTCCCTGCAAATTTTGAGACTTAGAGCACATCCGATGCTACCACAAATCAACACATATGCCCTTTGGGATATTTGGCACTAGTCTTTCCCCATCAATCACCTTTAAAATAAACCTAATAAACTCGATAAAAAATTGCTTTACCAAAGCAGCTCTTCACTTCACCCAGACCCTCATTTATCTAAGCTTTAGCAATCCTAAGTTCCTAACCCTAGGGACGGCTCATTTGTGCCAAGGAAGAGCCAGCCTTAAGCGAGAAGAGGAGTTATTGATGTGACAGTGAACCCTCTTTAGTTACCTTTAGGCATGCATTTTCTCTGTGGACCTCGGAGTTTAAGTGCAAGAAAAACCAGTAACAGGGCCAACCTCATCATCATTAAATACAGCGCCCAAATTCTTGTTTCAAAGTGTATTTGGATGCCTCCTTGCTTGGGCACTCCTCCATAAGGTCACTTATTACCTCTTTTTGCAGGCACGATGCTGATGAAGCAGTGTTTGAGCATGTCAAGGTGGTTTTTCACTTATTTCAATAAGGGTGTTCTACAAATTTGTACATCAAAATTTCCAAGCAGTAACACATGGGACATGGGGCTGTATTTATTCTCAAGGAAAAAAATGTCTTAGAAAACTTGAGATACATTTAGCATTTTTTTTAAACATAAATGAGCAGTGGAACCTGTCATTGCAAACAATCAAGAATTAAAAGGAAACATGGCCTACATCAGAAAACATCCAGCTGCCAGGAAGCATTTCCCTGGCATTCTGTTTTTGATTGGCAACAGGAAATGTTCAGAGATATCACTGGGGGAGAACAGCACACTAAGGCTGTTTCTAGTAACATAAATGTTCATAATAGTTGAAGGCATAAATAGCAATGTTACCAGACTCGGAATCGGCAATAAATCGACAAGGAAAAAGAGTGAAGAGTTTTAATCGAATCGGGAAAAAATAGGGAAACAATCGGTGAATTCAATAAATAAAGATATACAAATATATTGAATTAAAAAAACATTTTTCATTGATATTCAATAAAACCATGTCCAAACAATGCATAATATCAATAGATGTCCAAATATCATGAATGAATAAGTATCTCATATATGTTATGAGTCCAAACATGATCCAATGTACTGAGTCTTAACTCCTAACCAGTGACTACATAGAACCAGAAGCACATGCTTCTAAAAGTTTATAAAAGACTGCATACAAATCAGTAAAAAAGCAGAAACTGAAATCTCTTGATTGTTGCTAAAATGATACGATAATGGTTTGCAACTGAAATCTTTGACAGAGCACACGCTGAAGCTAACGCTAAAGCACACTGCACCCTATGCCTCTATTACGCAAAGTAAACTGAAACTGAAACCATGCCTCTATTACCTTCTCGGCATATGAGTTGTGGGCTTGAGTAGTGAGAAGTGAGTTATGGACCGATGTTTAATTTTTAACCTAACCAAACCACGTGGAAAACAATGCAGCAACCCTAAAAGTTAAAATCCGTGCTTGCCAAGTCTAGGGCTGAAAATTGCCTAAATCGCAATTAATCGGTGAGTCGCAAGTCAAACTCACGTTGACCACAAGTCAAACTCGGTCAACGCGAGTTTGACTCACCCAGAGTTGAATCGGATCATTTGAGGGAAGAGCAGAGTTTGACTCGTGATTAATCGTGAGTGATCGGAGATTCATGTTTCACTGATAAATAGAACTTCTCTCATTTCACTTCCTTCTCACCAATCTATTACAGGCACAGTTGTTCACTGAAACTCCCCTTTGTAATAGTAAAGATCAGCTAGAAAAGCAAACTCATTCTAACTTACACACGACAAATACATACAGCAATGCATGCCCCCAAATATGATACAAAACCTTCACTGCCTTCTGTCAAATCACCTTGATCTTGAAGCAAATCAGACAGTATATACCCATAGTTTCATCTTCATTCTAAATGTTGATTTCGATTTAAGCTCTTGAACCTTCTAGCATAATTTCTGTTCATACTAACACAATATAGTATACGTTTAAAGCTCATAGCCTCGTACCAATCATCAAACCTATTTGCAATGCAATCTCATTTCTCTTTTCACTGTGAACATCAATAACTATGTCACTCTTTAAGGCATCATTTAGATGTTTTTAAAGGTATTTTATCCGGCATAAATTATCAATTCTGGCATGTCACAAGGCATCATACATGGAGGCATACAGGTTATAGAGGATTTCATGTAGTGAAACTTTAGCTTCAAAAAGAGAAATCAAGTTGATATCTTTGAAAAATTGAAGGTTAGAAGTTTCTAAAAATAACCACTGATCAATGCAGATGTTGTTCAGTAGCGAAAACAGCAGCATCTACCTACCAAAGTTATATTCCTCAAGAGAGGTAGAAATGTGGCTTGGGCCAGGTGCATGCCTTCGGTGAATCTGATAAGATAGTACACTATCACAACATCTAAGCCAAAAAGAAGTGCCTGTGACCATTGGTTCGATGTTCACTCCTTGAGAACCATTCCAAAATTTTCAAAAACCACACCTTTTATGGTACCTGAGCTCTTTGGGCCAGTTATATCCTCTTCTTGTTTAAAACAAGCACTTTGAAAACAGAAGAAGCAGAAAAAGAAGTAACCAATGATATGTCAATTAGTTTTCAAGCTCTCTGTTAATTTCAATACTCTATTATAAGTTAATAATTTCTTGCAAAAGGCGGATTATGAAAAGTCTTCTTTGTAACATAGGGCAGTTTTGAATTCTATTTCCCTGGAATTGGTAATGAATTTAAATACACCAGGGAACCTACAAAACAAATTCATCTCCAGTTTTGTCCTTTATGTCAGCAGTTACGATCTTTGTCATATCCATCATTGTATTTCTTATCTGCAAGACTGCAGCAAATTTATCCAACTGCTTTGATGCAACAAAGGTTTTCAACAGAGCAATGACAATCGGAAGAAATTTCTAGAGCATCAACAGATTTATTATAATGTAATGCTTCAAATTTTCCCAGCAGTTCAATTGTTTTCTGAGAAATTTTCCACAATTTTAAATAAATTTTCAATATGGATTTATACTGTTCAAAAGAGAGGAGATATATTGTCCTTAAGAAACTTGGGGATCCAAATTTATACCATATTGTTCTATTACAGTGCAGAGATTCTGTTTCAATTTTTTTTGTTCTTAAAATTCATCTTCAAACAGAAACAATATTAATCCTTCAGAAAGATACCCAACATTCTCTAACCGCATTCACTTTTCATTCCATCTTTCATTACAGAAATGATATCACACAAAACGACCAGTCACCATATTGTTTTTAAATTCCTCAATTTCAACAATTACATTTTAAATTTAACATATCCCGTGTATAAATACAGCGCTTACCTAGCCTTTTCCTAGCCAAGTTGCCATTTGTCTCCAGACCCTGAATGGTTTTGCTCTCAAGACTGTCTCCCTCTCTACATTCTTCACCTAACCATCAAATTTGATCGGCTTTGTCAAATATAAGAAAAAAAAATCCCTCAGACAAAAAAATTTGTCTGCAGCAACCCCATATTTTATGTTATGCCTGCAAAATCTGACAACCCTTCTACTGTATTAGCATTCATCAATTGCAAATATTCAGGATGATGACCACCAAACCAGCATTAGAGGAGTAAAAGAAAAGTAACCATGAACAATGGCCAAGTGATACCTGAAAGTTTGCTTGACCAAATCTTGAAGCCTCAATTGCATGCCCTCAATATGTCATCTGTGAGCGCAGTTCCATATGGTGATTTTGCCCTAAACAGCATAGCATTAAAGTCACAAGCTCATACATGAGCTTTATTAGATATTAATTTACCTTAAGTGACCTTGTGAAACAACATAAAAAAATTATATATTTATTTAACATATAAAGTCAGATTAAACTGGACTCAACAATTCGTGAATCACTTCACATAAAGGAGTATATTCAACATTTAGCTGTAATGGGGATACATATTTCAAGGGAACACAGATACATGTAACATAACTATTTGCATACAAATCAGGTACATGATGATATGCAACTTACAAAAGTTGAACATAGAGAATTAGAAAATGTCAAATGAAACACAATGCATACTCAACTCTAAGCCTAAATATGCAAGAACAGTGATGAACAAATATATATCGTGTACAGACAAAATGCCATGGATGCTAAAGGAAATTAGTAAGAAAATAGAAATTCCTTAACAATAGAAGGAAACATGTGTCCCATCAAGAAAACTTACAAGAAAATAATAAGTAAAAGATCCCTATCAAAGGGCTCTATTGTACTGAGCTTAGTAAACTTACTTCAAAATTCAAATATGCAAATTTGCAACTGGCCCATTTTCTTACCTATATTCATAAATGCTTTGCAAAGGGAAACACGGCTATTAGTTACACTCATAGTTAATCTGTGATTTTGTTGTAACACCTTTAGTCCATGTATATAGAGACAGAATTTACACCCATGAGAAAAACAAAAACGTATAACTTAGCAACATGGAGATCGTAAACTTCCATAGAGATTATAAAAACAACACCAAGCAATGATTCCTCCACAGCTCTCTTGATATACTTAAAGGTAAGCAATCGAGACAATATCCCAAATATTTCTTTTACACGAAGCTTTGTTACAATGGAAAGGCCCAAAGAAAATATTCGATCTTGCTGTCAATTAAGATTTCTTTTGGAGCAGATTTACAATCTGGCTTGACAGGTGACGATATTACAAAAAATAAGTCAGACAGGAGCGACAGAATCCTTCAGCAAATCGAAATGATTCTACCTCACTTGGCTGAATCCAGATCTATATGCAGCTCAGGATTTCTCTTACAAAATTATAATGTGCCCAGATTTATGTTATAAGATACAGAGGATGACTGAAAGACACCAATTTCACTGTTGTGAAGATGTACATGGTGTGGTAACTGTAGCAGCAGAAGTGATCGCTGGAACACTATCCAATCCAGAGCTAGTTCCCACAGCATCTGAGGAACTCAAATTTGGAATAGATGGACTGATGTGTGAATTGGAAGTAGAACTTTGTGCATAAGAAGGTCCAGCATGCACCTGCCTCAACTGTATTAGAAAAGAAACAAATAAAGATCCTTCAGTAAAAGAATTGGGTTTAATACCGTGTTATAATGCTTCTCAGTGAAGCCACTCCAAACAAAAATCATATTTGCATCTACCACAGAGAACACGATGAAAACCTTAAACACAATTACAAATTTGTTCCTAAGTTATAGCCTGGTGTTTTCTCAGGGAGCTCCAAAGAGACATTTACCTGCACACTATTATACACAGATGTTGGGCCAGAGGCTGAAAGGCCTGGCATAGATGACGTAGCCCCTTGATATGGAGACCGTATGCCAGCACTTGTTCCCATTGTCAATGGCAATGATCCAGAAGTTGCAGGTCTTGAATGTGAGCTTCCCAGACCATTTGCAATGGAACATTGTGTATCATTTGATGTGATTTGCTGTTGATGTTGTAATTGCAGCTGCTGAGGGGAATGTTTGCCAACCATCTGTTGCACTGCTCTTGTGGCTATCACTGGAGTGGTTCCAACCTTTTGTTCATGAACAGGTCCAACAGGATTTGCAGACTGTTGCGGAGAAAGCCCAGTTATTTCTGATCCATGAGACACCAAACTGGTGTTTGTGGTCATGGATGCTGCCGCATTGCCATTTGCTAAGTTCAAAGGCGTTCCCAATGAACTGGATGTAGGTAATATCTGAGAGGTTGAAGCAGCACCACTTCTTGACAAATTATAAAGACCACCTGACGTTTGAGGAATGTTCTGCCCTGCCTTCCACACTGAAGAATGGACAGTACTTGTACTTGAACTAAGATTAGATGAAATTGGTACAACAGGACTGCTGGACACCATACTTGGACAGCTCACATTAGACACAGGCTGAAATGTCGCATTTCCTGGTTGAGAAATGGCCAGACTTTGCTGTTGCATAGATTCTTTACCAAGGTGTGGGGAAACCTGTAATCCTACATTAGACCCTGTTTGCCGTTGCAGTATTCTTCGTTGGGCAGTCTGTTGAGGTTGAACTGACCTCTGTTGTTGCTGTGATGATGAAGCTAACAACGTGGAGACAGATGATGTTTGTTGTTCAGATGTTGGCAACTGCTGCTGCTGGAGAGAGGATGGAGAAGATATTAGAACTTGATGGTTTGTACCTGAAACAGAAGGCATTTGTTGCTGAGGAACCACTTGAGACGTTTGCTGCTTTGACAATGATTGCTGTGAAAATCCCTGACTATGCAACTGACCTTGTTTCGCTGCCGGTTGTGGCATTTGCTTTCCCAACTGAAGAAAACCTGAACCAGACAATGTCCTTGGTCCAGAAACAGGATGCATTACCTGTTGCGCTTGCAGTTGTATCGGGTGAGCATTTCCTGGCACTGAGCTAAGGCCATTAGCTTGAGCAGGCTGTGGAGATGTGTTCTGTGATAGAATGCCATCCCTTCCCAAGCTTTTGGACACTTTAGCCTGTTGCTGCTGCTGCTTTTGTATCTGACTTTGGGGCTGTGACTTCGACTGGCCAGCAACCTGTAAGCTTTGTCCAGGTGCCTGAGGAAGGTTTAGTTGCTGCTGTTGAGGACTTTGCAACGGCAGATTTACAGGCGAAGCACCACACTGCTGCAGTGCCAACGTTGGAGGTGGAGGTGACAATGACTGCTGTTGAGACACTGTCTGTTGATGAAGCACATGCTGTGACAAAACAGATTGTTGTTGATGATCCTGTGAGAGAACATGTGGCTGAGATGAAATAGCATGCTGCATATGAGAAAGAGGATATGGCTGTGACTGTGGCAATGGAGATAACTGAGAACTGCTTGCAGGAAATTGCTGTTGTGATTGTAGATACCGGTTCTGTTGCTGTTGCTGCTGTTGATGCTGCTGCTGATGCAGTTGGCGAACTACTTGCACATAGGCTTGATTATGGTTTTGATTTTGAGGTTGAGGATACTGCTGGTTACTATGCCCTTGCTGCTGCTGAGGCTTCTGAAGATGATGTTGACCAGAAAAACTCTGATTTGTTGAAGAAACCATCTGATTAGAGTAGGCAGTGTTCATGCCATTGAATGAAGAGGCTGACTGACCATTATTCTGGCTGGCTTGAAGCGGAAGCTCTTGCATAAGAATCTGCCGCTGCTCTTGACTGGTCTGTAAACCCAAGTGTACACAAAAACAGCTGGGAATTATCACAAGTCTGTGAACAATATTAAATTTCAACCTACAGAAATGAAAGACAAGTTCTAGAGAAATCAAAGAGAGCAGCACTTACAGATTCCACTTTAACTTTATAGGTATTATCTGCTTAAGTTACAACTAAATGGTAACAACATTGTGCCCATCAGAAATTGTAGTTATGTAGTGGGAACTGATTTAAGGAACACTCAGCAAAAGGATAAAGCATCATAGATGGAGGCAAAAACAAATTCCCTGCAAACTGTTGATTACCATGACTATCCAGGAAAATTTCATCACTCTTTTTCTTCTACATTACTTAGATTTTTCATCGGGAAGCAGCAAAACATGTCAGACATCACAGGATATAAAGGAGCCCTACAGAAAAGTTTCTAACCCTTTATAACATCAAAGTTTCAAACGGATTTCCTTCCTACTGTCTCAACTTACATGTCTAAATTTCCTTTCTATTTATTTTTCCGTGGCTTCAAGTTCAGAACTGCAATAATCATTCTTCTGTTTCTTCTGGGCAATAGTGAAAGATTACCACATAACAGCTGAGCAAGGCACTCAAGTAGCCAGTCCCCATTAAAATTACAATAGCATTATCCTCCAGCATGCTCATGATGGTAGACAATATGTTACAGGGCTCAGAAAACATTATAAAGATTTTTTTGTCAACAAGGAAAGACTGGTGAAATATAGGAGGTTACCTGCAACATCTGCACATCTCTTGGCCTCCGAATCATGCTTCCTGGAGCATGCATGGTTGCAGAAGGAGCTGGACTACTGACAGGCAACCCAAGACCATTAGAAGAAAGCATGTTACTAATTCCTGAAGAAACCATCCCGGGAATTCCTGCTGATCCTAATCCTGGAAATCCTGGCCTTTGCAATGCCATTCCTCTGCCAAGTCCACACATCATTCCAGTGCCATTTCCTGTGGTTGGCACTGCACAATCATTTGAATTGGGTAAGCAAATAATTGGAAAACCAGCAGAAACAGTGACAGCAGATGGCTGCATGCTTCTTCCTGCCACCAGTCGATTATAATGTTGCAACCGTTGCTGTTGCTCATCAATGGAGGCGGAGAGGGACCTTCCTGAAGCAAATCTCTGCACATCCCTGCCACAAAACAAAGCATCAATAAGTGTGCATCAGGAATGTATGAAAGCCATTAAAACTAGCCATGTGCTTAAAGCTAGCCATATTAAGCACATAATGATACATTACCTCGCAGTGGCTCCGACGTTCAGACCTACCGATGAAGCTACCAAACCAGAACCCAACTGCACACTGTTCGTCCCCTGCAACAGAGTAAGTCCAGCTGAAATAGGCTGTATCCCTGAAGATGCTCCTAGAATATTGGCCATTGCCAGGCCACTAGCATGTGGAGGATGTAACTGATAAGAATTGGTAAATATCTCTGAATTTGATGGGGTATCATCACATAGATCCAAAGGCCTTCATCCAAAGGAAGCCATGCAATTATAACACGAGTATGTTCAGAAACCAGCTAACAAAGGGATGAGAAGCATGTAAAGAATATAAAAAAATAATTAAAATGTTAAATCAAAAGATGTCAACTTACGTCAAAACTCCCCCACTGGAGCTATTTGAACTCTTCTGAGAAATGGAAATGATCTGTGAAGGATGGACCTGTGCACAACGCTTCTGCTCTTTCGAATCATTCTGCAAAGCAACAACAGAAACAAAAAAATGTAAATATCCACAGCTTTATATTAAAGAATTCATTTGTGATATCGTCCTTATAAACAAACTATCAAAACTGCAACAAGAGTGTCCAAAAAGCTCAAATGGCTTTTGGTCCTGATAGATAGTAATGACCCTTGTTAACTTATTGATCAGACATGGCGTTTAAACTAGGTGATAAGGCTCATGTAATAAAGTCATTAAGATGTGTAATAAGGTCACCAAGACATACTCATGTACTTTTGGGAGTACTTCCGTTACATCCAAAGCAAAGTACATATAGCTGTCTTTAATAAAGTAATGCATCCTATATTACCAGGATCCAGATCCAGATACAAGGTCCAACAGATATTTGACAAGTCAGGATTCAAAGTTTCCAGTGTTGCAAACCTCGTGAAAATATTGTCGAGATTGCAAGATTCCGCAATATTTTTGAGGAAAAGATATTATCGGGTGATGTTTTCGTGATATTTTCTTTGAAGAAGATAATATGATATTCTAATAAATATCATGATATTATAATGTGACAGTCAAAAATATAGCCAGGCCATGAGCAGAGTGGTATTAAAGTAATTTTCTGACCTTTTTTCATATTTGTGTATTCTTTTTTAAATTTTCCGATATTTTACGATAATTTCCCAATGCTGCCGATATTATTTCCTGGACCTTCAGCAATATTTTCATTGACATGATGTTTTCAACACAGATACAAACACATCAGGGAAATTGCAGATACTATTTCAATGTTTCCAAAATTTGGCGGTCATGTTTCCATAAACTCGTGCATTTTCATGTTTTATGCAACCTACATCTTAGAAAGCTCATGATAGCAATGCAAAGAACATAGGTATTCTATTTAAGAAAAAACAACGGTGAGAGAGAAAGGCATGGTGACACCTAATCCCTTAGAGTTATACTGAATAAATACAAACAGTCGGTGGGAGTCCAAGGGACCTTGGAAGAAGAATCCAAAGGTCACAAAAACATGTATTTATACATTTATATCATTAATAAAATGCAATTCACACTTATCCTCCGTTTTTTCTCTGCAGTCTAATAGTGGTATCAAAGTGGCAGATCTCACTGGGTTCTGTGCAGAAATGCCTCTTCCAGCATAGATTTGTCTGCTGTGGGTGTTACTGTGCTGCTTGTTCTTTCGTCTGACATTCCCTCTACTGATTCCAAGCCCATTTATCTACTCGCCCCACTCACGCACTCCAAAAACCCTAGACTATCTCTCTATGAGCTCTCTCCTCATTTCATTCACATCTTGATTGGGTTTGATTCCATGAACATTCCTTTCCTCCTTCCTCTAAGTTTGTTAATATTTCCTGATTCAACCATCAATGGATGAACCTCCAAGGATTCCAATTTGATAACAACAATACCCTCAATAAAACCTTCCTGATGTATGAGACAGCCATGCACTAGTGCATCATCTAAGACCTGAGGGAAATGCCACAATGGAATTTCAGATGGGATTTTAGTGAAGGAGGCCAACCAATGTCAAGGTCAGCAAGAGTATAGCACACTAGGGAACGTCAGGAAACACAAAGCCACCTAACATATTCGTTTGAATAAGACTTTGGCTTGCATTTGATTGCGCAATCGATCTCAACACCTCAACTTCTTCGCCATCTTCCTTGAAGAGGAGACTCATTATATTTTTGTAACTGGCTCTGAGTTTCGATGACACAACATGCAAGGTGTTGATGCAACTGAATTTAATGGGGAAAATGAATTGTATCACATCTATTTATGTCAATTTGCATATCCCCCATTAAAAGTTGGTGGGTGTACTCATTATGCAAATTGAAGTGCATGGAGAATTAGCGGATTTCAAGCTGCCTTGTGTTACAACCTCACTCCAAGAACCATGTCCAAAATCGAGAGAGCATCGAGTTGGATAGTGTACTTGCACTCGCTAAGGGTGTTCCCGAGCTTGATAGTGCAATCACCATTATTGAAGGTTCAAGCTCCAAATATTTATAATCATTGTCTTGGCATATGTTTTGTTCAACATCATTTCGATACGAACAAAGTTCGATATCATACAAATATTCAGAATATATGGATTCTAGAATGTGAGAATATCCATCATAGAATAAATTATAT
Source organism: Pinus albicaulis (assembly GCA_034641835.2). Classification (NCBI taxonomy): domain Eukaryota; kingdom Viridiplantae; phylum Streptophyta; class Pinopsida; order Pinales; family Pinaceae; genus Pinus; species Pinus albicaulis. The sequence goes on from CM076582.1 coordinate 769,668,353, forward strand.
TTATAAATAAATGTTTTGAGTGTAAAAGTGATATTATCAAATACGATGATGGGCCCCGTATAAATATTATGTGGGAGTGCTCTTTCATAAAGATTCATTTGTTTTCATACATGCCCTTTCATAATTATCAATGATTATTATTAATTATTATTGTTTATATTACTTGTGATTCATTATTCATATTGTTTTATGTTATTTGTGTTCATAACATTGCCTTCCCCTTTACAAATGCTTTGTCCTCGAAGCATATTGATGAAAAGGATTTTATATATGTACTTCCACTTGTAATGTCTTGGCATGATTTTGATGTTGTCATGGTTGATGATACTAGACAATATGATCTTCTAAGTTCTAAGCAGAATTGTTGACCTGTAACATGATTTGACCAACCTAATTCAATAATCAATGAAATGTTGTGCTTATATGTTTCCCAAGATTAATTGTTATCATAAGACTTGATAATGTTGGTAATAGGTATCAGTACTTCTTCGGAATATATGTTTATCGTTTTCCTTCTGATTGATGCTAATACCCTGACTGATTAAAGTACCGACTCTTGTGATTAGGATGTCAATAAGGTGTCTTAGTAGTCTCTTGCTACTTTTCTTCTGGAGTTTTATTTTCTCTATGCATTGATGTTGCATCATTAATTGTAGAGCTTTTATTAGGGCACCCACGTAAATTTTATCGTTTGCACTACAATATCTGAGTATGTCATTACTTCAATAGGCTTCGCATATTTTTTAGTGGTAACATTAATGGGATCTGTGTTTGTTCCCTTCTCCTCAACTTGGACATTTTTACCTAAAGACTTCGATGCTTTTGTCTAGATAAGTTGTTCTATTCTATGTTCCAATGAATACTTCGTAGCCTTGGAATTCTTGAATTGTGCAAGTAATTTGTGACCACGATATTTAAGCGAGAAATTTATTTGTTTCCATATGAGATAATGTTATCAAATTCTTTTTGCATACTCGATATTGACCTTTGATTTTCTTGAAGCATCACTTTCGAGATATCTATAAAGCCTTCAGGTGTTATTGAATCTAGCTCGGACTTAGTATCATTTAATGTTATTTTTTTCTTGTAGGAAAATGTCAAAAACTTCTTCATATTTTAGATAAAGGACCCTCGTGATTCCATCAAAGATGAACCCAAAATATTGTCACTATCATCACAAAATAAAGAGTAAACGGTGAATTGCGAGACAAAAGTATAGTCCCTAATTGTAATATCCCTAAGGAGAATTTACAATAAATAACAGGCACATATAGACATAAAAGTGCACAGAAATAAACACACAAATCAAAACACCATTTAACCATAAAAAATTGTGTTGCTGAGCCATTTTATTAACATGAAAGGATGTACAATATAGGTGTTGAAAGGAATGCACTTGGGCTTGCTCAAGGAAAGCTAGAGAAGCCCAAAAATATAATGTCGGACACAGTTTGTCTCTGTGCTCTGAGTGGTTGTAGCTCTGCATGGTTGTAGCTCTGCACTGGAAATGCCCATAAATGGTGTTGTTGTCTAAAATGATCTATTGCTAGGGCCTGCTACACTGCTCAGAAAATTCCGGGAAATTAATCTCAAACTCTCCTCAACAAACCCAAAATAACCCACGAAGGGTTTGGTCAAAGCTTCACCTCGGAAAATTGACCCTGTCGGGCTTGGATGGCTCTACTATTGGGAAAATCAATCCTACTAAAGAAATTGTTCTTGAATGCCACCAAAATGCCTGCTGTTAGAAGGCCCCCCAAGCGTTCCCTCCAAGTCTCATCCACAAACTCCCTTCACTCCTCAACCTCCTAAAGTGACTCCCTAAAGGACTATGCATCCTTTGCGTTGTGGTATGGCCTCCCTACTGCTTAACTAAATTGGAACTAGGTGGAACTCCCTCCTTGGGTTGGCACTCAAAGTCCACCAAAGCAAGGGCTAGGATCTCTGCTAAGAATCACCCGCATGCTAAACAGCACATGCAGACTTGGCTCACTGCTCAAGCGTGCTATATCAAGAGAAAATTTCTGAAATGATAGGTGAATGAGAGAGAAGCTTACTATCTTCAAAGGGGGTCATATAAGGAGAGAAGCTTACTATCTTCAAGAATCATGTCTAACTCAATAAAAGGAGAAAACAAATTAGAAGGAGCCTCAAATTACAGGGCATGGAAAAAGAGGATAGATCTCATCCTCGAAAGAATAAAATTTTGGATCTAGTCAAAGGAAAAGTGAAGAAACCCACAGATGAATCAAGTGATGTTGAAAAAGCAAAGTTTATAGATTCAAAAATATTGGCCATGAGCCTAATGGTAGATGGAATAAAGGATAACCTCATCCCATACATTTCCAACATAGATTCCACTCAAGAGATGTATCAGGCTTTATCCAAATTGTTCACAATCAAGAATCTTGGTCAAATTGCAAGTCTTAAGAATGAACTGAGAAACATGAAGATGACAAAGGATGACATTGTGGCTTCCTTCTTTGTAAGGATAGCTAGAATTAGAGATGATCTCCAAAAAATCGATGAGATAGTACCTCAAAAAGAGCTTTTGATCATTGCACTTCTGGGATTGCCACCATCTTGGAGTGTCTTTACTTTAGGGATCAACAGTTGGACGGAAACTCATACATTCGAGCAATTATGGAATGCATGTAGTCAAGAAGAAGTCGGAATTTCATTAGTAAGCAACAAAGAGAATGAAGAGGAGAAGATTTCAAATGCATATTCCACTCATCACAAGAACAAAGGAACCTTCAAGAAGTCTAAAGGGCCAAGGAAGAAGGTAGACCTATGCAAGATTGAATGCTACAATCGTCACAAGATGGGTCACTATAGAAATGATTGCCCTGACAATCCTAGGAATAGAAAGAGAAGCAAGAATCAAGCAAATATTGTTGATGAAGGATCTCCAAAGAAGAACAAAACCGAAGAATTGGAAATAAAGGACTTACACTACCAAGTCCTCTCTCTATTAACTCTCTACTCTAAGTTTTGAATTTTCTTTATGCTTTTATTTATAGTACTTATAAGTTTAACATGCTATGGAAAAACATTTTTGAATTGTTTTGATAAAGTTATAGGTATCCCTCAAGATTGGATTAAGAGGGAGCCCTCACCATTTTTCCAAAGATAAGTATCTTACTCCTTGTATTAATCTTTTTATACTTGATCTCCCTGTCTTATCTAGATATGCTTGTATTAAATGTTAATAGCATTTCTTTCCATATATTCCTTGTTTAGGAAAGGCTTGTTGAATATTCAAGGGTTATGGAGAAAACCTCACAAGACAAAGCATGATAGAAGTTCGATTTGAATTGATGTACAAGGTTTGTCTGGAAGAAAACTCAAAGGTATGTCTTAGATCATAAGCTTTGTTCCCTTCATGATAAAGGCATATGCATTCCTTTTAATAATTTGTTCTATATTACTAACATTGTTATGTCTAGGACCTTTGAATCATAAAGATTCTTATTTGGGTGATTAATCATTAGATTGAATCCACCCTCATTAAAATCATTCATCATTTTGTGGAACCCTAAAAAAGGTTCTCTGTAAAACCCTAACCTAAGTGTATGTCGATGCTAATGTGGAAACCCTAGACCTTTAGGGTTGGATGGTAATGGCTATGTATTGAAATCCTAGACCTTTAGGGTTTTGGAGAATTAGGGTTTACAAGCAAAACCATTATATATCTAGAGTAAGATCCTAGGAATGAAACCCTAGGTGTATGTTTGCTCATCTGATCAAAATTGTTATATGCCTGACTTTAATGTATTGATATTTGTGTCCTAGGTTTGCCTGATATATGTTGTTATGATATGCTTGTGCATGATTATGAAATCCTAGATATGTATATGCGCTAACCTAATTATTGATGATCACGGTGTGTAAATTCTAGGGTTTGTGACTAAGCCCTAGTAGAAGTTTGATATTCTAGGATATAATGATGTTGATGGTGAATCTAGGGTTTACAACAAACCCTAGTAGAAGTTGGTCATATTGTTGAAACTTTAGATTGTGTCATGCTTGGTTTTGACTGTTGATATCTAAGGCTTAGTATCTCATAGATGGAATATAGGGTTTTCATTAAATCCTAGTAGAAGTCTAACATATGAACTCTGAAAGTTGTTAGATGCATTGCACTTGTTTGAATTGCTTCGAAGGCTTTCAATATGTCATAGAAGAGTTTGTCATATCTCTAAAGGAAATATTGAAACCTTAGATATAATGAGACTGATATCTTGATTGAGTTATTGATGTGATCTAGGGTTTATAACCAAACTTGAGCAAGAAGTTGAAGTATAGAAGTATGTGTCTCTTGTTGATTATGAACCTAGCTAAGTTTAGGTATTTGATGACTAAAGTCTAATGCTTCTATTATTGTATGATTATGATATAGTTAACTTCATGCTTCTATAAGTGTATTTGGGTGTACTTGTTGTTTAAGTTGTGAAGGTACATAATCTTCAAGATGCTGAAGATATTCGTAAGTAAAGCTGATTTGATTGGCAAGCATGATGAAGGAAGTTATATGAATGATTATCACTAAGATAACTCTCATTACAAGGATTGAAGCCATGAAAGATTCTTCAATGTCATCAAAAGTAATTGATCTCCCTAAGTTAAGAGGGAGCCTAGATAAAATAAAGGGCATAACTCCCAAGTTGAAAGGGAGGGCATATTATAGTCATAATTGATACCTTAAAGAAGGAGTTGGAGGATGTATATTAAGGTTCTGCTAAAAGAAGGAAAGCAAGATTCGGTTGTCGAATATGTTGTTGCATGTGAAGTAGGAAAGGAAGTTGTATGGTCGAGGAAACTTTTGTCAAGACTTGTTTGGGAAGCTTCTAAGTCCTACTGTGATAAATTGAGGCAGCATCAAGATGTCTGAAGACCCCAAAGGTTTGTGCTTACTTAAGTATATTTGAAAGATTCGTACTGATTGGCGTTATGTTTGTACAGGTAAATCTCTCGGAGTTTTGAAAGCATGTTTTGCATGCTTGATGTTACCGATTTGTTTGATTAGGAAAGATTTGTTGTTACCGATTTGAATAATCAGGAGTGTTGAGGCATTGTGTAATGCCTGGGAGGACATCTGGTTGGTCTGTGTGTTGATGTCTTGTTCCTGACGTAAGGAGGGTGAAGTTGGTCATAGAGCTTTGACCTTGCATTCCGCACCTAGTTTCCTGGGTTGACGGTTAGCAAGTAAGCCTAATGGTTCCTAGAATGGTTGAAATCTTTAGTCCATCTTAGTCCCACCCGAATAGATTGTCCTAGTCAGGAATCTAGTCCATGGCACCGTGAGTGCCTAAACTCTTTGTGGTTCATGTGTTTTGAGATCTTCCTTGTACTTGTATATCTATGTCATTATGAATACCTCCCTAGTTAAGAGGGAGTGTTGAAGAATGTAACTAGGTTCTGTCTTCATAACTATATTTGAGTCATAATGAAATGTATTTATCAAAAGAAAGAAAAAGAAATTATTATTATTATTATGACTTATTAAAGCATGGGTTTTATGCTTGGGTCATCATGTTTTAGGTCAAAGTCCCCATTGAGGAATTCTAGGTTTTATATTGAGTCATCAGAGTCATTCTCCATTTTATGAGACCCTTCTTGGGCTTTTGAATCATGTAGAAAGAATTATTATTGAGTCAAATAAGTCATTTGTCACATCCACACCAAGTCAGCCCTCAACTGATCAAGTCGGCCTAGATCAGGGTAATTCGACGGTCAGAAAAGGTTATATATATATAAGTCTAGTTCGAATCATTTGGAGAATCACTCACACAAGTTCGATACTCAAGAAGGAGCAGAAAAATTGCTAAGTTGCAAAAGGAAGAGAATTGCAGGAAAAGGGTAAATCGAAGTTTTGGGCTATCTATCTCTCACTCGTGCTAAGTTGTTGGGAAACTACTTCAAGGCCGAAGTGTTGTTGCATCAGGGTCGAAGTGTTGTTACATCAAGTTCGAAGTTTCTACCGCATCAAGGTCGAAGTTCTGCTACATCAAGGTTTGTTGCTGCTAGGTTGAAGTGTTGTTATTTCTAGGTAGAAGTTTTATTGTTGCTACTAGGTTTAAGTGTTGTTGTTTCTAGGTCGAAGTTTTGTTGTTGTTGCAAGGTCAAAGTTCTAGGTCGAAGTTGCTCGAAGGTTATCATTTGCAGAAGAAGGGAGGGTTGACTTGGTGATTGGAGGAATTATGTGTCTAGGTCAAAGAGTCTTGGATTATCTCGTGAAACTATTGAAGGAAGAGTTGTTGACTAGGTTTTCCCCTAGATAAGGGTTTTACCCTAGTTGTCCGCCTACATTTGGTGTCTTTGATCTTCGTGTTATGGTTTTGGTAATTGCTTGATGAACTAATATAAAAGAAGAACACAAGAAAGTTAATAAAAAGTAGAACATAAGAATATCACAAGTAATTATCATCATAAAGAAAAAAATTTAGCCTTTCTGATTTTCCAACAAAGGTGCCCATGGCTATGAATAACGCTCTTGTCTAGAGTTCCATGGATCTCAATGGATCACCTATGGTGTCATTATGTCCCTTTGGATGACCTGGGCCTCAGTTAAGTTGCCATGGCCTATAAATGGAACCACCCACCAATTACACACAATATCCAATGCTACAACTTTCATCATCGGGTACATTAATGATTATTGCATCAAAGTGAACCAAGCTTGAAATAAATGGCCATAATAACACTTCATAAATGGCTTCTCTTCCAAAATTGGGGCCTTAGTCACGTAATGGTGTTACCTCCCTAGGCAGGAGTGGCTAATAGATGACCCTACTAGTTATTCCCAACCCCCAAAGGGAAGCGACATGTCCTTGGTCCACCCTTCAATCAATAGTGCCATGTGAATAATGATGGAATGGAGGGAAAAGAACTCCATGGGCAAGTGTCATGGTCAAAGGGACCAGTTATGATGAAATACCTCGTCCTGGGTGTATAGATATGAGGAGGGAGCAATCTTGGATGCATAAGTTGCCTCAACCTTTGTTTTTCCACCCCTCTATATTTCCTTTTCCTTTTTCTCGATTTTTCCTTGTATTACTACTCGTAGCTCAAGGATTAGAGTTTGCTTTGTATGATGTATAGAAGTTATTGCCCCCTTTAGGATGGGGAAATTCATTGCCCATCAGGGGTTGGGAGATGCAGGGGTTCCTTTCCTTCTATGAGACAAGGCAACATTGGCCCAGGAACCGGGTGATGGCCATATGATAGAGGTAGATCCCATGCTTGGCTTTTGCCCATGTGCTAATTTGTAAGTCACGACCATCTTTGCATTTTGATTTTTTCTTTTGTTTTTCTTGTCGCCATTATATGCTCTTTCTTTTTCTTTTAGTTACATCAACCTCCTAGGGTGCATTTACAAGCCCTACCGAAGGTATGAGGATGTGTGTATGCCAAATCCCAATGAACCAATGGTCAATTGACCCGAAGAAGGGAGGTGGAATAAGGGCTTATAATGTAAGATGGAAAGTGGTAAGTATGGATTAGGGAGAGATGGGGCTACGCTATCTAAATCATGGCTTCCCAAGAAGTGCCCCTTCTTAACCCCACTAGACTAGGATTGAAAATTAACCCCCAATTTAAGGTGCGGAACAAGACTATAGCCAAGACCCTTCTTTATTCCAAGTTATCCCATAATCCATGTCAAAATGCCCAAATACAAACAAGCATAAGCACTCGATTACATAATGAACAAAGTACCTTTTGATCAGAAGCCCACCTTCCAACATGTGCTCTTTGCAAATGGGTGATGAGCAGGGTTGTGGGGGAGTGGCTCCCCCCCTCGAACCCACTCTCGAAGCGCGCTCCCTTCGAGAGAAACCACAGTAACAAAATTTTCGCTCCCTAGCCTTTTTTGCAATGTTTTTTTGCAAAAAACATTCCAAATGCAATTCCTTTTGAAAGAAACAATAATGTTTGAGTGGGGCAGCCTAATGACAAGCCTATGGCCCTAGTATTGATATGCAATTCATGGTAATGTAAATCCTTAAAGTAAAAGAGACATTCTCCTTGATCTTCATTTTCATCCTTTTACTTAAATTTTTAACATTTCCATGAAATGACTCGAGATGTTTGAGAGTGGTTTTAACCTCATTGGATTTCATATGGAGAAAGTAGAATTTTAGATCTCATTCAAAATCCAACAGACTTATCATTTTTTCAGGATTAGGGGGATTGCAATGTTTGCATTGGATTTTGTCATGTATTAGGGTATGGAACTCGTATTTAATCAAGAGCACCAATCCCTCTATGTACCTTGATGTTAGTTACCTTGGTTGTCGAACTCCTCTATCATGACCCTACTAAAAATATACCCATCACCCAAACAAAATCTTGACTTGACATGTTATGTTTTTTCTATCTTATGTTAATGCATAGAGCGTGATATTAATGACAAAGATCCCTGTATAGATCTAGAGGTAATGACAAAGATACCTCTGAATATTAATGCTTAGAGGGTGATATCAATGACAGACATTCTGATTTTCCAACAAGACTCAAAAATTAGACATTGCTCATAGCAGCAGGAGGCCCAAGCATTAGCAATAGATAATAGATTTACTTGTCTTTTCTAGTTTCTAGTAGTTTTTATAATTGTTGACTCTTTCATATTTATTATGATATTTTTTGTAAAAAATATATGACAATTTAAGTTTGAAATTTGAAGTTGGCAATTATAACTCATTCGTTATGAATTATGAATATGATGCTTCGTGAAAGTTGAAAGTTGTTTCATTTCATTTCATTTTATAACATTTCATTTCATGTTAGATATTCTTTGTTGTAATGGTTACACTTAGCTTACAAGTACAACTTTGGTGATCAATGATAATAAAGGTTATATATTGAATTTTGAAGGCTTGAAACTTTAAGATTGATAAATCACGAGACTCAATATATTGTATGTTACTAACTTGTGGACATGGTTGATGAAGATTATAACTTCTAGATGAATGATGTTATATGGTTCAATCCATATTTTTATGCTTTTTTATATCTAGTTCATCATTCTACATGTTGTTATATATATATATATATATATATATATATATATATATATATATATATATTCACTCCCCGTTTTTGCTCCTGCTCCCAAGTAACCTTGGTGAGGAGACATATAACTGATGCAGGTGGCGGAGACACGAATGGCACATCACATTGGCTTCAAGGTGGTGGTTGCTGAATGGTGTTGTCATTGATGCCAACATCGTGTTGAGAATTTGGTAGGGCAGTGATTAATTCAAATTCTCTTCTTGATAATTACTTGTGAGCTTACTTCTTTTACTTATGTCTTCTCTTCTTAGCTTAATATGTCTTTCATAAGTCAATTACCAAATAGAAAAGAAACACAAATTTAGGCTCTTCGAGCCAGGGCCAAAACCTCTCCCTCTTGAAGAGGAAAACCCACAAGAAATTCTTCTTATAGACTTTCAAATGACAAGTACCATGACCATGACACAGACCCTTGACCCTTGTATGCCTTCAAAACCTTGTCATTGCTTCTTCATTAACTCCTTAAGTTCATCCTTCTTTCTTACACCTTCTTGCACCGTTTTTGAACCAAGACTAGAGAGCTCGATCTCTACTTGGCTTCGTACTTATGATATCAACACCGTATCATAGCCCGTCTTCCTTTGTACCTTCATTTAACCTTGTTGATTGTACACTTGTCTTATTTCCTTCAATGAGCAATCCTCAGCATAACATAGCCTTTATGTTAGCACAATCCCTTTTTGCACTTATTGCAGTCCTTTATCATACTTAACACAGTCATATATCTAGTACGTCAATGCACCTTAACACAGTGATATATCTCACACTTCAATACACCTTAACACTGTCATATATTTACACTTCAATCCAACCCCTCTTCGCACTTAACCACAGTCTTATCATGCACCTTAACACAGTCTTCTTTCTTCACTTGAACGCAATCTTACCTAATAATAATTACATATAAGTATGATCACAAAGATCTCAGACTTGATCGAGGATATGTCTTCAAATAAAACACAAATATATATTCCCTTTCTTGCACTTCTTCAATGTCATGTAACTCGCACTAAATCACACAGTCCTTGACCGAAATTCTATGTCAAACTGAAATCGCAAGTTCTTTTAAATAGTTGAACCTATCTGTGAATAATTTGACATGTGCTTTAGTTATGAGGCCAACTTGAACAAGGGTTATAAGTTGACTTGTAGAATGTATCTTCCTGCGTGATGAGGGCTGACTTGAAGGGTTTTCCAACACTGACCTTGATCATTATTTGTGCCATGTCTTCAAGCTTGATTGGCAAGGTCTTGAGGCATACAAGTGTGACTTTGTTCTTCATAAACATGACTCTTATAAACATCAAGAAGAAGCCTATTGACCTATAATAAAACCTTGCTCATGAAACCCATGAAGCAAGCATAACAAAAATATATTTTATTATCCTTGTCTTCTTTATTACATAAATACATAATTACATAGTCAATATGAAGACCGATCCTAGTCACACTTTCCAACACTCCCTCTTAACTAGGGAGGCATTCAAAATGGTACATGGTCACTTTCAATCTGAAGAATCTCATAAGAAGAATCGAATTGGTAAACGCATGTGTATAGCATCATATCAACTAGCATTGTCCTAGTGCAAGGCCTGGACTAACAGCCCCATCTCTCAACGAGACAATGGCTACAATGTTGGCGAGACACATGACTTATAGACACCATAGTCATTGTCTCTCCAAGGTACATACTCCACCCAGGTGTTCCCAGAGTATGACCTTCTTGAACTATTCTTCTCTTGGGTAGCCAGCCCTCAAAGAATATCAGTCCCCGACTACTCTTATCTTCAATGCCCTATCACATTCTCAAGGAATATCGAATGCCAGATGATTACCCAATCCTCGATTCTGTCTTCCAGGAGAAGACTAGAATGATGTGTCTATCCATTCTCTCCACATGGCCTTCACTAAGACTTACGGTTGTTAGTCTTGGTCTAGTGCATGACACATGAATTAGAGAATCATATACATCACTCCCTCTTAACTCAGGAAGGACATACTTCAAGTTTCTTCCAAGTAAGAAACTTACCACCAAGTTCCCTCTTAACCAGGGACCTGCAGCAGCACTGGTGAGACACCTAGTTGCTCGCTCATGAAGAATTCCTCCCTTCGATGTCATGGATTTCGATATTGAGGAATTTTCAACTTTTGGCTTCATAGGGCACAAATCATCCATCCCTTTTATCCATGTCATCCACGTGAAAGTGATTCATCGGTCCTTCTCATCTGGTCTACCTTTATGCCATGTTGCTTTCCTCCGAACCATCTCCCAAGGATCTTACATCCTTCCACATGATTAGCAGCCCTGCATAAACTTATCGAGATAAACATATACATAAGAACTTTTAAATCAAAAGTTACCTCAGTGATGATCTTTCACCATGACATCTTCTTGTAGGCATCGGCATCCTTTATTCAGATTCACACATCTCCTAAAGATATGTTTTGTTAAGGGTCTTCTTCTTTACCATACTTTTATCAGAGTCCACATATCTTCCCAAGAGATCTCCTAGTCACATCTTCTTGGCTTCTGGATGATAACCGCCACTTTACATGGTTGCACTTCATGATCTCTTCCATTCTTTTTCCATACAGCTTCATCCAGTATCTAGTTCCTTGTTTGTACACAACCACCTCATATCCAATATGAGGACATATTTAATGTCATCTGTTAGTGGCAACTTGTGCACTATAAGAGATCCTCCTTCCATAAATCATACTTCTAAAGATAGAAGTCCAGCACCTGCAACCATATGATGTGACTTTATAGCATCCAGTGTCAGCGTATGTACCTCAACCTTTTCCTTTAGAGTCATCCTGCAGTAATTTTACTAGAGTGAAGAACTTCACTCCCTTGACCTGCTTCATCAATATGTCATCATATCCTATTCAATGAAACCTTTTGCCTTCTTTCTAACTAGTGAATTCATAGAGAACTCCAATAAAAAATGTCAACACTTGTTTCTATATTGATTATTGAATGATGACCCTTGTTCTGAATGACTGTCTTCCATCAATGTTGTTATCAGTGAGGTTTCCAAGAGCTACTTCTTCAAGTGCTCCTTCCATGCTTCTATCATGATGCTATTAATATATACTGCTTCCCATCATACTATTTTACAACCAATAGAAATCACTTAAAGAGAAAGATGATCTCAATCATAATAGAGATCTTTCACTTCTTCTTTCTTATATTTCTTTGTATCAGGTTCTTCCCTTACATCTGTGACATGGGCTTCTTCCTTTTTCCTCTTGTCCTTCCCAAAACTAGGGCAATCCCTTTTATAATGCCCACATTCATTACATCCAAAGCATCATACTTTGTCCATATTTCTTCTTTTATTATGAGGACCAAATTTAATGAATCTTCCTTTCTTCCTGGACATGACTGCAAAGCCTTGATTCCCTTCACTTGATCTTGTATCAACTTTGGCTTTCAATCTTGTTTCCTCTATTTTACATAGAGACCATAGATCGTGGAATGGTGTTGCTTCTTTCTTCCTGTATAAGCTTGAAGTGAAGTTTCCCCATTCTTCTGGTAGAACATTCAACACCACTGTAGTCATTTCATTATCAGACATTACTTCTCCCAATTCCTACAGTTGGTCTCTTATTTCAGAAATCCTCATAAAATATGAAGTGATTCCTTCTTCTCTTGACAATTTCATCTTGTAAAGTTCTTGTCTCAGAGAGATTGATTCTCCTGCAATACTCACAGAGAATAGCTCCACCAGTTTCTCATATATTTCTTTTGCAGTTTTCAGTTTTTATACATAAGGTATGAGTGAGTCCTTAATGGATTCTATGAGAATCCTCTGGGCTCTGATTTCTCCTATTCTACATTTGGCATGAGTTGGAGCATCTTCTTTTGAGGGTTGAATTGTAGATCCTTCGATGTAGCCCATAACTACGTCTTCACTTAAATTCGAATTTGTCCTCTTTTTCCATGCGCTAAAGTTTGATGACCCAACCAATATATATGTTGCTCTCTTTACAATAAGTCATTTTGACAGATTTAGATAAGGCCATAGATACTTACTTGAGTAGGATGACTTCCTCCTTCTAGCAGCTTCCTTGATGATGAAAGTAGGAACTTCATTTTAGATTCAGTTCTCCAATGTAGATGTTGGAATCTTAATGATAGAGGATGTCTTCAGAATGATGATGTCTTCAAAGGTGCTGGATATTCAAGGATGGAACTTGATGATGTGTCTTTTTAACAATATCTTCAATGTCATAAATCTTTGGTGGCAAAGATTATCTGCTTGATTAGTGGATCCTTCAAAGAATCTTCCTTGTAAACTGATCTGACCTTTTAACCCAAACTTTGATCTTTGATTCCTTTAGTGTCTCCTTGTCAAGTAGCCCATGCGTTCAGCACCTTTAGCTCTGATACCATTTTGAAAATTTGGTAGGGCAGTAATTAATTCAAATTCTCTTCTTGATAATTACTTGTAAGCTTACTTCTTTTACTTATGTCTTCTCTTCTTAGCTTAATATGTCTTTCATCAAGTCCATTACCAAAAACATAAGAGATACAAATTTAGGCTCTTCGAGCCAAAGCCAAAACCTCTCCCTCTTGGAAGGGAAAACCCATAAGAAACTCTTCTTATAGAATTTCAGATGAAAAGTACCATGACCATGACATAGACCCTTGACCCTTATATGCCTTCAAGACCTTGTCACTGCTTCTTCATTGACTCCTTCAGTTGATCCTTCTTTCTTGCACCTTCCTACACCGTTTTGCACCAAGACTAGAGAGCTTGATCTCTACTTGGCTTCTTACTTATGATATCAACATCGTATCATAGTTTGTCTTCCCTTGTACCTTCACTTAACCTTGTTGACTGTACACTTGTCTTATTTCCTTCAATGAGCAATCCTCAGCTTACCATAGCCCTTACTTTAGCACAGTCCCTTTTTGCACTTATTGCAGTCCTTTATCATACTTAACGCAATCTTTTATCATACTTAACACAGTCATATATGTAGCACGTCAATGCACCTTAACACAGTCATATATCTCGCACTTCAATACACCTTGACACTGTCATATATTCACACTTCAATCCAACCCTTCTTCGCACTTAACCACAGTCTAGGAGAGGCTTCTATCCAGTGTGAGGGATAGAAGCCTCTCCTTTAATTGTCGTCTCCTCCAAACCTTCCGAAACGCGATATGCAATGAATGGGGACCCATTCACCCGCCACACTTCCTTTCATTTCATTTCCCTTAAAAAATCATTAAACCTTACCTCTCCTCCTTTCAACCTCATCTTTCTACCTTAACTTCTTTCATCGCCATATCAATGTTTTCACTTACCATCCGCCTTCCCGATTCCTCGATTGCGATTAAAGTGGGGCCATTTCTCCCTGACACGTCACCCTTTCACCCACCATCCATCGCACATCCCTAAATATAAACTTCGTACATCGGCGATTATAACTTTTCGCGCTTCGCACAGTTTGTAACTAACCTTTTAATTGCCCGCAAAGTATTCTGTTTAAATTGCGATGCGGGGCTCCACCTCCATCTACCACGTCACCTTCCCCGCTCCCGCACTTCGCAAGTTTAACGTTTAACCTACACCTACTCCCACATAAAACTTGCAACCTGCAATCTGCAGGCGCGGTCCCACCACCATCTGCGCCACGTCACCTTCCTAGCACTTCGCGCATTGCACTCTTTACCGTTTACCTTTCACTGCGCACACACAAACTTTGCGATCTGTGATTTGTAGGCGTGGGTCCCACCACCTTGCCACGTCATCAATAGCCCTCCTATGGCCTATCTTTCGCCCATTTCAGTGATAAAAAGTCGCGCTAAATTCATTTCCGCTTCCGCCATTCATGTCCCCTCCGAAATCCGGTTCCGGTTTGCAATTTAAAACACAACATGGGATTTTGGGTGGAACTTGCAGTATGGTTAATTCAGTTTGCACAGGATAACCTCCACTAAAGAGTTCAGCACGCACAGCACAACTAGCTATTCCACAACGGGTAGTGGAAATCATGAGAATTAGAGAGTGGAGGTTTTCAAACAGCAGGAGGAATCATATGATGAAGGCTGGACCGCTCACCTGTTCTCAGCCACTTCTCGCCACTCCTTTGAAGATTCTGGAATTTGGCCTCCCTGGCCAACTGTTTTGTCTCTTTTTACCGATTAGATAGTAATGTTTTGCTGGTAAAAGCTCGATTTTCCCCAATTCTATTTTGATTTTTCTGTTGCAGGAGTGATTGCTTGATGCACGCTCTTATAGTTTGTTAGGATATTTTGGTTTCACCTGTGTGGGTCGATCATGACAGAATATTCGATCTTGAACCCTCAAGGAGAACTCTATATGTAGTGAGTTCTAAGATGAAAGCAGGGTTCTGGAATTTTGAAGAAATCTGCTATAGTTTTGTATGATTGTGCTCCCTGTGCTCTGACACACATATTTGGGAGAGTTGTTTAAACTTAATATGATACAGAGTTGTTATTTGGATTCCAGATGGAGCAATGAGTAGTATGTATATGTTTCCTTCTGTTATCAGTAATCTCCTTTTTCTGTGTAATCATCTTTCATGCTATGCTGTGTTGATGGTTCGTGTAATGTAGCTGCCGGTAGTCTGCAATTCTATTCATGAGTTCGTGTTTGTATAATGCTCAGGTGTTAACGCTCAGGTGTTAACCTTGATGCACTACCTTAATTCGAGCTCCAAGAACCTCTGTTGTTGTCCATATCTCATTCATATTCGTTTCCTCTGAGTTCACAAGGGACAGATTCTTAATCCTCTTAAGCCTGACTCTTGTGGGTTCCTTCTCTGTTATTTCTCAACACCTCTGCATATTTTTCAAGTTCCAGCTCATTATTTTATACTTGGCCCATTTAAAATCCATCTAGCCTCATAGCCTCCCGAGCCCTCTCACAATTTGGGGAATTCACACGAATCAAGCATAAATAGTCTTCTCCTTTCTTGAACCACCAAAACCATTATTCTCTTGACCCATATTCTATCAGAGGCATATAAGCAATTGTCCACACTTAACCTCTGATTTTAAGATTTCCTAGGCACTGGTCTTTTGCAACTCAAGGCTGTCTCCAGGAGCTACAACATCTTTTTGGCATCGTTGCCGAGGAAACGAATGAAGAAATCTTTTCCTTGGGATACGACATTATATTCACCCTTCAATTAGGTGAGCACGAAGGGTTGAGAGTTGCACATTCCTCACCTTGGCGACTCCACTATAAAATAGTCCTAATCAGAAGTAATCCTGGCTTTCATCATGCCTCACACCAAATTCAAATCCACCATCTACCTCCACCTCTAAATCAGAAGGTTGTGCCGAGTTTCCTTTTGAACAATTATCCCCCCTTGGCCCTCCCTCAGCGTCTAAATGATATGCCGCAAGACTATCTAGAACAGTTTCCTTGGTTAACCGGGGAAGTTAGTAATTATGTGCAGAAACATATTGAAAACTTTTGCGCTTTTACTGAGAATGTAAATGTAGAGCACTTAGATGTGGTATTCAGGCTTTTCGTCCAACCCTTGGATGGAGAAGCCCGAAACTGGTTCAAGTCTCTAGCCAACAACACAGTCCACACTTGGGAAGAAACGGAAAATTTCTTCACATTGAAATGGGGAGAAAAGAGAGACCATGGATATGTCCTCACAGAGTTCAATGCTCTCAAGAAGAGAAATAATGAGGATGTAACAAAATTTACAAAGAGGTTCAATAAGCTCTATAATAACCTCCTCGCTGAAATAAAGCCTCCCCAAGCAGCTGCTAAGGTGGTTTTCGTAGGAGCTTTCGAACCTGATTTTGGGTTCACCATAAGAGAAAGAAGATCCACATCTCTGGATCAGATCCAGACCTATGCATTGGATGTAGAAGCAAACTTTGCTTCTACTAGTAAATTCAAAGGGAAGATAGAACATGAAGCTAGAAGAAAGAAGGGGGAGGAGGCTTCTACCTCAAATCAGGTGAGGGAATCGCAGGAGTATAGACTTGAAGAAATGAATAAGCTAATCAAGAACGTCTCAAATAAGTTGATTAAGCTTGAATCGAAGGCCCAGAATCCCCCTCCTCATTTCAACCAAATGATTCCTAACCGGGGGTTTAATCCTCAATATCGGAGGCCCCCTCTGCAGCTATTACAACAAGCCGAGGAAGTTCGCCTACTCTGATGATGAGGAGGGTGAAACCATCCTGAAAGGGGAACAAGAAGAAGAAGAAGTCCCTCCAGAGGATCAATAGATTGACAATTACTGCAGATAGTTCGTGGATTTCATGCAGGCTCAACTCCACAAGAAGTATGACCTCAGGTCCTCCAGAAAGAGAACCCGAGGGCAAGAACAAAATGAAGAGTCGATAGCAAGAGAACAAACCCCTCCTAGTCCGCTAGTAAAGAGGAGAGGTTGTTAGAAGAGTTAGACCCTCATGAGGCCACTACATCCACTTCCACAAAGCAAGGAGTTGATCCTCCCAAGGATAAGAAGCCCACATCTATACCCTTGAAACCGCTCGACCCTCCTAAAGAGCAGTTCAAAGAAGCCATTACAGAAACAGGGCCCACGCCCTTCAATCTCCAAGAAGAACAACCCATGGTGGTTTTTGGACCGAATGTAGAAAAAAAAGTTTCTAGCCTGTGCTAAAGAAGAGGGAGGTGAGCTTACCCTCCCTGAAGAAGGGGAAGAGTTGAAGTATTTCCAAGAGGACAACACTAAAAATCAACAACAGTCTAGTGATCCGGAAATAGAGGCAGCAGAGCTTAATTGTCTAGAACCACAAGAGCACCTTCAGCCAGTAGTGTTGTATTCAGAGATTGAACACCAATCAAGTGTGCCCAGTGAAAGCCAAGAAAGCTTGCCAAAAGAAGACCAGTCAGGTTTGTTGATTGAAGATCACTAAAATATTCTTTCTGAGTGTGCAGACCTTCATAAAAGTTCTTTATCATTAAGTTCTTCATGGGATGTTGAGGAAACACAATATGTTGTTATTAATCAAGATCCTTTACCTAAGATGATCGAGAGTTTGCAGTTCCCCTACAAGCCTCCGTATGACGAAGGAAATGATGAAGAGCACACACACAAAGCAGTTGATTATAATGGAAAAGGAGACGAAACAAGAGTCATCCTTGCTGCCTGAAAACAATCATTGGCAACGCACAAGCAAAGCAACAGTTTGGAATGAGGTTTGTTTTCTTGTTACAAATCCTTCAGAAAAACTCATGTTGCATGTTTACCATGATCCTTTAGGTAGTATATTGCAGCCATCAGGGAATGAAGAATTTGCCAGGCTCATCAATGGAGCTATGAAATTCAGTGGAAGAGATAAGTTGCCACGTTTTAAACCCATTTCTCTACCTACAGGAATGGGATGCCAATTTTAGTTAAGCACTCATTTGCTTGACTGGTTACACTAGAAGTCTGGTTATTATTTGATGGGATAAGTTTTTATCATACTAGGTGTAGTTAGGAGTGCCAATAAGCTCAGTACTATGAGCATCTTTCCATTTTCAGCATAGTTCAGATTTCAGCATTCAAGATTTTCAGGGTGTGGCAGTGATTTCCATTTTGATAGGTGGCAGTGCACAGCTCAGTTGTAGTTTCGATTCAGGCTTACAGTATGCATTTGCGACTCCATGAGCCCAAAAAAGCACAGGCATTCAAGTGTGCAGGTTCTCAACGCACTTAGAACAGCACGTTGTCCCCAGATGGAGCCAATGTTGGCCTGTGACCGCACACAAAGTGGAGAAGGAGAAAGGAAGGGAAATCCTAATTGTCAAAGAGCTTCAAATGAATCTATCTGCCTTTTAATTCAGTTGAAAGAGGAAAGTGTCGCTGATTAGCCATCACCCAAAGCAAGTGTGATGGTGAGTGAAACCCATACTGCCCTCATTCATTCCATCTACCCCCTTCCTACCCTTCATTTGTCCTAATTCTGAACTCCAACGCTCTAAATACCATTTATACCTTTTCTTTTCTTTTATTTTTCCATAAGTCATTCCCTTTTTATTTCATGGCCGCACACTCAAATTGCTTTTCGCATCAGCCAAATCCCAAAATCCTTTAATTGTCGTCTCCTACAAACCTTCTGAAACGCGATATGCAACGAAGTGGGACCCATTCACCCGCCACACTTCCTTTCATTTCATTTCCCTTAAAAAATCATTAAACCTTGCCTTTTTGCCTTTTCGCTTCATCTTTCTACCTTACCTTTTTCATCGCCATATCAATGTTTTCACTTACCGTCAACCTTCCCAATTCCCCGATTGCGATTAAAGTGGGGCCATTTCTCCCTGACACGTCACCCTTTCACCCATCATCCGTCACACATCGCTAAATTTAAACTTCACAGATCGGCGATTATAACTTTTCGCGCTTCGCACAGTTTTTAACTCACCTTTTAAGCGCCTGCAAAGTATTATGTTTAAATTGCGATGCAGGGCTCCACCTCCATCTGCCACATCACCTTCCCCGCTCCCACACTTCGCAGGTTTTAACGTTTAACCTCTGCCTGCTCCCACATAAAACTTGCAACCTGCGATCTGGGGACGCGATCCCACCACCGTCCGTGCCACGTCACCTTCCCGCACTTCGCGCATCGCACTCTTTACCGTTTACCTTTCGCTGTGCGCACATAAACTTTGCGATCTGCAATTTGTGGGCGCAAGTCCCACCGCCTTGCCATGTCAACAATAGCCCTTTCGTGGCCTGTCTTTCGCCCATTTCAGTGATAAAAGGTCCCGCTAAATTCATTTCCGCTTCCGCTATTCATGCCCCCTCCGAAATCCAGTTCCGGTTTGCAATTTAAAACACAACATGGGATTTTGGGTGGAACTTGCAGTATGGTTTATTCAGTTTGCACAGGATAACCTCCGCTAAAGAGTTCAGCACGCATAGCACAACTGGCTATTCCACAATGGGAAGTGGAAATCATGAGAATTAGAGAGTGGAGGTTTTTAAACAGTAGGAGGAATCATATGATGAAGGTTGGACCACTCACCTGTTCTTAGCCACTTCTCGCCACTCCTTTGAAGATTCTGGAATTTGGCCTCCCTGGCCAACTATTTTGTCTCTTTTTATTGATTAGATAGTAATGTTTTGCTGGTAAAATCTCGATTTTACCCAATTCTGTTTTGATTTTTCTGTTGCAGAAGTGATTGCTTGATGCACGCTCTTATAGTTTGTTAGGATATTTTGGTTTCACCTGTGTCAGTCGATCATGATAGAATATTCGATCGTGAACCCTCAAGGAGGACTCTATATGTAGTGAGATCTAAGATGAAAATAGGGTTCTAGAATTTTGAAGAAATTTGTTGTAGTTTTGTATGATTGTGCTCCCTGTGCTCTGAGACACATATTTGAGAGAGTTGTTTAAACTTAATAAGATACAGAGCTGTTATTTGGATTCTAGATGGAGTAATGAGTAGTATGTATATGTTTCCTTCTATTATCAGAAATCTCCTTTTTATTTGTAATCATCTTTCATGCTATGCTGCTTTGATGGTTCGTGTAATGTCGCTGCCGGTAGTCTGCAATCTTAATCATGAATTTGTGTCTGTATAACGCTCATGTATTAACCTTGATGCACTCTCTTAATTTGCGCTCCACAAACCTCTGTTGTTGTCCATATCTCATTCATATTCATTTCCTTTAAATTCATAGCGGACAAATTCTTAATCCTCTTAAGCTTGTCTCTTGTGGGTTCCTTCTCCGTTCTTTGTCAACGCCTCTGCATATTTTTAAAGATTTTTCTCATTGTTTTATACTTGGCCCATTTAAAATCCATCTAGCCTCACAGCCTCCCGAGCCTTCTCACAGTTTGGGGAATTCACATGAATCAGGCTCAAATGGTCTTCTCCTTTCTTGAACCACCAAAACCATTATTCTCTTGACCCATATTCTGTCAGAGGCATTTATGCAATTCTCCACACTTAACCTCTGATTTTAAGATGTCCTAGGCTATGTCACAGGGTTCGGCGAACCTGAAGCTTGAAATTCGAAATTCGGCGAACCTAATAAAAAATTTCGAATTCGATCAGGTTCGGCGAACCTAATGCCGAACCTTAAGCCGAACCTGAAGACGAACATTATGCCGAACCTGAAGCCGAACCTGATCGAACCTGAAGGCGAATTTTATGATTTTTCCCATAAAGTTCGATTTTAATAAATTTTATGATTTTTTTTTGCTTGAGCGGTTTTTGTGAGCAGTTTTTGTTAGCGGTTTTTGTAAATAATGGGCTATTCCTGCCAATTATTTTCCCGGTTTCTATTATTTAGAAGACTGGCCTTTAATTCCACCTTTGCTAAGACAATGTGGAAGCATGGTTTATGACTTGTTTTCCTGTAAAATATCAGTTTTGTCATGGTTGGAACTTGCTGTAATAAAAATTTACTGTTGATTTTCATGAAGCATTGTAAGATGCTGCAATGGATGTTTATCTCTCTCTTGCTAGGCCATTAAAATTGTGCTTATTCAAATTTTCTATCATTCTTTTCATCAACTGTTGTTCTCCTATCTGTAGACTGTATTATTTAGGCTAGGAACTATTGAAACCATATTCTTAATACATCAAAGCTGGTCTTGAAAGCTCAACATGTCAGTAGAAATGGGGTTTGGGAATAGATAAGAAATCTTCCTTTTTCCTCTGGTCCTCAAGGCAAGAGAGTTGGTTCTAGGCTTGAAGCCATTAAAGCTGAAGCTTATGATGCATTAAAGCTAAAGCGTGTCTCAAAGCTTAAGACATTAGTTTGGGGATTTGAGCTTGTCTTGGGGATTTGACATGTGTTTTACTAATCAAAATTCCTATTCATAGTTTTATAATTTATTAATTGATTTTGATTTTTTTATGCCATTTATATATTTATTGAAAAATATGTATAGTCGAACCTAATGTCGAACCTCATTACGAACCTCATCGGAAAATTCGAACCCGAATCGAACTTAATCGTTGCCGAGCTCGAATTCGAACCCGAACCGCAGGACATGTGGTCCTAGGTACCGGTCCTTGCACCCAAGGTCAATCATAGGAGCTACAATAGGTAGGATGCATGCGGAGCATAGATCAAAGAGAGGGTGAACCAACTCAATATCACAACGATGGGGAAGAAGCACACCAACAAGTTTTGGTGAACCTCGCCCTATGGTTGCTTATAGCTCCAAGAAGCTAATCCCCAAACCCCCTGGAGCTCCTAGAGCTCATAGTCCAACTCAGGCGGGACCCTCAGAATAGTGTTTGTCCACGATACCAAGCTTCTTACGAAAGGTTAATAATTTGACCTTCTCCAAGGGCTTCGTGAGAATATCTGCGACCTAATCATCAGTCCCAATGTGATGGAGCCTTACGGCGCCTCATTGTACCATGTCCTGGACAAAGTGGTACCTAATATCAATATGCTTGGATCGGTCGTGGAACACGGGATTCTCAAAAAGACAAATCCCACTCTGGTTATCCCAAAGGATAACGATGGTATCTAGCACATGTCCAAATAGCTCACTGAAGAGCTTTCTCAACCAAACAACTTCACAACATGCCATACTCGTTGCAATGTATTCAGCCTCGGCGGTGCTCAAAGCAACCGATTCTGCTTCCATCTCATCCAAGATAACCAAGAGTGAAACAATATCCAAATGTGCTCTTATGATCCACCACACTGCCTGCCCAATCAACATCGGTATATCCATGGAGTCTCATACTCTCGGTAGTGTATCTCAACCCATGGTTGATTGTGCCCCGAAGATATCTCAAGAGATTCTTGGCACCAATCCAGTGAATGTGATGAGGGTCAACCATATATTGACTCAATGTGTTCATTGCAAAACATATGTCTGGACGTGAGTTCACCAAGAACATCAAGGGCCCCACGAGTTGACGATACTCGGTGGGATTTCCCAACTCGGACCCAGCAGCACTTCCACACAACTTTTTAAAGTTGAGTTCCATTGGAGTAGTCACGGACTTGCAGTCCACCATCCCAAATCTCTCTAGCGGCTTCACGACATATTTTCCTTGAGAAAGGAAAATCTCACCTGGTATTTGCCAGACCAACAAGCCTAGGAATAGTGCATTAGACCTAGGTCCTTCATCCCAAACTCAGAAGCTAGCTCCCTCTTACATTGATGAATGAGAGGGTCAGCACCTGTCAGGAAGAGATCGTCCACATAGAGAACCAGAATGAGAGGCCTTTCTTTATCAACCTTAAAATAAACGTGCTGACTGGGCCACACTTAGAAGCCCAACTTCATCAAGTAGTTATCGATCTCCTTCCTCTCATACCAAGCCCTGGGGGCTTGCTTCAACCCATAGAGGGCTTTCTTCAACCTGCATACATATGTGTCTCTATCTTGGACTTCGAACCCTAGAGGTTGCTCCACATAAACCTCTTCCTTGATTGAACCATGTAAAAAGGCAGTCTTCTCATCCATCTGATGGAGATTCCATCCTTGCTTTGCAGGAAGGGCAACGATCGATCCGATGGTGGTATAGCAGGCAATAGGTGCAAAGATATCATCATAATCTATGCCTTCCTTTTGAGAGAAGCCTTGGACAACAAATCTTGCCTTGTAATTTTCAGCACTTCCATCGACTCCATGCCTGATCTTGTAGAACTATTTCGAGGTGACAACAGATTTGTCCTCCGGTCTTGGGACCACATCCTCGACATCATTTTTCATAATATACTCGTATTCCTCGTGCATAACACCCTCCCAAACTTGATGCTTTACGACTTATTCAAAAGTTCCAGGCTTAGATTGTACAATAATACTCATGGCTACTAGGTACCCTTGGTACCTATTCGGCTTCTTACTTTCATGAAATGTCCCCCTAGGAGCAATATGTCTCTCGGCATCTTCGAGAGTGTCTCTTAGCCATGAAGGTATTCTTTTATTTGAAGAGGGTGGATCTATAGGATCCATCGAACCTTCAACATCAGGCATTGGTTCAAACTTCAGTTCTTTTGGCCTTCCAGCTTCTTATTCTTCTACTTTGTCTTCCTTTCAGATAGGAAGATTTCTAACCTTCTTGAGGGCAGCATCTTCATCGAAGGTGACATCATGGCATATCTCCACTTCTCTTTGACCAGGCACATAGATTCTATATGCCTTCGAGGTTTCACTGTAGCCCACAAACATTCCTTTTTTCCCAGAAGCATCCAACTTGCTTCTCTTTTATTTCAGCACATGAAAATAAATGGGACTTCAAAAAACTCTAAAATGAGAGACATCAGGCTTCTTACCAGAGAAGACTTCTTCAGGAGTTTTGGAGTCCAATGTGGAATGTGGGCATCTTTTTTGAACGTACACAATGGTGTTGCCAGCTTCTCCCCATAGGAACTTTGGAAGACCTTGGTCATAAAGCATGGCACGAGCAGCTTCCAAAATGGTTCTATTCTTCCTTTTGGAAACACCATTTTGCTCGGGAGTATACACAGTGGTGGTCTCCCTCTTAATGCCAACTTCCTTGCAATCGTCATTGAATTCATTTGACACATACTCGGTCCCATTATTGGTCCTCAAAATTTTGATCTTCTTTCCTGTTTGATTTTCAACCAAGGCCTTGAAGGTACAAAACCATTTGAATGCTTCGTCCTTCTTCTTCAAAAAGTATATCCAATTCTTGCGGGAGAAGTCATCTATAAAAGTGATATAATATAAGCATCCTCCCAAGGATGTTACGGGCAACATACCAGATAGATCAGAATGTATCAATTGCAAAATATCAGATGTCTTCGTGACAATTGAGGGGAATGGTCCCCTTGTATGCTTTCCTTCGGCACAACCCTGACATACACCTTCATGATCATCTTTGAAATCGGGCAACCCTGACACCACCTTCCTTGCTTCGGGAAGGGCTTTGAAATGAAGGTGTGCAAACCTCCAGTGCCATAGCTCGGATTGAAGGGTTGTGTCACATGTCATGGCCCCCAACGGACTTCCTCCAACCTGATAGAGTGTATCAACTCTAAAACCAAGAGTGAACGCTTCTTTGAAGTTCCTCTTCCAAATGCATACCTTTCCATCGATGAATGCCACCTTGAATTCTTTGTCTTCCATTGCCGAGATAGACACTAGATTATTCTTCAAGTTAGGTACGTACAACACATCTTGCAAGCAGAGGACTTGAACTTGATTTAGATGAAGGGTCACAGTCCTTTCATGGGATAGATGGCATTGTCTCCAGGGGTAATTTCCAGATTAGTATCATTTTCAATCAAATCAGAGAGGGCTTCCTTATATCCAGTGAAGTGTTTCGAGGCACCATTATCAATCAACCAATTATCCAATGTATCGGAAGGAGATGCAGTAGAGAGGGCAGATATAAGAATATATTCATTTTTCCTATCAACAACATTAGATTCATCATACCTGGAATTCCTTGACCTCTTGAAAGGTTGCCCATTTCCACTTCGATTAGAGGGAGCCTTCCTCTTTCCTTTGAACCTGTTGTTCCTTTGATTTCCATTCCCCCTGAAGTTGTTGTTGTCATCATCTCTAGGAGAGTCCCTTCTATTGGGGCACTCTCTTGCATAGTGACCAAACTTGTTAGAAGTGTAACATCTTCCTTTTCTTCCTTTGGTACCCGCTCTTCCATGGTTTTGATTTCTCGGACCACCATTGTTCCTCTTCTTTGCATGTGTGGTGAAGGTAATAGGGTCACCTCCATTCCCATTCGAGGGATAGTCTCTCTCCATCATCCTTGTTTCCTCTTGAGTGCATCTCGTCAACAATTCATCAAGATCAAGAATCACATTGTTATTAAGAATCGTAGTATTAAATACATACCAGTCTCAGGGGAGTCCTCCAAGAGCAATGAGAACGAGCTCTCGGTCAACTACTTCTTCTCCAATAGCTAAGGGATCATTCCTAATTTCTGTGAACCTCATAAAATAGGATTGAATGGATTCTTCTTTGCCCTTCTTGATATTCTTCAACTTGTTCTTGAAAAAGAGAACTTGATTAGCATTGCTAGCCCTGAAAATACTAACCAACTTATCATACATCTCTTTAGATGTGCCTACCTCTGAGATATAAGCAACCAAGTGCTTGTGTATAGAGTCCTTGATAATTATCTTCGCCTCGATTTCCCCTTTTCTATACTTCGTCTTTGTGGCAGCGGGTGCATTTGATGGAGGCTCATTCATCTTTCCCTGCACATAATCCATGACATCTTGATCTTCCAATACCAAATCCAAAGACATCTTCCAAGCATGATAATCGGACTTATCAGTCAGCTTATCATCAGACTTGAAACCCTTGTAGGTTGAGGAGGCCATTGGTCCTTGATAAGACAACTTCTTCAGTGATTTCTTTTCACACTAGCTTGGGCTTTGTCTTCACCTTAGCTCTGATACCATGTTAATTTTAGATAACCATGGTATGTTATATGCTTAATGCAGTTTACTTCAATCTTTCTTGTAGGCCCAATTCAAATTAGCAATCACATAAACATGAAAGTAAATGTTGATAGAACATAATAATAGATCAACAGAAGACAAGCCAAATAATATATCAGAATTTGTAATTCTTCTTGCCTAGCAAATATAGAGAGAAATGTTTGTTACAACAGTCAACTAGATGCCCTAGCCAGCAAAGATTTTCGCTGGCCAAACCAGCTCTTCCAACATACAAGATCAACCTTCCTCCAGGAGTCACACACACCTCAAAGACAACTCCCAAACAGTTAATAGAAACCAGTGAATGCAGAAGTCAATGTTGGTCAACGCTGCAGTCAAAGGGACTTTGGTAAAAGTCAACGTTCAACCTCGACTTTTGTGTCCAATAGTACGACCTCCAAAAATTGGAAATTTTGTGCTAAAACCACAGTGAAACTTCAAGGGTTGACCTAGAGTCAATGCTGGTCAACTTTGTCTAGAAAGCCCTAAAAACAATGCGAAATTTTCCAACTTCAACTTCACACGTGGGAGAGAGAAAGAAGCCTCCAAAGGTTGTACGAACCAATCAAATGAAGAAGAATGTGTGCAATGAGATGATGATGAAATGGGCATCATCTCTCTCCTATTTATATCCATCAATGAGGGTGTGTGACACATCTTTTGGGGATTGTGAGCCTATTACAAATCTGGCCGATCTTGACAATTTGCACATGTGTGGAAAATAAAGTAAAAAATATAAGTTCTGCTCATCCAAACAAGATGATCTTTGGATCAATCTTGCACCTCTCGAAAAGAGAAATCCAACAAAAATATAATCATCATCATAGGAGCAGTGCAACATGGAGTTTGGACCTAGTTGCCCAAAATTAACAAGTTTCCACCTAAAAATCTCTTGTCTATCAAGTCTTGGATGTTGTGCATTGTTGAATGGTGTTGTTATTTGTTCACGTGAAGAGCTTGAGTGTATTAAACTAAATCAACAATATCCAAGCATGCTTCTAAATTCGACAACTATAGTGGCAGAAGCAGAAGCTGGGATAACACCTTAGTCCCAACTGGACAAATACCCTGGTCAGGTATCTGGTCCCTAGCATTATGTATGTTATGACTCTTCATAGAACATATCATTTTTAGTACATCCTTGTACCTATGTATGTATAATTATGAATACCTGACTAGTTAAGAGGGAGTGTTGAAGAATGTAACTAGTGTCGATTGTTAAGATTTTAGTAGCGCAAAGTTTAATTCAATTCTCTTACTTGATAATGTAGAAATTGTTACCCCCACTCTGGTTTTCAGTTTCACCTTATCACTCCCATATAGTTAAATGCCCATTCCCATAATCATACATTCAAAATTCTGGAAATGAAATAAATTTTTGAAAACACAAATTTAGGAATTTCACAGTTGCTGGAAGTGCAGAAATAAAACACAGGAAATTATAACAGCCACACACAGAAAAATAACACTGTGCTTTTTGGTCAATGTGACCCTGGAAAAAACCCCTACAACTCTTGGGGAAAACTAGTTTGAGAGCTTTTCTTTATTTCTGGAAAATGCTTTTACAGAGAACTGAAAAACACAGTAAAAATTACAGCAAACACAACAACCCACTTATCTCGATTTCCATGCCAACTTTCCACCTTGGAATTTGTGCCAACAGCGAACAGAAATTTATAGCAATAAATGCAGCATTAATTGTTGTACTTACTGCCTCGAAATGCATGCTTAAAACTAGTTGTACGAAACTGTAAGGATAGTACAACAGTCCTCTCGATTTTTGCGCTCTGAAAACAGCATAAAAAACCATGCCTTTGACTGCTGAATATTCTCCTTGATTTTAGCGATGTACCTTGCCTTGAAATGCATGCAAACACTACTGCACAGATTTTGCCTCGGTATTCGTGCCAAGTAAATGTTGTTGTTCGAAAATGCTGCCATGTGAAGTGTGCCAAGCAGTTGTACAGATTTGTTGTGTCATTGCTACTCTCCCTCTGCTCAGAAATTTTCTCCTTGCTCTCCTATTCTCTCTCAATCTGCTCATGAAAGAATGAATGACCTTTTCTCTTCCTTTCTCTTTTAACCTAACTCTAAGTGACCTTTTGGGAATCCCTATATCCAATGGCTGAGATAGATTTAGATCAAGGGTTGAGAATAAGTGTGCATTTAATTCTCACTTTCTAATTTTTAATTCACCCCACTTAAATAAAGACCCACTTAGCCTTTTATTTCCATAGTCACTTTTTCAGTTTCTAATTTTTCATTGACTTTAATAAAGTCACTTTAAAATTAGATTGTAACTTTACCACTTATAAAGTCACTTTAAAATTAAAGTTGACTTTACCACTTATAAAGTCACTTTAGGAGAAAAGTACAAAATACATTTGGACACTTTTCCCTAGGCCAAAGATCAAAGCCTTAGGGAACCACTTGTCCTCTGGTACCCAAATTTTAACACTACCTCTTATCGAGTAAAGTGTTCCTCACCACTCCCATCTTCGCTCTGAAGTAGACATGCTTTCCCCGTGGTAAGGCTTTGGTCAAAATGTCTGCTACTTGCTAATCCGTGGAAACATACTCAAGCTTTACAGCTCCCTTCTGGACATAGTCTCTGATGAAATGATATTTGATCCCGATATGCTTTGACCTGTCATGAAAAACAGGATTCTCCGTGAGTTTAATGCAACTCTGATTATCACAGTAAATCATTGAAGGTCTCAATGCCTGATCAAATAGCCCAAACAACATCTTGTGAAGCCATATGGCCTCACAACTAGCCAAACTCGCTGCCATGTACTCTGCTTCCGCTGAACTCAATGCAACTAACTGTTGCTTCCGGCTGAACCACGACACAACTGTCGAACCCAACCCAAAACAACACCCTGAAGTGCTCTTCCTATCAGAAGCACAACCTGCCCAATCTAAATTGGTATACCCTGCCAGTCTCACTCCATCTCGTTGTCTATAATACAGACCATTATCCACTGTCCCCTGCAAGTAATGAAGAATGTGTTTTGCAGCAACCCAATGCACTCTCCTAGGCTCACACATGAACTGGCTCATCGTGTTAAATGAAAAACATATATATCGTTGAGTGTTGACCAAATACATCAAAGAATCAATCAGTTGTCTGTACAAAGTGGGATCCAGCAACTCGAAATCAGAAGCATGAAGCTTCTTCCAGTTAGTGATCATAGGTGTCGACATGGGTTTGCAATCTTGCATGTGAAATCTGCTAAGAATATCCACAATATACTTCCCCTGTCCCAAGAAGAAATGCCCCTCCCCCTGCCACACCTCCAACCCCAAAAAGTAGTGCATTAAGCCAATGTCCTTCATCTCAAACTCTGAAGCAAGATCTCTCTTGCAACCCTCTATGAATCTTTATGCACTTGTAATGACCAAGTCATCACCATACAACACCAAAATGAGAGGCTCCTCACCTACCACAATAAAGTATAGGTTTGGATCTGCATCACTCTTTGTGAAACCCAACTCCTGCAACTACGTATCAAACCTCAAGTACTAAGCTCTAGGGGCTTGCTTTAGGCCATAGAGTGCCTTCTTCAGTCATGAAAAACAGGATTCTCCGTGAGTTTAATGCAACTCTGATTATCACAGTAAATCATTGAAGGTCTCAATGCCTGATCAAATAGCCCAAACAACATCTTGTGAAGCCATATGGCCTCACAACTAGCCAAACTAGCTGCCATGTACTCTGCTTCCGCTGAACTCAATGCAACTAACTGTTGCTTCCGACTGAAACACGACACAACTGTCGAACCCAACCCAAAACAACACCCTGAAGTGCTCTTCCTATCAGAAGCACAACCTGCCCAATCTAAATTGGTATACCCTGCCAGTCTCACTCCATCTCGTTGTCTATAATACAGACCATTATCCACTGTCCCCTGCAAGTAACGAAGAATGTGTTTTGCAGCAACCCAATGCACTCTCCTGGGCTCACACATGAACTGGCTCATCGTGTTAAATGCAAAACATATATATCGTTGAGTGTTGACCAAATACATCAAAGAATCAATCAGTTGTCTGTACAGTGCGATCCAAAGACCCCGCGAAATCTGAAGCATGAAGCTTCTTCTCGTTAGTGATCATAGGTGTCGACATGGGTTTGCAATCCTCCATGTGAAATCTGCTAAGAATGTCCACAATATATTTCCCATGTCCCAAGAAGAAATGCCCCTCCTCCTACCACACCTCCAATCCCAAAAAGTAATGCACCAAGCCAATGTCCTTCATCTCAAGCTCTGAAGCAAAATCTCTCTTGCAGCCCTCTATGAGTCTCTCTGCACCTGTAATGACCAAGTCATCCACATACAGCACCAAACTGAGAGGCTCCTCACCTACCACAATAAAGTATAGGTTTGGATCTGCATCACTCTTTGTGAAACCCAACTCCTGCAAACGGGTGAAATTGTCCTCAAGTACTAAGCTCTAGGGGCTTGCTTTAGGGCCATAGGAGTGCCTTCTTCAAATATGAAAAATGTGATTCTCCGTGAGTTTAATGCAACTCTGATTATCACAGTAAATCACTGAAGGTCTCAACGGCTAACCAAATAAGCCAAACAACATCTTGCGAAGCCAGATGGCCTCACAACTAGCTAGACTGGCTACCATATACTCCGCTTCCGCTGAACTCAATGCTACTGACTGCTGCTTTCGGCTGAACCATGATACCACTGTCGAACCCAACCCAAAACAACAACCTGAAGTGCTCTTCCTATCAGAAGCACAACCTACCCAATTAGAATTAGTGTAACCTGCCAATCTCACTCCATCCCCCTGCCTGTAGTCCAGACCATAATCCATTGTCCCCTACAAGTATCGCAAAATGTGTTTTGCAGCCACCCAGTGAACCTTCCTAGGCTCACACATAAACTGACTCATCGTGTTGACTGCAAAACAAATATTTGGTCTAGTGTTGACCAAATAAATCAAAGAATCAATCAAATAACCGTACAAAGTGGATCCAAGAACCAAATCGAACAGAAGCTTCTTCCGCCAAGATCATAGGTGTCGACATGGGTCTACAATCCTCCATGTGAAATCTGCTAAGGATGTCCACAATATACTTACCCTGTCCCAAGAAGAAATGCCCCTCCTCCTGCCACACCTCCAAACCCAAAAAGTAATGCATCAAGCCAATGTCCTTCATCTCGAACTCTGAAGAAAGATCTCTTTTGCAGCCCTTTATGAGTCTCTCTGCACTTGTAATGACCAAGTCATCTACATACAACACCAAAATGAGAGGCTTCTCACCTAACACAATAAAGTATAGGTTCGGATCTGCATCACTCTTTGTGAAACCCATCTCCTGCAAGTACGTATCAATCCTGGAGTACCAAGCTCTAGGGCTTGCTTATCATAGAGCCTTCTTCACATGAAAAACAGGATTCTCCGTGAGTTTAATGCAACTCTGATTATCACAGTAAATCATTGAAGGTCTCAATGCCTGATCAAATAGCCCAAACAACATCTTGTGAAGCCATATGGCCTCACAACTAGCCAAACTAGCTGCCATGTACTCTGCTTCCGCTGAACTCAATGCAACTAACTGTTGCTTCCGGCTGAACCACGACACAACTGTCGAACCCAACCCAAAACAACACCCTGAAGTGCTCTTCCTATCAGAAGCACAACCTGCCCAATCTAAATTGGTATACCCTGCCAGTCTCACTCCATCTCGTTGTCTATAATACAGACCATTATCCACTGTCCCCTGCAAGTAACGAAGAATGTGTTTTGCAGCAACCCAATGCACTCTCCTGGGCTCACACATGAACTGGCTCATCGTGTTAAATGCAAAACATATATATCGTTGAGTGTTGACCAAATACATCAAAGAATCAATCAGTTGTCTGTACAAAGTGGGATCCAGCAACTCGAAATCAGAAGCATGAAGCTTCTTCCAGTTAGTGATCATAGGTGTCGACATGGGTTTGCAATCTTGCATGTGAAATCTGCTAAGAATATCCACAATATACTTCCCCTGTCCCAAAAAGAAATGCCCCTCCCCCTGCCACACCTCCAACCCCAAAAAGTAGTGCATTAAGCCAATGTCCTTCATCTCAAACTCTGAAGCAAGATCTCTCTTGCAACCCTCTATGAATCTTTATGCACTTGTAATGACCAAGTCATCACCATACAACACCAAAATGAGAGGCTCCTCACCTACCACAATAAAGTATAGGTTTGGATCTGCATCACTCTTTGTGAAACCCAACTCTTGCAACTACGTATCAAACCTCAAGTACTAAGCTCTAGGGGCTTGCTTTAGGCCATAGAGTGCCTTCTTCAGTCTGCATACATGGGACTCCTTCCCATGCACCTTAAAGCCCTGCGGCTGCTCAATATAAACCTCCTCCTGTATGAAGCCATTGAGAAATGCGGTCTTCACATCAATTTAGTGGATCTTCCAACCCATCTCTGTTGTTATTGATATAATGGGGTGAATGGAAGTATATCGAGCTACGGGAGCGAAGGTCTCCTCATAGTCAACTCCCTCTACTTGTGAGAATCCTCTCGCCACAAACTGAGCCTTGAATTTCTCAATGCTGCCATCTGCAACATGGTTTATCTTGAAAATCCATCTGGAAGTAACCATTGATTTACCTTCAGGCCTCGACACCACCTCCCAAACATCATTCTTCATGATAGAAGAATACTCCTCTTACATGGCCTCTCTCTAGACCTGTTGGCTAGTTGCCTCCTCATAGCTAGAAGGCTCGGAGTCAACGATTGTAGCAACCAATGCCATATAGCTACGGAACCGCTTAGGTGGTTTGCTCTCTCTAACCTGTCTCTTTGGCCCAGCAATAGAGGTGGCCTAGCTCAAGGTGTCCTGAAGCCACTTGGGCTTCCTCTTCCCTGAGCACACTTCTCCCACCAGAGTGAAAGAATCCTCATCATCATCAGAATCCTGAACTCCTGAAGGCTTGCCAACTGACCTCATGCCTGAACCTGTGCCTGTAGATGTTGAAGTACCGTGTGAATTGTACATCAATTGACTACCCTGTGAATTGCTCTACGAACTGCTTTGCATGCTGCCCGAAGCACCACCCATCTGACTCTGAGAGTCACTGCTCACTGATGATCTTGACATTGTAATCGATGTACCTCCTGATCCCTGTCCACTAGATCCCTGTGACTGACTCAGCTCCTCCTGAGGGTCTGGTGAATCCAGATACTCTAACTCCCGTGACCTCCTGAAAGCCCTATCCTCCTCGAACTTCACATCCTGCCTGACAACAACTTTCCTCTTCTCAAGAATATAAATCCGAAAGGCTTTCGAGGTCTCATTGTAACTCACAGAGATGCCCTTATCTACAGTGGGCTCTAGCTTGGTCCTCTTCTCCTTGAGAACATAGGAGTATGTAATGCACCCAAAGATACGAAAGTGACCAACATCAGGCTTCTTCCCAGAAAAAGCCTCCTCCGGAGTCACATTGCCCAAGGCACGATGTGGACTCCTGTTCTGCAAGTACACAACAGTGTTGCAGGCCTCTGCCCACAAAAACAAAGGCAACCTCTAATCATGATGCATGGCTTTGACAACCCCAACAATGGATCTGTTCTTCGTCTCCGCAACCTCATTCTGTTGGGGGTTGTGTAAGGAACTGTGAACTCCATCCTGATGCCTGCCTCCGCTCAAAAATCAACAAACTCACCAAGGGTATACTCCCCTCCATTGTCTGATCTAAGGACCTTGATCTTTCGACCTGTCTGGGTCTCCACAAGAGCTTTGAACTCTTGAAATTGCTTGAAGACTTCACTCTTGGTCTTCAAGAAATAAATCCAGGTCTTTCTGGAGTGATCATCAATGAATAAAACATAATACTCATAGCCACTCAAGGATACATGAGACATCCAATCACTTACATCGGTATGAATCAAGTCAAGAATCCCTGTCACTCTATTGTCACTACTGGGAAAAGAGGATTTGGCAAACTTCCCCATAGCACATCCTCTGCATGTATCAAGGTGATCAGAACTGAAATTTGGCACACCTATGGTGATCTCCCGCAATGTCTTCAAGGCCCCATGATACATGTGCTCCATCCTGTGGTGCCAAATCTCACACAACTCTAAATTGCTAGATCTATTGTCAGTACTACTACTCAATGCCATCAGGGGCTGAAATGAGAACTTGTACACCTTGGCATGGCGCACACCAATCACTCTAGCTGAAGAGGTTGGAGCGCCCCTAGGATATATAAGCACCTGCCCTCTCCTGAACAACACCTCATACCCTCTGTCCTCCAATCCTAAAACGGATATAAGGTCCTTCTTCATCCCAAGCACATAAAGAACATCTGACACTTTCAAGGGAGATTTGGGTTCCCTATCAAATGTCAATGTCCCCGCACCGACTGCGCTAACAATGTTGTCATCTCTGAGTACTACCTCTATATCAATGCCACTCTCTGAAAGCTCCGAGAAGTACTCTCGAACTCCTGTCATATGACGAGAAGCCCCACTATCAACATACCAAATACCAGAAGATGCTTCGCCAGTGGAGGGAAGTGCACACTCCCTCTGAACCTGTGTGGCATGTGATCCTGCACTAGTGGACTCACAAGCTATGAACCCAAAATCCCAGTCAAAGCTCTCCGAGAAGTCCTTCACCTCTGTAGAAGTTGCCATGGTCTCGTCCTTTCCCTTCTTCTTCTTCTCCGGACACACAACTGCATAGTGTCCTAACTTTTAACAATTCCAACATTTGACTTTGGAATAGTCCTTCTCCTTGTTCACCTGCTTACCTTTACCTTTGCCTTTGCCCCCACCACCACTTGTGGAAGCTTGCTTCTTTCCTTTGCCCTTCTCGCCTCTTGCCAACAATGCTACATTGTCATCCTCCTCCACATGTTTGGCTGCCCCAAGATGGTTCTTTTTAATCTCATTCTGAATGCTATCATCCCACAACCTCTCCCAGCTGGGAACGTTCTCTCATGCAACAATCCCATCCACAAAACTCTCCTAAGTCTTGGGAAGACCATTCAATGTAATCCGCACCAACTCAGTGGGTGGAATGGTCTCTCCAACAGCTGCCAACTCATCTCTCACTAAAGTGATCTTTGTGAGGTGTGTTGTAGCACTATCAGTCTTAGCCATTTTAATGGCCTTCAACTTCTCCCTTAGGACCATTTTTCTGTTTTCATTGGTGCTCTAGTAAAGATTAATCAAGGTTGTCCACATCTCATGTGCATATGTCTTTCCTCTCACATGAGGAATAACATGGTCTCTAACACCATCCAGAATCAGTCTCTTTCCCTTAGCATTCTTCTTGTTAAACTCTGCCAACTCATCAGGGTCAGCAGGTACTGCTACTGGGTGTTGTGTGGTATGTACCATTATGCCCCAGAGTTCTGCTTCCTCAAAGATGCTCTGGATTCTCTTCCTCCATGCACTATAGTTGCTCTGCCCATCCAACCTATCTTCCACCCTCAAGCCCAAAAGCATGTTTGTTGTCCTAACAAACTGAAAATTTCAAAATTGTGGTAAAGGTTCAATTTTCTGTGTGAAAAATCAACTTGCTGTAATTTTTCACTCGTTGTCCCAAACTGCACTTTTCAGCCAACCAAGCTCTGATACCATGTAGAAATTTTTATCCCCACTCTGGTTTTCAGTTTCACCTTATCACTCTCAGATAGTTAAATGCCCATTCCCATAATCATACATTCAAAATTCTGGAAA
The DNA here is from genome assembly GCA_034641835.2 of Pinus albicaulis. Classification (NCBI taxonomy): domain Eukaryota; kingdom Viridiplantae; phylum Streptophyta; class Pinopsida; order Pinales; family Pinaceae; genus Pinus; species Pinus albicaulis. The sequence continues at coordinate 769,704,524 of CM076582.1, forward strand.
TGAAAAATATTTTTAAAAACACAAATTTAGGAATTTCACAGTTGCTGGAAATGCATAAATAAAACACAGGAAATTATAACAGCCACACACAGAAAAATAACACTAGAAAAAACCCCTACAACTCTTGGGAAAACTAGTTTGCGAGCTCTTCTTTATTTCTCGAAAATGCTTTTACAGAGAACTGAAAAACACAGTAAAAATTACAGCAAACACAACAACCCACTTATCTTGATTTTCGTGCCAACTTTCCACCTTGGAATTTGTACCAACAGCAAACATAAATTTACAGCAATAAATGCAGCATTAATTGTTGTACTTGTTGCCTCGAAATGTGTGACTGAAACTGGCTATACAAAACTCTATGGAATTGTACAAACAGTACAGTCGTCCTCTCAATTTCTGTGCCCTGAAAATAGCCTCGAAAATCGTACCTTTGACTGTTGAATATTCTTCTCGATTTCAGCATTGTACCTTGCCTTGAAATGCGTGCAAACACTGTTGTACAGATTTTGCCTCAGTATTTGTGCCAAGTAAATGTTCTTGTTCGAAAGTGTTGCCATGGTAAGTGTGCCAAGCTGTTGTACGGATTTGTTGAGTGTCCTTGCTGCTCTCCCTCTGCTTAGAAATTTTCTCCTTGCTCTCCTCTCTCTCAATCTGCTCATGAAAGAATGAATGACCTTTTCTCTTCTTTTCTCTTTTAACCTAACCCTAAGTGACTTTTGGGGAATCCCTAAATCCAATGGCTGAAATAGCTTTAGATCAAGGGCTGAGAATAAGTGTGCATTTAATTCTCACTTTCTAATTTTTAATTCACCCCACTTAAATAAAGACCCACTTAGCCTTTTATTTCCATAGTCACTTTTTCACTTTCTAATTTTTCATTGACTTTAATAAAGTCACTTTCAAATTAGATTGTAATTTTACCACTTATAAAGTCACTTTAAAATTAGATTTGACTTTACCTCTTATAAAGTCACTTTAGGAGAAACGTACAAAATACATTTGGACACTTTTCCCTAGGCCAAAGATCAACAAAGCCTTAGGGAACCACTTGTCCTCTGATACCCAAATTTTAACAGATAACTGCTTATGTTATACTTGTTATGTTTCTATTACTTAGATCTTATCTTCATTAGCTTATTACGTCTTTCATCAAGTCAATTATCAAAACACAAGAGACATAGAATTCTGGCTCTTCAAGCCAGGGCCAAAACGTCTCCCTCTTGGAGAGGAAAACCCGAAACTAATTCTTCTTCTAAATCTTCAATTGACAAGTACCACGACCATGACTCAGACCTTTGACACTAGTATGCCTCCAAGACCTTGTCACTGCTCTTTCTTGGCTCCTTGTGTTGATCTCTTTTACTGCACCAACACTAGGGAACTCAGTCTCTGTGAAAAATTCTGAATACAAAATTACCAAAACCCTACTAAAGTATCTTGATTTACTTCTCCTACTTGTGATTTAATTATACAAGTTATTTTCAAAAATATTCAGAAAATAGTGAAGTAAACACAACTAGCAGACTACACATTTACAGATCATTTACTGCAGCATAGCGCGCAATATGACAAAGGACACACATGATTTTCCGGACAAATGTCGTCGGAAAAGCCCAATGCGAGAAAACCGGTGCAGCAGCTCTTTGAGTGTTTTATTTATTAAGCAGAATATCTGAATACATCTAGGGCACCAGTAGTGGTTTGCCCCACAGAGAAATTCACGGCAGTAGTACCTTATCACTCAGAGACAGAAAATATGGTTGATTCAAACCCTTCAGGGATTATTGAATACGAGCCTTTTCTGGCCCACTAGAACCCTCAACGCAGCTCCTCCAGCCTATGTGTCAGCCCCTCTAGCCCAGTGCAGCTTCTGCGCAGCACAGGCTACCCCTGTGTCACTCTGAAGGCCTCTACGCTACCTCTACGTCACCCTCTGTTTGGTCTCTGTGTCAACTTCGCTGGGCTGCGTCCCTCCTGCTGGCCTCTGCACTACCTAGTACAGTATTGCCTCTCTGATGTATGTATTCTCGACCTCGAATCAGAACCTCCCTTGCCGATCTATCCCTCTCTAGCACTGAAAGCTCACTCGAAATTTCTCAGCAAACCGCGCCCCAGAATTTCGATTTAGCTCAAGTGCTGCTACTCTGTGTGTGTTCTCCAACTAACCCCAAGCCTTCTTTTAATACTTTTCTCGTTGAGAAATCAACGACCATGATCTAATCACTAATCAACGACTAAGATTAGAGAAAGCTTGATCCACGTCACTTAGAACATTCTCACCACATGTGTAAATTAATTCACTTTAATTTTTCAATTTCCCTAAGTTAGACTTAGGTTCCCCATTAAAAAATTTAATTATTTGAATAACTTTTACACCAGGTGGAATTTCTCCAAACGATTTCTGGGTCTTGGAGATCTCATGTGTTCTAGTCCCTCCTCAAAGTTTCGGAGCTAGAGCACATCCGATGTTACCCCAAAATCTCAAGACTCCCTCTTAGCGAGGAATGTGCTCTAACAATACTTCAGCACTGAAGCATCACCCTGATCTCTGGCATCGATCTTTGCGTTGTTGATGCTTGGCCTGTTGCCCTCCATCCACTGCATTGTTGCTTTCTGCATTGCTGCCCATGTCACTGCAACTGACACTGCCACATCTGTACTGCAGCTCCCTCTGAAATTGCTGCATCATGTTGCTATAGCACTGCCACTCCTAACTCTTGCACTACAACTCAGTTGTTGAGAAGTAAGCAATTGAATGACAATCATCCAATCAACTGACAGACAAGTCAGTATGGTTGCATCTCATCACTGAAGCACCCTCTACTTCTCTGCGTTGCCTCTCTGAGGCACTGCGATGTCTGCTACTCTGCACTGTGTAAGCATTGCCTCTGCACTATTGAAATCCCATCACCCTCTATGCTACTGCATCCACGTTGTTGTTGCCTCTCCTCTGCACTACTCCAGTCTTCAGCGTCCCAGCTCCGCCTTTGCTTCTTCATGATCTTCTGCACCCACTGACTCCAGCCATACTGCTACTGTCCTAAGGGCTCTTGTAGCTCATGTGTGATCCAAGAATTTGGGCACCTGAAGGATCCTGCCCCACCACCATCTGTAGCTGCACTACAAATCTATATCGCCCCACCTCTTCTCTCGAGATACATGAGCACTCATTCCCACATCATCTTCGCTGCCATCGTCCCCTCTTGCTAATGTTGCTTTGGAATCTGAAGCTTCCTTGTCCATCCTCTTAGGACAAGTACTGGCAAAGTGTCCAACTTCCCTTGGATAGGTCCTTCTTCTTCTTCCTTTGCTACTATTGTCCCTTAGATGCTAGGGTTGCATCTTCCTCCTCCTCCTTTATCTTGACTCCCCCGCTGTTGAATTCCCTCTTGGTCACCATCCAGATCTCCTCCTGTCGAAGGATTGCCCACATGTCTCCCCAATTTGGGAGTTCTGCTCTGCCCAAGATACTTTGGACAAAGGTCTCCCACTCATCGGTGACTGCATTCAGGGCAGTCCTCACCATGAGCCCATCATCCGGAGTTGCCCCCATGGCAATCAGCTGGTCTCGGATAGTCTGCAATCTAAAGAGGAAGGGATCGATCTCCTCTCCCTTGTGCATCTGGAACATCCGCATCTGGTTCTCCAGAAACATCTTCCATAGGATGGAGCTACCTCGATACAATGTGGTTAGAGTTGTCCACACTTCATTTGTCGTCTTCTTCTTGGCAATGAGTGGGACCACGTGGTCCTTTACTCCATCCATGATCGAGCGCTTAGCCGGCACCTGATTTTTGTTGAACTTATTCAGAGCATCTGCGTCGATCGGCACATCTAGGACATTCTCTGTGCGGTCTCTGATACCGTTCTCCTCCAGGACTGTCAAGATTCTAGCTTTCCAGATCGCAAAGTTAGGCTTAACGTCTAACCTATCCTAATCTCTCAGTTCATATGGGGCCATCTCTACTCAAACAATGAAAACAGGTCCTCTTCTCCCCTCTATTGTTGTTGCACTCAACAGAAGATCGGATCTGGGTTTCTTGGTGATAGAAACCCTCTAGAGAAACTTCTCCCTCTAACAACTGATTTCCCTCCCAGAAATCCTCCGCCAATTTTGTCGAATCAACCCTCTACTATCACCCTCCTGATCGAATCTCAGATTTCTTGGCAAAAATCTGTTGAGGGATTGTTTCCCGTTACTTTGTCAACTTTGCTAGGCACTGTTATGCACCAACAAAACTAATGCCCTACAAGCAACTTCAAAGATCAAAAGTTGCACTTCCAGCCCCGACAACTGGCACAATGCCTCTCCAACTCGGACTGTGTCACCTTTTAGGGCATGTGTCAGCCCAGCGTGAGCCTGACAGGCACTGCGTCACCCATTAGGGCCTGCATCAGCCTCTACGTGAGCAGACTGGCTCTGCGTCCCTCCTGGTGATGCGCTGCCTTCTCTCGGATTTGTGTTGCTTTAGCTACCCTTCCTGTAGCAAAAATTTCCAACCCCTTGTTGATGGCTTCAGCTTGTTCTGTAATGCTCTGATACCATGTGAAAATTTCTAAATACAAAATTACAAAAAGTAAAACCCTCCTACAGTGTCTTGATTTACTTCTCCTACTTGTGATTTAATTCTACATGTTATTTTCAAAAATATTCAGAAAATAGGGAAGTAAACACAACTAGCAGCCTACACACACATTTACAGATCATTTACTAAAGCATAGCGCACATATGACAAAGGACACACATGATTTTTCGGACAAATGTCCCTCGAAAAACCCAATGCGAGAAAACCGGTGCAGCAATTCTTTGAGGGTTTTATTTATTAAGCAAAATATTTGAATACATCTAGGGAACCAGTAGAGGTTTTCCACGCAGAGAAATTCATGGCAGTAGTACCTTATCACTCAGAGACAGAAAATATGGCTAATTCAAACCCTTCAGGAATTACTAAATACAGGCCCTTTATGGCCCACTGGAACCCTCAGCGTAGCTCCTCCAGCCTCTATGTCAACCCCTCTACCCCAGCGCAACCTCTGCGCAGCACTGGCTGCCCCTGCGTCACTCTGAAGGCCTCTGGGATACCTATGCATCCCTCCTTTTGGCCTCTGCGCTGCCTGGTACGGTACTGCCTCTCTAATGTATGTATTCTCGGCCTCGGATCAAAACATCCCTTGCCGATCTGCCGCTCACTAGCACTGCAAGCTCACTCCAAAATTCTCAGCAAACCGCACTCCAGAATTTCGACTTAGCTCAAGTTCTACTACTCTGTGTGTGTTCTACAACTAACCCCAAGCCTTCCTTTAATACTTTTCTTGTTGAGAAATCAACGGTCGTGATCTATTCACTAATCAACGGCTAAGATTAGAGAAAGCTTGATCCACGTCACTTAGAACATTCTCACCACATGTGTAAATTAATTCACTTTAATTTTTCAATCTCACTAAGTTAGATTTAAGGTCCCAATTAAAAAAATTAATTATTTGAATAACTTTTACACCTGGTGGAATTTCTCCAAACAATTCCTGGGTCTCGGAGATCTCATGTGTTCTAGCCCCTCCTCAAAGTTTCGAAGCTAGAGCACATCCGATGCTACCCCAAAATCTCAACAGTCCCTACTCTAACAGTCCTTGACAATATGTTCCTTTCTGCCTTCTTCAAAATTATACTCGGCCTCCTAGATATCTTCCACAGTCTTCTTGCTATACCCTTGATCTCAAGACAGAGATCCCTCTTGCTTTATGTATGTATTTAGCCCTTAACTAAATCTGTTGTATCTCTCCTTTACGTTGTATGTACCTCTGAGATATACGAAGTATATTTAGTCGACGTCCTTGTATACCTTGTAGTCTCTTTGACTTCGCTATGTAATCCTTCTACTTCTCACTTCCTTACAGCATTTGATAACACAGTGCTTGTTGTCAAGACACCTACTCCAGTTCAGATATGTAATCCAAGATAGAAATCCGAGACTGTATACCCAACACAGAGATACGAGATAGTCTCATTTTCTTCGCTGGATATACTTCTTTCCTCGCTGAAGTGTCTTCTTATTTCCGCATCAAACCCCAGACTTTTCTTTGTTTTATTGCCTCAGACTTGTCCGAAAATCTCCTTCTTGCAATCTAGCCCGAGAATCTCTAAGATATACGAGATTTTGTTCTATTGTAAAGTAAGGTGCCTAGGCACATATTTATATTGGTTCGACCCTGTTTATTAGCCGACCTTTGCCAGTGAACTGTTCTAACTTATTTCTATCAGTTGACATGACTAACAGTGCATCTTGAGGCCAACATCATTAAGGCGACTTTACATCATATTTGAGCCGACTTGTGGAGCATATTGACAAGGTCTTGGAGCATGCAATTATATCAACAATTTGTCCCTTTACAAGTGTAACATCACTTCATATACATGACTCTTAAATTATATTTATGACAAGACGACAAACACCTAATGACATCCAGAAGAAGTCTTTGACCTATAATAAAAACTTCTTGTTCATGAAACCCATGAGACAAGCATTACAAAAAACATTTTATTATCTGTCTTCTTCATTACATAAATTCATAATTACCTAAGTTGCACTAAACGGGGAAACGGAAACGAGTTTCCGAAACGAGAAGCACAGCGAAACGCGACCTCCCCAAATTTTGGAAACAGGGAAACGCGGTATATATATATATATATATATAATTTATATTTATATTAGAATTTAGGACATTTAAGAAATGTTATGTGAAATCATATAAGTTTAAAACATACATGATACATGATAAATTCAAAGCATAAACTATTACAAGTTACAACACACTTACTCATGAATGATAACAGACACAATGAAAATAGCAATATCCGAATATCGGATTGGTGCTCTTGATTAAATACGAGTTCCATACCCTAATACATGACAAAATACGATGGAAACATTGCAATCACCCAATCTTGAAATCCTGAAAAACTGATAAGTCTGCTAGATTTTGAATGAGATCTAAAATTCTACTTTCTCCATATGAAATCCAATGAGGTCAGAACCACTCTCAAACATCTTGAGTCATTTCATGGTAATGTTAAAAATTTAAGTTTCCGAGTTTTTGTTTCCTTTTTTGCTAGAAACAGGGGTGGGAGGACGTTTCTTGCAACTTAGATAATTACAAGTCACTATGAAGACCAAACCTAGTTACACTTTTCGACATCAGTCTTCATAATTGTATTTGATTCGTGATGTAATGTATTTGTCAAAAGAAAGAATAAGACATTTTTATTATTATGAAAGAAGAATTATTTATTAGCATGGGTTGCATGCTTTATTGTTTTATTTTTAGGTCAAAGCCTCCATTGTAGGCTTCTAGGGTTTATGTTATGAGTCCTAGTCGTTGTCATCATTTAATATAACCTTCTTGGGCTTTGTATATCAAGAGAGAAAATTATTTTTGATGTATTTTGTTCAAATAACCCTCCTCCACCAACTTGACCTCAAGATCTACAAGTCAGACTCAAAAGAAGCTAGAAACCACTATAAATAAGCAGCTACTCGACTCATTTGGAGGACACATAAGCAAGTTTGATCTACAGTTGCAGGAGAAGAAAAATAAGTGTGAAATATCTAGAACATGAAACAAAAACCCTAGCAAAGGAGGAACCCTAGCAAAGATGTTTGAAGGTCATTTTCTCTCTCTTTTGACTCACACATGCGAAAATATGAAGTTGTGGGAGGGTCGAAACTGCACATCTGAAGCAGGGCCAAAATTCTGTTACAGTAGGGCCGAAATTCTATATTGGATGCATTTTTTATGCAGTTTCACTGGAATTAACTTCTTGTGTTTGGTTAATCATCTTGGAGGCTAACATGGTGGATAGAAAGAGGTTCTTTGTCTAAAGTCTTGGTTTGTCTCAATTTGATTTCAAACTACTAGAGGAAATGTTTGATTGGGTTTACCCCTTCATAGGAGTTTTGCCTTGGCTGCGCACCTATATCTGGTGTCATTGATCTTCATGCTTTTGATTTGATGATTGTTTGATGAGAAGAATATAACACAAGTGTGAAAATTTCTGAATATGCTCAAACAGAAACCCTATTGTTAAATTTCTGATTTACTTCTACATACATTAAGTTATTAATCTGAAATTTTCAGCATTAACATCGAAGTAAATACATTGACAGCCTACACATACAGATCTAAACTGAATAACATGCACAATGACAAAGTGACACACAAGGATTTTCTGGACAACTGTCCCCGGGAAAACCCAATGCGAGAAAACCAGTCTTCTGGCTACTGGAGGGTTTTTATTATTAAGCAGAATCTAAATACAACAGATCTAGGCACCAAACTAGTTAACCCGACAGAGAAATAAAATATTGCAACTATACCTCTAATCTGGAGACAGAAAACTGACTGATTCATACCCTCAAACGGAATTTACAGAACTCAGTCTTTTTGGGTCTACAGAAACCTCAATGCTGCTCTGAAGCCCTCTGTGTCAGCCTTGATGGCCTGCGTCAGCCCCTACGCTGCTCAGGAAGGGCCTGCGTCACCCCAGAATGGGTTACACTACCCTTGCGCTGCCCTGGCTGGGCCTGTGTCAGCCCTGTTGGCCTCCTGTTGCCCCTGTCTTGCCCTTTCGAGACCTGCGTCAAGCCTGCATAGCTCCTGATGCCTCTGCGCTACCCCTATTGGCCTTTGCGCTGCCCCTATTGGGCTCTTCGCTGAGTTGCGTAGCTGCTGCCTCTATCTACTGCTTCTCTACCCTCTCATTGTACTCTTGGCCTGGGATCAAACCATCCCCTTCGCCAATACTACCCCTCGCTACAGCTGAAGCACTTCTGAAATTCTTAACAAACCACGCCCTAGAATTCTAGCTTAGTTTCAGTGCTCTGCCACTGTGTTTGTTTTCCAACTGACCCTAAGCCCTCTTCCTATACTTTTCTCGTTGAAACAACAACTATCGTGATATAATCTTGAATCAACGGCTAGGATTAGAAGATGCTTGACCCGTGTGACTTAAGTCATTTTCATCACATGTTTAATTTAATTAGCTTTAATCTTTTAATTTTCCTAAGTTAGACTTAGGGTCCTTAATTAAAAAGGTTAATTAATTAAATATCTCTTAAACAGGATGGAATTTCTTAAATCGCTTTCTGGGTCTTGGAGATCTCATGTACTCTAGTCCCTCCACAAAGTTTGGAAGCTAGAGCACATCCGACGCTACCCTAACACCTCAAAATCTCAACAATAAGAACATTAAAAAAAATTAATAAAAATACAAGAATATCACATATCAAAAATAGAAAATATTTCTGCCTTTTTTAATTTTCTAACATGGTTTTAGAGCTAAGGTGAACTATAAGAAGGTAAAAGCAGCTTGAAGACTTATTGAATGAAGAAAGGATTTTAAGAAGGAAGGATCAAGGAAAGATTTCAAGACAAAATCATAAGGAGAACAAAAATATATTTTTACAAGACTCCACTTAAGAAAACTTGAAGAAGAAGGCTTACTGAAGGATGTACATAATCAAGAAAATTTATGGCATCTTCAATGAAGTCAGAAAACAAACTAGAAGGAGCTACCAACTATAGAGCATGGAAAAAGAGGATAGATCTCATTCTTGCAAAACACAAAGTATTAGATTTTGTACTTCGAAAAGTCAACAAACCTTCAGATGATGTAGGAAAAGTATAATACAGGGAAACAAATATCTTGGCCATGAATTTAGAGTTAAGGATAACTTAATTCCTTACATATCCAATATAGATACTACAAAATGAATGTATGATGCTATCGCCAAACTATTCACCATCAAGAACATTGGACAAATAGCTAGTCAGAAGAATGAACTAAGAACGGTGAAGATTACAAAAGGTGGCATAGTCTTCTTATTTTGTAAGGATCTCCCGAATAAGAGATGAGCTCCAAGCGATTGATGAAGTCATACCAGATAAAGAGTTTTTGATTGTTGCACTACTAGGATGCTGATCAGTGGTTGTCATTGATGTCAACTCAAGCAGCGCCAGGGGCTACCCCGATCTTGCATGGAAATTTTGACTTGACAACTTACTCTATTCAGAGTCAAGGATATTTTGGATGGTTTCTACTTGTCGAGATGTTTCTGTTGACATATGGCACGCCACATAATTCTTCACGGTTTGAGAGATATTCATGTTTGAAGTTAGTAACCCTAATTAGTGGGCTAGAACCCCATGGGGTTGTGGCATGACACTAATCATTGGTTGTGGTCATTCAATAGTCAATAATTAATAATTCTTTAAACTCCTAAAATCCCTCCAACGTTCACTTATTGAAGACCCTCTTAACCTAAGCATTTATATAAATTGTGACCCTCATATCCTCCTGATGCAAGGATTTCGCTACTTAAAACAGGTCATCGTGGCATTATCGCTATAACTTTTTTCTGCGAAGCTTCACATGCTAAAAAAAAAAACCCCATTTCAACTGAAATCCTGATGAAGAGCGTGACCGAATTTCAGATATTGGTTGATAATATTTTCGGAGATATGATTTGAGAAAGTTAGGGTTTTTGCAGGCTCCCGGATTTCATGTCAAACAGGTGAACTTGAGAAAATCGTCATAACTTTCTCTCTGAGCATTGGATTCAAATTTCGTAAAAAGTGACAGAAAGAGGACAAACTGTAGTTTGTTGGATGTCTTTTTCAGGAGCGAAGGTTGAAACAGTGACACGTCGCACTTCGTACAAGTTCGCTCTATTGAACCAGTATATAATCAGGTCATCGTAGGAGATTGGGCATAACTATTTCTTGAAGAATCCAATATTAATCAGACTTGTGGGGTTGGAAAGAGGACTCAAACCTTAGAGATCCGAAATTACATAGATACAGCAGATTCAATATTGAGCTTCTAGAAGGAAAGAAAAAATATGCATTCAAGGATCACTGCAATAAGGACAACACATCAATAGTCAAGGGAAACTCTGCTACAACAAGGTATGTATGATTAGTGTTTGAATTTTAATTTGAATATCATCTCTGACATGTGTTTTTGCAGGACAGTGTAAGTATTTTGTATGTATGCTTGATTGGGTTTTGTTCATAAATGTTGAACATATTTACATTTGAATTTTGAATATTTCTCTGACATATGGTTTGCAAGACACTGTAAGTATTTTGTTTGTATATTGGTTTGGGTCTTGTTCATTAATGCATGTGCAGGAAGGAGTACACAATAGGACAACTCAGACACATACTAGGACAATGCAACATCAAATTACCATTACTTGAAGCAAGCACAACAATACGTCAACAAGTGCTAGTGTTCAAAGAAGCAGTGTCAAGTCAAGTATCAGGTCGTGTCAAAAATCAATATTGTAAAAAACATCATTGTAAAATTGTCAAAGAGTCATTATTGTATCATGGATCATTGTCCCTGGTACGGGAGTCCACACTCTTGTCTTATTTCTGATTATTATAGGGTGGCAGGGAAGTGCTAGGTTGGTGCATGAAGTCACCTATAGGTTGGAGCCTGTGAACACTTCAAGGTGGTAGGTTGGTCTAGGATGTTAGGGCATCCATCCAGTTGAAAACTGAAGAAACCAGGGCGTTGGGGTGGCCTTCCAGTGAGAGGTGGAGAAAAATGTTTTTCTAGAATTCTAGGAAGTTGTTCCTTTCATTTCAGTGGGGGCTAAAGATTAAATGATTTATTTGAAAAGCATTCGGTGGTTTTTGACCCAGAAAGGATTTTCCACCTAAAATTTGTGTGCCTATTGTGTTCTATTGTTTACTAGTGTTACTGGATAAACATCAAGAATAATTGAAGATTAACTCATGCTCTGAAAAGATTTAAAAGTGTTAATTGATAAGAAATACTGATTCACCCCCCCTCTCAGTATTTCCAACAATTGGTATCAGAGCTTGGTTCCTTCAATAGCAGTCTAACAACTAGAAGGAGATCATGGAGTATACTAAGAATAGAGTTCCTTTGTTCAATGGAAATAACTATACACTTTGGAGTGGAATAATGCAGGTTCATTTGTGGGCGCAAGGATACGAAATAGGGGAAATCGTTGAAAAATGCTTTACAGCGACCCAAGATGAACAAGGTAAGAAAAATATGATATAAGGCTAAAGATCTCATTATCAGTGGGATTATCAAATATGTCTATCTTAAGGTACTAAGTTGCAAAATTGCTAAAGAAGTATGGGGCAAGCTTGAGAATATATATGCAGGTGACTTAAACGTCAAAGAAGCAAAGCTTCAAATTTACAGGGCAAAATTTGAGCAACTTAAAATGAAGGAAGATGAAAATATTGATGCATACTTACAGCGTGTTGATGAAATAACAAATGCATTGGAAGGTTTGGGAGAACTTGTCGACATGAAAATTGTTGTCCGAAAGATCCTTAGAACCTCGCCGGCAAGATTGAACCCAAAGGTATCTGTCTTGGAATATAGTTCAAATCTAACCAATCTCAGCAAAGATGAATTGCATGGAGTGCTTACAACATATGAAATGAAGATTGAAGAAGAGGACGACACATCTCACCTAGAAACAACATTCGTCGCATCCAATAAGACTAGTAAGGACAAGCATACTCCAAAAGCGAAAACTTGTAGTTGTAAGAAAAGGAAAAAGATGAAGAAGAATTTTCAGATAAAGAATTTGCCTACTTCACATGAAAAATGAGAACAGGTACGGGGAAATTCAAAGGTAAACTTCCATTGATATGTTTTGATTGTGGTGAGGTTGGGCATTTTGCTGCCAAGTGTCCTCACAAAAATGAGGTTGTTACGAAAAGAAAGAAAGGTCGAAGGAAGTTCAACAAGCAAGGCAATAAGAAATGGTTTAAGAAGAGTTTCTTCTCCAAAGAAGATAGCTCCTCATCTAATGAAGACAGTGATAACAAAGAAGAATCAATGGAAGAGTATTGCTTATGGTTAAGCATAATAAGCAAGAAGTATCTGACAAAGAAGGAAACGAAGAAGAAGAGATGACAGAGGTTGAATTTCAAAACAAAGTGATCAGGGTTATCAAAGAACTCAAGGTCGAGAAGAAGCATGTCAACACTCTTGAAGACGAATTAAGGATAGAATGGGAACAAGTCCTAAATCTTAAAATCAAGTTTGAAGAATATAAATGAGTTGAAGAATCACTCAGGGAAGAATTAAAGGAAAGCAACAAGGAAAGGGAAGCATTGGAAGCTGAAATAGTTTCTCTACAAAAGCAAGTAAAAAATGGAAAAAACTCTTCAAAACTACACCAACAGCTCCAAGGCATTAGAAGAAATCATCAACAATCAGCAATCAAATAGTAACAAGACTAGTCTTGGTTACAAAGAAAATTTTGAAAAGGAGCCAAGTCCTTCTATGACAACAAAAGAAGATGGATATGCAAAATCTAACAAGCGGGTAGACCTCCCAGCCAACTTAAGAGATCAAAAATCGTAGAAAAAACCATGGAAGACAATTCCTCGAAGAAGATTTCCTCCCAAGTATCAACCTATCTTCTATGGTCATTGTTATTCATGTGGAATGTTTGGACATAGAGCTATAGAATGTCACACATATGTTAGGAATAAATACAGTTTCGGGAGATCTTTCAAAAATGGATATTCCAAAACTCAGTAGAATATTAACAGATTTGATCATTTGAGAGATGATGTCAAATGTTACAAATGTAACAATTTTGGACACCTGGCTAAAGATTGCAGACTTGGATGTTCTTCAAAGGAATTCTCGCAAAATCAGAATGAACAAATATGGAAAAAAAGACTAAAAAATGTGCTATCGTTTGGTATGTTGATAGTGGTTGCTCAACTCATATGACTAGAGATAGGAATAAGTTCATATCCTGGAAGGAAAAGAAAGATGGAACAGTGTCTTTTGGAAATGACAGGTCTTCAAACGTCATAGGAGTAGGTACAGTCACACTTGGAAGCAAGAATGCATTAGCGAAAGATGTTTTGTTGGTTGAAAATATGAATCACAATCTACTCAGTGTTGGACAAATGTGCGATTAAGGACACACGATGCTATTTAACTCTAAGAAATGTGAAATTAGGAAAGGCAAGTTCGGTAAAATTGTGGCTACAGCAAGCAGAGCTCCAAATGACATATATATTTTGGATGAGACACCTAAAGCGTTCTTTTTGGCGAAAGAAGATGAAAGTTGCTTATGGCACAAACGAATGGGACATATAAATTTCGACAATTTGGTCAAGAATAGCAAGAAGTAAGCAGTAAGAGACATGCCTAAATTTTCAAAACCTACCAATACGATGTGTGAATCTTGTCGGCACAACAAGCAGACAAAATAACACTTTGCACCACATCCATTGGAATTAGTACATACTGAACTATGTGGTCCTACGAGAACAAAAGGTTTAGATGGAGAATTATATTTTGTGCTAATGATAGATGATTACACCAGAATGACAGCCATCAGCTTCTTAAAGAAAAAAACTGAGGCATTCGAGTGTTTTAGAATCTACAAGGAAATGGTCGAAAATGAAACTGATTTGAAGATCAAATGTCTGAGATCTGGTAATGGCGGAGAATTCACTTCCAAGGTATTTCAACGGTACAATGATGAAAATGAAATAAAAAAATTCTCAACAACCAGAATACCGCAGCAAAATGGAGTTGCTGAAAGAAAAAACTGAACCGTACAGGAAATGCCTAGAACAATGTTAAATGACTCAAAAATTAGATGATAAATTATGGGTTCAAGCAATCAATACAGTTGTATTCATTATAAACAGAGGTTTGTTAAGGAACAATTGTAACATGACTCCATACGAATTATGTAAAGGAAGACCGGCTAACGTCAAATACTTCAAAATATTTGGAAGCAAATGCTACATCAAAAGAGAAGATAAAAAATTGGGCAAGTTCGATTCCCATGTTGATGAAGGTATTTTCGTTGGTTAGTCACGCAAAAGGAAGGCTTATAGATGCTACAATTTGAGGCGAAAACAAATAGTGGAAAGCATAAATGTTACTTTTGATGAAGATTGTGTTACAAAGGATGATGAAGAGATTGTCCCTTCAAGAAAATCTGAGGGATCCGAGGGAGAATTTGTGAAGGATGAAGAAGAAGCTCCAGAACAAGACCAATCAAATAAGAAAACAACAGTCAACTAAGAGGAAATAAGAAATGATCAACAGGATGTACAAGAAAATTCTCCAAAAGCTTTAAAAGAATGGTGTCAAAAGAATCGTCCGTCAAATCAAATCATCGGCAACATAAATGAAGGAATTGGAACCAGAAGAAGTCGACAGCTTCGTTCATCACAACAAGCCCACCTTGCTTGTTTGGCAACTTTTGAGCCTAGCAATTTTGAAGAAGCTAGTCAATATGAACACTGGGTAGCAGTTATGAATGAAGAACTGGATGAAATTGAGAAGAACGACACTTGGGAATTGGTTCCACGACCAAAGGATCAAAATGTTATTAGAACTAAACCGGTCTTCAGAAACAAATTGAATGAGGATGGACAGGTTACCAGGAATAAGGAAACATTAGTCTGCAAAGGATATGCACAAGTTGAAGGAATTGAATTTGAAGAAAAATTTGCTCCCGTTGCTAGAATGGAAGCTATCAAAATGTTTTGTCACTTATGCATGCTCGAGAAAAATCAAGGTCTACTAAATGGATGTTAAGTTAGCCTTTCTAAATGGTGAATTGGAAGAAGAACTTTAAATTGAACAACCCGAAGGTTTTCTACTCTCTGAAAAGGAAGACTATGTCTGCAGATTAAAGAAGACACTATATTGTCTCAAGCAAGCTCCTAGAACTTGGTATGCTCGTCTTGATGGATATCTACATCAACAAGGATTCAAGAAAGGAAGCACCGACAACAATCTCTATGTGAAAGTGGATCAAGATAACCTAACAATTATCAAGGTATATGTGGACAATATAATTTTTGGTAGCAATGATGACAGACTAAGTAAAAACTTTGACACAAAGATGCAAAGTGAGTTTGAAATGTCTCTACATGGCAAGCTGACATACTTTTTAGGGCTTCAGATATCTCAGCAAGATAAAGGAATATTTATATATCAAACCAACTACATCAAGGAAATGCTCAAGATATTCAAGATGGAAGATTGCAAGCCTGTCCTTACCCCAATGGTAACAGGTTGCAAGTAAAGTTTAGAAGATTCGTCAAAGGATGTGGACCAGAGGCTGTATAGATCTATGATTGGTCGTCTTCTATATGTGACAGCTTCTCAGCCACACATAATGAAAGTAGTTGGACAAGAAGCAAGATTCCAAGCAGCACCAAAGGAATCTCATATTATTGTCGTCAAAAGAATTCTCCGATATCTTAAGGGCACAACAGAATATGGTTTATGGTATCCCAAAGGAAATAATCTAGTTATCCAAGCTTATACAGATGCAAATTGGGCAGGACGTGTTGATGATCGAAAGAGTACCAGTGGAGCAGCATTCTATCTAGGTGGTTGCCTTGTTTCATGGTTAAGTAAAAAGCAGTCTTCAATCTTGTTATCCATAGCAGAAGCAAAATATATCGCGACAACAGCGTGTTGTACTCAAGTTCTCTGGATGAAGCAAACTTTGCAAGATCTTCAAGTCAAGTTTGATGAGCCTATTCCCATCTTTTGCGAAAACACTAGTGCCATCAGTATCTCCAAGAATCTTGTGATGCATTCCAAAACAAAGCACATTCCGATTAAATATCATTTCGTTAGAGAGCAGGTCACCGAAAAGAATATCAAGCTTGAATATGTTGGCACAAAGGAACAAATTGCTGACATCCTTACCAAACTATTACCCGTGAGTCGTGAAGCATTTGAGTATCTTCGTCTAAAGCTTGGGATTCTCCCAAGTTCTCATTAGACTCTTTCTCTTATCTAACTAAGTAAAAAAAGGGGGAGTTTCGATGTGTACAGGTCCGTAGGATGACGTTTAGCAGGGTGAGTTACCCTTTGCCATTGATGACAAAGGGGGAGAGAATGTTGTAGGAAGAGGAGTCATGATCGCAGAGGGAGTACTTGTGTTGCCATCAATGCCAAAGGGGGAGATTGTTGATCAGTGGTTGTAATTGATGTCAACCCAAGCAGCACCATAGGCTACCCCAATCTTGCATGGAAATTTTGACTTAACAACTTACTCTATTCCGAGTCAAAGATATTTTGGATGGTTTCTACTTGTCGAGATGTTTATGTTGATATATGGCAGGCCACGTAATTCTTCACGGTTTGAGAGATATTCGTGTTTGAAGTTAGTAACCTCGATTAGTGGACTAAAACCCCTTGGGGTTGTGGCACGACACTAATCATTGGTTGTGGTAATTGAATATAAAATAATTAATAATTTTTTAAACTCCTAAAATCCCTCCAACGTTCACTTCTTGAAGACCCTCTCAACCTAAGAATTTATATAAATTGTGACCCTCGTATCCCCATGATGCAAGGATTTCGCCACTTAAAACAGGGCATCGTGGCATTATCGCTATAAATTTTCTTTTGCGAAGCTTAAGATGCTAAAAAAAAAAAAACCATTTGAGTCGAAATCCTAATGAAGCGCGTGACCGAATTTCAGATATTGGTTCGCTATATTTTCAGAGATATGATTTGAGGAAGTTAGGGTTTTTGCAAGCTCCTAAATTTCATCTCAAACAAGTGACCTAGGGAAAATTGTCATAACTTTCTCTTTGAGCATTGGAATCAAATTTCGTAAAAAGTGACAGAAAGAGGACGGATTGTAGATTGTTAGATATCGTTTTCATGACTGAAGATTGAAACAGTGACACGTGGCACTTCGTACTAGTTTGCTCTACTGAACCAGTCTATAATCGGGTCATCGTAGGAGATTGGGCATAACTATTTCTTGAAAAATCCAATATTGATCAGACCTACGGGGTTGGAAAGAGGACTCAAAGGACTACCACAGGGCACAATTTCAGACCTTGGTGATCCGAAATTACATAGATACTGCAGTTTCAATATCGAGCTTCTAGAAGGCAAGAAAAAATATGCATTCAACGCTCACTGCAGTAAGGAAAACACATCAATAGTCAAGGGTAAGTCTGCTACAAAGAGGTATGTATGATTAGTGTTTGAATTTTAATTTGAATATCATCTCTGACATGTGTTTTTGCGGGACAGTGTAGTATTTTGTATGTATGTTTGATTGGGTTTTGTTCATATATGTTGAACGTATTTACTTTTGAATTTTGAATATTTCTCCGACATATGGTTTGCAAGAAAATCTAAGTATTTTGTTTGTATATTGGTTTGGGTCTTGTTCATTAATGCATGTGTAGGAAGGACGACACAATAGGACAACTCAGACACATACTATAAAGACAATGCAACACCAAAGAACCATTACTTGAAGCAAGCACAACTATACCTCAGCAGCTGCTAGTGTTCAAAGAAGCAGTGTCAAGTCAAGTATCAAGTCGTGTCAAAAGTCAGTATTGTAAAAATCATCATTGTAAAAGAGTCATTATTGTAAAACAATCGATCTGCCTAGAGTTGGAGAGGCATTGTTGGGAGCTATAAGTGTCATTGTTGGATAATGTTATGGTTGGGTTGCAGGTCATAGTGTGATTGGGTGATTGGTCGAGTTCAAGAAAATCATTGTGAATCATATTATATCGTGGATCATTGTCCCTAATACGGGAGTCCACACTCTTGTCGTATTTCTGATCATTATAGGGTGGCAGGGAGGTGCTAGGTTGGTGCATGAAGTCACCTATAGGTTGGGGCCTGTGAACACTTCAGGGTGGTAGGTCGGTCTAGGATGTCGAGGCATCCATTCAGTTGACTACTGAAGAAACCAGGGCGTTAGGGCGTCCTTCCAGTGGGAGCTGAAGAAGAATGTTTTTCTAGAATTCTAGGAAGTTGTATCTTTCATTTCAGTTGGAGCTGAAGATTAAAGAATTTATTAGAAAAGCGTTCGGTGCTTTTTGACCCGGCGGGGGTTTTCCACCTAAAATTTGTGTGCCTATTGTGTTCTATTGTTTATTGTTGTTACTGGATAAACATCAAGAATAATTGAAGATTAAGTAATGCTCTGAAAAGATTTAGAAGTGCTCATTGATAAGAAATATAAATTCACACCAAATATCCCGGCCCCCCCTCTCAGTATTTCCAACATAGGACTACAAAAATCATGGAGTGCCTTTGCATCAGGTATTAACAGTTGAAAAGAAATACAATCCTTTGAATAAATGTGGAAATGCATGTAGTCAAGAAGAAGGTCGCATCTCATTAGCAAATAATAAGAAGATGAAGAGAACAACACATCCAATGCCTATTTTACTCACTACAAGAAAAAGTGAGGACACAAGAAGTTTGAAGGACTAAAGAAGAAAATTGACCTATCTAAAATTGAATGTTTTAATTGTCATAAGTTAGGACACTACAAGAGCCAATGTCCTGAAAACCCAAGGAGCATGAAGAGAGAAAGAGAACATGCAACAGTTGTTGATGAAGCTCCACCCAAGAAGAACAAAACTGAAGAATCTGAAGTCAAAGATATATTTTATCGAGTCTCTAGGGATGTTATCCCTTACATATCCTCATATAGTATCGGCTATTATTTTAGGATTTCTTTTATGATTGGACTCTAGGATTAGTCTATCTTTTGATTTCTAGTATTCATAGGTCTAACATGTTTTTATAAGAACATCCTTGAGTTGCTTCTAAGGAAGTCCCTCACAAAAAAAAGGTTGATGCTAAGAGGGAGCTTCCCCACCATTCTACAAAAGATAAGTATCATGTTTTTTATTTCCTTTATGATTGATTTCCTCTATACATCTAGCTTTGTTTATATTGCATACTTATAATCCTTGTATTTTCCTTGGTAGGAAATTTTGCATAAGGAATGTGGCTAGATTCAGAAAGAGACATCAAAAGAAAAGACTTGTATCATAAGCTTTGTTGCAAAGGAAACTCTACAAGGTTTGTTAGAAAACAACTCAAGGTATATTTTAGACTACAAGTTTTGTTGCAAATCTTCTTCATATAAGAAGGTATGATCATTCTTCATTTGAAATTTTCTTTATATTACTAACTCTTTCATGTCTAGGGTTTTCGATAGAATTTTTCTAGATAGAAATTGAAGCATCTAGGGTTTGTAAACCCTAACAAAGGTTTGAATTAGACAACCGCAGGGACAAACCCTAGGACTAATCGTTTCTATTGTAAGAAGAAGCTCTAGGTCTTGAGAATGACAGAAATGACATCATGTTGATGTGAGGACAAGGATGGTGATAATTAGAAGAAATACAAGATTTAGAGGGAGATAATTCTTTTCTCATAAGATAAGCACTCTACATCTCCTTTCTTTGATTACTACTATTGATATTGTCTTTATCTTTGGATAGTCTCTTGTCTATATACTTTGCTTAATCGTATTTGTTCTTCCATGGCCTCTTAATAAAGTTTCCATAAGAGTTGCCTAGGCTTTGACAACAAATGAAAGAATTTGGAAGAATGTAAAGCTAGAGGACGTTCCTAAATACAGGAAGAGCAGACAATTTGAAGTATGCATTTATTAAAAAGTCAATCATGTACTACGTGGCAACAATGAAGCAATAATATTCTCCCAGTAAGAGGGAGAGGATCATGATAAGACATTTGTCTCAATTTAACGAGTTACTCATGGATTTTGAGAGCACATCATGATTAAAGAACACTGGTATCTTGAGATTGATTCCTTAAGAGCTAGAATGATATCAATGATTTGTTTTCTAATAAGAGGACTCTTGAAGTCATAGGAAAAGGTGTTTCCACCAGAGGGAGACAAAAGCAGAACTCGATATGAAGAATCTTGCACTGATACACTACTACTTGAGACTTGAGCTTTGGAAGAAACCTGGTAAAAATCTCCTTAGTCAAGGGAAGCATCTGATCAAGATCCTCCTAGAATTTGAATGGTGGAAGTTGATTGGCTCTTTGATGTATTTGATTTGATTACTAGGATGACAATGCTAATGATGAGAAAATATACTACTAGTAGTTGTTCTACTTGGGATTTGGTATGGTTTCCTGGAAGAGCATAAAGCAATATTATGTTACACTGAGCACTGAGCATTGCAGAAGAAGAAGAAGATATGATAGTCTATGCAGTTAACTATGAAGAAGTTTGGCTTTGAAAGATGTTTAATGAACTGTTTCATGGCATGCTGGGTTCGACTGTGATACTTTGTAATAAGTTGTATGAAGATTGACAGAAAACCTAGCCTTTCATCAAGAGTTGAAGCACATTATGATTCGGGATATGATGCATATAGGAGCAAAGAAGCTACAACAAATCTCCATGGTTGAACAGGTAGTTGTTGTATGGGAAGTATAAGTACTTCTGAGACAAGCTTGGGCTTGTGGATTTCTCCTCCTAGGTTGACAGGGAGTGATGTTAAACACCTAGTTCTCCTTGTGTCATGTATTCTGTCCAAAACTAACTGTTGTAAGTCAAGTACATGGACATGAATATGGAGAATGGTGGATTGGTTAAGCATCTTGGATAGACATTCTTGAGACATGTACTATGGACGATTAGGATTAACACTCCAAGTCAAGTACATGGACTTAGATAAATAATGGTCCCGTGCACTAACATTTCCTTGTGAATAGTAGGAAATGGTCCTATGGAGTGTTTAAAAATGTAACTAGGTTCGGTCTTCATAATGACCTGTGTAAATGTGATTTTATGTAATTGATGTAAAGAAGAAAAATAAAATTATTATTGCAATGCTTGTCTCATGGGTTTCATGAGCAAGAAATTTTATTTTTAGTAATGGCTCCCATTGTGAGCCTTTGGGTTTTGTCATCAAGTCATAAAAGTCTATTGTGTCAATGTCATGTATGGAAGACCCTTCTTGGGAATATTACATTTTTATACGAGTTAATAAAAGAGTCAAATAGGCCTCCAAGACAAAGCTCAAGAATCTCCTTCAAGTCAACCTTAAATAAAATAATGAATTTACTCCAAAAGACATGTCGGCTCACCCTCAATTCAAGTCGACTTATTATGGAGGTTCCAACGATTATAAATAGGGTAGCTTAGCCTCATTTCAGTGACAGATTTTCGGTAAAGGCCTGAAGCTAGAAAGTAGTGCAAAGTTCATCAAAAAGAAGCCTTGTAACTACCGAAGAGAAGGGAAGGAAGAGCAAAGTCTTTTGCATTGTTTTGGGACTATTTTTGGGCCAAGTGAACTCCACATGTGTGAGATTACAAACCTGTCTATTGCAGGAAGGAGGTCAAAATATTACAGTCACAGTAAGAGAATATTTTTGGTGAAGAACAAGGAATATATCAAGCCGAATTATTGAATAAGCAGAATCCACCTAAAGCGAAGGAAATCAAGGTTCCAAAAACGATACTTCACACGTGCTAGGGTTTCTGAAGGAAGCTGAGAAGTTGCAAGTATGAAGCAGAGAGAAAGGAAGCCGAAATCTGAAGTATAGCTGAGATACAAAATAAGGCAAGCAGTTCGACCAAATGTTATCTTGGGAACGAAAGAGGAGCACTGAAAGGGAACTTGTGCCTTGGTCTTGGAAAGGAAAATAGGTCAAGGGTCTTGGTCTTGGTATTCGTCAATTGAAGTCTCTATAAGAAGAAGAATTTTTTCGAGCTTTCCTCTAAAGTGGGAGAGGTTTTGACACTGGCTAATAGCCTACACCCTGTCTCTCTTATCTCTTTATGGCTTATGTATTGGTAGTTGTTTGATGAAGAAGAACACTAATACCTAAGTAAAAGAAGATCTTAATCTAAGAAAGTAAAAGGCATTCACAAGCAGTTATCTAGCAAAGAGAAATCACTTAATCTCGATGCCCTAGATTTCTCAACATGGTATCAGAGCTAAGGTGACAATCTCAAGGAAGGGCATCTTATCAAGAGACACTCAAGCACTCAAGGATCAAATCTCAAGAAAGACAACAAACTAAATCAAAGGATACCAAAGTGAAGTCCATATCTACATACCAAATTGAAGTCAAGATCTACATCGAAATATCAAACCCTAGATTGAAGAAGAAGTCTACTTCAAAACGAAGTCTTGGGATCATCACTCAAATAATCAAGGCCAAAACCATATATCTACTCAAGGTGAAGACATCTACAAATCAAAGCGTTTAGAAGTCTATTCATCCAAAAGAAGCACTTCAAGGACAAAGATCACATCATCTTGGAGAAATTCAAAACCCTGAAATCATTTATGGGATCCGCACTCAATCATCACCAAAGGAGTCGAAGTGTCTTGCAAGCTAAAGAAGGCTAGATCAAGAGATGTTGTCATCATCTTCAAAAGGGTCAAGGATCATTCGTGAAGAGAACAACCTTCATCAAGGAGAAGTTTTCTATTATATATATCATCATCAAATTCAAGCAAGCAGCAAGTGAAAGAAGAATCTTAACAAGTAAGTATATGTTCGCATCTAAATCTATCAAAATGTCTTTTTGCAAGCAAAGCAACAAATTGGTTGGGGCTTCAAACTATCTTGCATGGAAGAAGAAGAAAAATCAAAATCTCATTGAAAATGAGGTTATGGATCATGTAAAAGGATCTATCACCAAACCAGCAAAAGAAGATGCTCAAGTGAAGTTAGGGCTCAAAAGATTCTCATTGAATCCATCAAGGATCCCCTCATTCCATATGTATCAAAACTTGAAACTTCAAAATAAATATATCACAAACTAGTAGAGTTGTACTCCGTGAGCACTGCAAGGGAAGTTATCTCATTAAGGCAAGAACTCTAAAGGCTAAAGATGTCAAAAGGAGGAGGAATAGCCTCATATTTTATGAGGATATCTTAAATCAGGGATCAACTTCAAGATCTAGGAGAAGTCATGTCTGATAGAGAAATGACTACAGTAGTACTAAATGCACTACTAGAGAAGTGGGGTAATTTTGCTTCAAGTATTTATGGGAAGAAAGAAGCTAATATGTTCCATGAACTGTGGTGACTATGCAAGATTGAAGAATCCAGGCTAAAGGCAAAATCTGATGTTGGATGAAGTGAACAAAATCAAGCATATGCTACAATGACAAAAAGAAAGGGAAAATTTGGAAAGTTTGGTACCCAGAAAAAGAAGAAGAACATGGCTAAGATTCAATGTTATGGGTGTCAAGAATATGGGCACTGTAGGAGAGATTGCCCTAAGCTTAAGAAGGACAATAACAAAAGAGGAAGAGAAAAAGCCCATATCACCGAGGAAGTAGAGAACGTTAAAAAGAAAAGGTCCAAGAAAGAGGAAGTAAAAGATCTCTATTATGATTGAGATAGTCTCCTCCTCACCTAGTTCTTTTCAAGTTTCCTTGTTGTAAAGTATATATATCATACTAAGAAGAGCATGATAGGATGTAGCATGGCATCATAGAAGCATTAGAAGCAAGAGCTCCTGACATCATCATAGAGAAGCATGAATGATAACATAAATAGGTCTTTGGAAGAAGATAGCTCTTGGTAACCTCATTAGAAGCACTTATGGAAATTCATCTAAAACAAAGCTCACCATACATCAGTTATGAGGAAACATTTGCTGGACGAGGATACTTAAGATCCTCTATTGGAATCTTCATCGGAAGGTTCACCAATTAAAAGGGAGCAAGTGTTTCATCAAGAATTCCATCATGGAGGAATTCATGAAAGGATGGTATAATGTCAACAGCAGGTCAAGGGATTGAAGTTCTTTCAATTATGTAAGTTGTTGAAGGAAGATGACCTATCAGAAAGATGAGGTATGTATGCTTGTATTGAATTAATTAAAGTCATGTTATATAGTTGCAAGTAACATGGATAAATGCTCTATCTCAAGAGCATGAACAAAAGAAAACGATCTCCTCCGTTGAAAATGTTGAAAATTGTAACTATGTTCGGTCTTCATAAATGTAATTGAGTCACTATGTAATGTACTTGTCAAAAGAATAAAGAAAATAATTTTTATTACCCAATGTAAAGTACCCATTGTGGACTCCTAGGATTAATATTGAGTCATTAGAGTAATTGTACCTTTTATAAGACCCTTCTTGGGCTATGGAATCATGTATAAAGAATTATTTTTGAGTCAAAAATGTATTATGTCAACTCCACACCAAGTCGGCCTCAACATGTGCAATTCAACCTCACTTGGAGCCTATATATTGGAGCAGATCGAATTCATTTGAACCATCTCACTCACTCAAGTTCGATATCTCAAGGAGTAGTTGGGAAAAGTGCGAACTAGGTTAAGGAGGATAAAAGGAGTGTGAGTTGGGCTAAGCTGAAAGAAAGGAAGAAAATCGAAGTATTGACACCTCTCTCTCTCTCTCTCTCTCTCTCTCTCTCATGCCCTAGTTTGGAAGATCGAAGTTTTTTCTAGTGTTGTTGTTTCCAGTTGCTACATGTTGCTCCATAGTCGAAGTTGCTGGGGTGAAATTGTTGTTGCTACAAGGTCGAAGATCTGTAAGGACTGATTTGGTGTGGAGGAAGGTATGGTTTGTGTCTAGCTGGAGTGTAAAAACTCTGGTAAACTTGAATAAGTATATATTATTATTGATAAAAGATGAGATATGAGATATGATTACAATGGGGAATCACCGAGGCTTTAAATATAGCCTCATGGTGTCCCTTGGTGAAAAGGCATGATCTTTGATCATGCCCTTTCACTTAATAAAACCTAAGATAACTATATCTAACTAATAATTAATAAAATATACATAACATTGCCCCTCTCTTAAATATTCTTTGTCCTCAAAGCATAAGTAATGAAGGACATCGTTGACTAAAGCCTAGGTTTCTCGAGTGGTGAGCTCTTGCTTCCCACATTTTAAAAAGATCGTGGAGCATCTTCTCGATTTCAATCTTTTGGTGATGTGGGTAGAGACAAGATCTGATATTGACAGGGTCGGATCCTGTCTTGACTTCTATTGGATGTTTGATTTTCCTATCGGGAGGCACTTTTATGGGTAGATCCTGGAATACTTTTTCGTGTGTCCGAACTAATCCTTGTTCTTCTGATGACTCTTCGCGGCTCCCTTTTGAAGATAACATTTCTAACTGATGACATTGTACTGTAGATGTTGGCGCTCCTATTTGAATCATCTTCGTCATCAGAGAGGAAGATACGACTTGATCTTCTGGGGCTTGGAATCCATACAACCTGTGTTTCTGCTCTTTCCACTTAAAACTTATAAACTGCTTCTAATGGTTGGCAGAATAAGTACCTAAAGTTTGTAGCCATTGAATTCCTAAGACCACATCTACTCCTCGTAATGGAACGGTGTAGAATGGAGATTCTAAATGAAAGTTTTTTATTTGTAGTTTGACTTTATGGCATTTCCCTACTTGCTCAATCTTCTTACCATCGGCCACCATTACCTTCATATTAGGCATGGGGAAGGTAAAGATGTTAAGTCTTTTTGCCATAGTTGAATCTAGAAAATTGTGGGTACTGCCAGTGTCGACGAGAACCATTACGTTGTTGTTCTTGATATGTCCTCTTAACCTTAGGGTTTGAGGTTGTGATATGTCTGTCATCGCTGATAATGACACTTGCGGAATAGTTTCGCCATCCACTTTTGGAGAGAACTCTAAGTTGTCTTCTAATCCTTCTATATATGAATCATTACTGTTGGCGTTGTTAGTTGCTTCACAACTGTATAGATTTTTCGCTTTTCCATTAGCACATCTGTGCTTAGGGTCCCAGTTTTCATCGCAACGCTTGCACTTGCCCTCTCTCATTCTTTGTTTTTCCATACTAGATTTTTCTTCTTCACGAAGATGGAACGGGACATATTTTGTGTCCTCTATATTTTCAGCTCGAGGAAATCTTTGTCTCGAATATACTTTTTCGGGTTTTGACAATCTTTCAAATTTCTTCTCAGCAGCTTTTGCTTTTTGCCTTGCTACTTCTATGGACGTAATTTCATGTAGTTCGAGCTCTTCTTGTATGTGAATTTTAAGTCCTGAGATGTAAGACTGGATTAGACGAGATTCCGACAATCCTGGTACTCGTGTTGCCAAGGTCTCCCATTCTCGAGTGTACTCATCCACATCTCCTCTTTGGCGTAATTTGATAAACGTTGAAAAAAACTTTTCTTCTTTTATGCCTTCAAACCTTTTGAAGAATGCATCCTTAAATTTCCTCCAACTGATAGCGAGCGTTGTCTTTTTCCACCACATATACCAATTATATGCTTCTCCTTCCATTTTCATGGAAGCATGTTTAATTTTTTCGTCATCACTAGTAATTTCATAAATCTCAAAATATTCTTCTGCTTTATTAAGCCATGCAACACTATTTTTTTCTTTACCATCAAATTTGGGTAGCTCGATTTTGGCTCTTCGTTGATATGCTACTGGTGGAACAAGAATGGGATATTGATTAGCAAATGCATTCCAGAGCTGCTTATTTTGAAAATCTGCATTACTATCTTCTTGATGATGTGGGGAATCGGTCTTTTCTTGATGCTCTTTTGAGTTTCCTGAATCTGCGGAATTGTTTTGTTGATTTTGTTCCATGTTAGGAAATATTGGGGATTGTGTCTGACTTAACTTATCTATCTTATCATTTAGCTCATTGAAGAGTTCTGTCATATTGTTCATTGCTTCGCTATGCTCTGTCATCTTGTTCATTGCTTCGTTATGCTTTTTTGTGGCCTCGTGATGATTTAGCCACATTTGTCTTTCTATTCGATTTGTCGTATCATGAATCTTTTTGATGTCGTTGGAGTGCCCTGCAACTGTACCTTCAAGATCGACTAATCTTTTTCTGAATTCTTCGGAATTATTATTGATTTGTTTCTCAAGATCTCCCAATTTCTTCTGGAATTCAGCCATCGACATCGATGAAGACATTGAACGTGTATGAGGTGGGGAATATTTTTTTGCCAGTTTTCCCCCCATTTTTTTTAAATTAATTAATTAATTAATTAAATTAATTTTTTTTTGAAATAATAATAATAATTTATATTATTATTATTATATATATATATATATATATATATATTTTTAAATAATAATAATAATTATTATTATTATTATTTTATTATTTGAATTATATATATATATATAATATTGTTTTTAAAAGTCACTTTGTTTTGAAAAGGCACGTTGTTTTGAAAAGGGGAAATGGGTTTTAATACCATGGGCCCAAAAACCACGAGCTTGTAAACCACGAGCAATTACTCTTCCTTTTTAATTTTACTTTTACTCTTCCTTTTTAATTTTACTTTGTCTTCACATGTACGTATATCTCTCTTTTTACTTTTTCTTTTTTCTTTTAATTTATTTCCCCCTTTATGTTAACTTTCCTTCTCTCTTTTGATTTTATTAATATATATATATATATATATATATATTTCTTCCTTCTTCTTTTTTAAAAAACAAATGTTGCTACCCACAAGCACTTGGTTTTTAAAAAAATCTGCAATTTTGGAATTTTCTTGTAATTCCTTAATTCTGGGTGATCACACAGATCCCTAAGAGCGATGGCTCTGATATCAATGGAGTGTAAAAACTCTGGTAAACTTGAATAAGTATATATTATTATTGATAAAAGATGAGATATGAGATATGATTACAATGGGGAATCACTGAGGCTTTAAATATAGCCTCATGGTGTCCCTTGGTGAAGAGGCATGATCTTTGATCATGCCCTTTCACTTAATAAAACCTAAGATAACTATATCTAACTAATAATTAATAAAATATACATAACACTAGGTTGAAAAGTCTCAAGGAAAATTATTTAAGGAAGAGAATTTTGACTGGGTTTTCCCCTAGAGAGGGGTTTTTCCCTAGCAAAGTGCCTACATCTTGTGTCTCGTGTTTTTGTGATCTTCATACACACAGAATTTGGATATTGCTTGATGAAAGATAATATAATAAAGAATTAAAAGAAGCCAACATAATTCACAAGTAATTACCAAGAAAGAGGAAATCAAACCCTAATCTACTAGTATTGATTTCTCGACATGGCTTCATAGCTAAGGTCAAGGAAGATTGAAGATCACTTTGTTGGCTCAAAGGAAATGTCTACTCCCTCTATGATAAGCTATATAAGAATCAGATTCAATATTGCGAGAAGTTGAATCAAGAAGTTCTTCCACTACTTGTTCAGCAAGGTCAAGGATCAAGGGTTCTTGGCTGCTCTTACAGGTTCTCTTAGTGATGACAATGCATGGATCATTGATAGTGGAGCATCAAGGCACATGGCTGGAGAAAGCAAACAACTTCATACTCTATCAAAGGAACTATCTTCTCATGCAGTGGAACTGGGAGACAACAAAAGATATGTTGTTAGAGGCCTCGGATCAGCATCTTTGAAGCTGGACAATGAAGCTAAAATACATCTCAACAACATGTTGAAGAATGTAACTAGGTTCAGTCTTCATTAATGTATTTGAGTCACCATGTAATGTACTTATCAAAAGAATAAAGAAAAAAAAAAATATTATTGTGACAATGACTTATTAAAGCATGGGTTTCATGCTTGGGTCATTATGTTTTAGATGAAAGTCCCCATTTAAGACTTTTAGGATTTATTCTGAGTTTATAGAGTCACTGTATATTTAAAGAGACCCTTCTTGGGCTTTCGAATCATGTAAAAAGGTCTACTATTGAGTCAAATATGATTTATGGTACCTCCACACCTAGTTGGACTTAAGGAGATCAAGTCGGCCTCAAGTCAAGTAATTCGACGTCACCCCAAGGCTATATATACAAGGAGATCGAATTCATTTGGAGCATCATCTCTCACACACAGAAGTTCGATATCTATTGTTGCCTAGAAAAAGTGTGAAGTGAAGGAAGAGGCTAAAGGAGTGCAAGTTTGGTGAAGGTGAAGGAGAAAAGGAAAATCGAAATTTTGGTCTCTCTCTCTCTCTCTCTCTCTCTCTCTCTCTCGTGCTTTAGATTGGAAGATCAAAGTCCCTCATTGTGTTTTTGTTGTCAGTCACTGCATGTTGCTGCTGCCAAGACAAGAATAGGTCGAAGTTGTTGTTGTTGGATGTTATTTCTTTGAGAAGGTGTATTGGGTCAAAATCGAACTCCCTAAGTCAAGATCGAAGTCTTTCCTTCAAGATCGAAGTCTCTGGGTCGAAGAAAGTGCTACATAGTGTTTTTGTTGTTGCTGTTGCTGCTAGGTCGAAAGTAGGATCAAGAAGAAGGTTGACTTGGTGTGGAGGAAGTGTTAGTAAAGGTATAAAATCTTGGCTTATCTCAGAAAAACTATTGAAGGAAGAGTTACTGACTGAGTTTACCCTTAGAGTGGGGTTTTGCCCTAGTTTCCCTCCACTATGTGGTGTCCTTGATCTGTGTTATTTCTTTGGTAATTGCTTGATGAACTAAAAGAAGAAGAAGATAATAAGAAAATAATAAGAATACAAAAACATCACAAGTAAATTATCAAGAACAAGACAATATTTCTATCTTTCTGATTTTCTAACATGGTTTCAGAGCTTTGGTGAAGAAAGAAGAAAAAGGCATTTTTTCAGGAGTTGATCAAGGAATCATAAAAGGAAGTTCTTTAAGAAAATAAGTTCACTATCTTCAAGAAAGATGTCTAACTCAATAAGGGGAGAGAACAAGCTTGAAGGAGCATCAAACTATAGGTCTTGGAAGAAGAGGATTGACCTCATTCTTGAAAAGAACAAAGTATTAGATGTGGTAAGCGGAAAAGTATAAAAGCCTATAGAAGACTCCAATGATTCGAATAAGGTGAAATCAAGGAATTAGAATTGGTGGCCAAGACTCTAACGGTAGATGGCATACAAGACATTCTTGTCCCATACATAGCTAACATTGACCATGCTCAAGAAATGTACAAAGCCTTGTCAAAACTATTCACTATCAAGAACATTGGTCAAGTAGCAAGTTTGAAGAATGAACTAAGGACCACCAAGATGACTAAAGAAGATATTGTGGCTACTTTCTTTGTGAAGATAGAAAGAATAAGAGATGATCTTCTTGCCATTGATGAAGTTGTACCCGACAAGGAACTTGTGATCACTGCCTTATCAGGGTTGCCACCTTCTTGGAGTGCTTTTGGTTTAGGACTCAACAGCTGGAAAGAAGCTCCCACTTTGAAGAATTATGGACTACCTACAGCCAAGAAGAACTACGAATCTCATTAGTAGCCAACAATGAAGAAGTTTCAAATGCCTACACTGCTCAACACAACAAAGGAAACTTCAAGAAGTCTAAGGGGCTAAGAAGGAAGGTTGACATCTCCAAGGTGGAATGCTATCAATGTCATAAAATAGGTCCCTACAAAAGTGACTGCCCCGACAATCCTAAAAATAAGAAAAGAGAAAGAGATCATGCAAATATTGTTGAAGAAGGATCTCCTAAGAAAGTTAAGCCCGAAGAATATGACATAAGGGATTTACACTACTAAGCCCTTTGCTCTTAACCTTAGACATTTCATTTGTATATTTTTTATTTTTAGTATTTGTAGGTTTAACATATTCTTTGAAAAAAACAATTTTGTTTTTATAAGTTTGTACGTATCCCTCAAGCTTTGGAGGGAGCCCTCAATAACTCCCAAAGATAAGTATCTCATTTCTTTTCAATTTGGTTTCATATACTTATTTAAGTTTTGATTATAATAAATACTAATCACCTTTCTACCTCAATTTCCTTGTCTAGGAAATGACTTCCTGAATGCTCAAGGATTATGAAAGAAGGCCTCACAAGACAAAGCATTGGAGTTAAATAGGTTTGTTAAGAAACAAAGGTATATCTTAGATCATAAGCTTTGTTCTCCTCATAATCATTCTCTTTGGCAATCCATTCTACATTACTAACAAGTTTTGTGTCTAGCTCTCTTGACTCATAAAGATTCTTGTTTGGGATGATTCATCATCTGATAAATCTACCCTCCTCATATCTTTGATTGTTTGTATAAAATAACCATAGAAAGGTTCTTTGGAAAACCTTAATCTAAGGGTATGAATGTGTGAAACACTAAACTACTTAGGGTTATTGATGGAGTCTAAAGAAATTGCTATTATGTTTTGATATATTGAAGATGTCATGTTTGGGGTTCTGTTATGATCACGAAAACCCTAACTTCTTAGGGTTGAATGATGTTGTTTGAGATCCCAAACCTTTGAAGTTTTGGTATAGTAGGGTTTGTTTTGCTATGTTATGAAACCATAGATCCTTAGGGTTTGGTTAGGTCTATAAGAAAACCCTTATTATAAGTCCTAGGAATGAAACCCTAGGTATGTATCCATTTGGTCAAAACCCTAGACTAGTCTAGGTTGGTATATGTCTAATGTATTAATATAGCCTGACATATGATGTGTTTATGCTTCATGATGAAGTCCTAGATATGCATGTGTGTTGACCTAATTATTAATGGTCATGAGTCCTAGGGTTTGGAAACAAGCCTTAGTCAAAGTTTGAAGTTCTAGGATGATGTTGTTTGGGAAATCTAGGGTTTTGCAGTTAAACCCTAGTAGTAGTTAAATTGTCTAGTATGTATAACAATCTGGAATCTATGAATCTATATAATTATTGTTGAGATTTTGTTGATGGAAAATCTAGGGTTCACATCAAACCCTAGTAAAAGTTATTCATGTTGTTGATTAAGTTGTTGGAGCTCATGTATGAAATCTAGGGTTTACATGGAACCCTAGTAGGTAGTCTAACATATGAATTCTAAAAGTTAGATGCATTACTTATTTGGATTGTTTCTAGGGTTTGATATATGAAAGAACTTATCTTGTTGAGAATAATCTTAAGGCCCTAGATATAACGCAATTGATATCTTGATTGAGTTGTTCATGTGATTCAGGGTCTGTAACAAAACCCGGGCAAGAAGTTGAAGTATTAAAGTATAGTCTCTTGTTGATTATGTTTGTAAAGTCTGATGTTTCCATTATTATAAGATTTTGTTATGACTAACTTCATGCTTTTATAGATCTGGTTGTACTTTCTAACTAAGTTGTGCAAGTACAACATCTTCAAGATAGTGAAGATGTTTGTAAGAGAAGTTAATATGATAAGCATGATGAGAATGATGGAAGCCATGGAAGATTCTCCAATATTGAAAGAAGAAATTGATCTCCCTAGGTTAAGAGGGACGCTGTGTAGATACAGAAGTGTCCTCAGACACATAACTTTATTGATCATGGAAAAAGATTACATAGCAAATTACAGGAGTTTACAAACATAAACTCTCACTCTCACACTACAATGAAATTAGGAAACTACCTATTTATAAGCTCTATGTTCTAACTTAATTTAGTTATGGATCACTTGGAAAACCAACAAGTGTCCATTTAAAATAAATAACCTTCTAACCATTCTACTAACTTTATTCCTATTTTAGAGCCTAGGAAACGACTCTATTATAGAGTTCTATTTTTACTAACAAAATATTATTTCTAAGTATCTCTAATATTTATTAAATATTCTAATTTAATAAATATATTTATCTTAACTTTACATCATTTAATTTATGTAATTTTGGATTTATAATTGCCTTCATGAAAGAGGCTAACATTCCCCCCTTCAAGGATAAATCCAAAATAAGAACAAGGAACCATCTTCCAAGTTCTCAAGTTGATGCTGAAAAAATCTTCAATCTCAAGAGACCATGAGTCAGCTGTATGTCTAATTCATCTCTGAATGTTGCTTGACAACTCCATCACGTGCCAGGTTGCAAAAGGATCCATCTGTCCTTTGCATGAAATCAGCATCAAAATTTGTTCAAAGCCCACTGGTTGATGATGTCAAAAACAACTCACTGTTGCTTTTGCTATGCTGAAAATTGTTCACTGCTTCTTTGTTGTCGACTGCCCACTGGCAAATTTATTGATGCCCACTGTCAAATTTGTTGATGCCCACTGGCTGTTGAAGATGCCCACTGGCTGCTTTTGTTGGTTTTGTCGAGACTTTCAGTCTGACAACCACTATCAATTTCATTGACATTTTCCCCCTTTTGTCAACTGAAAGGAGAGACAAATCTGTGGATAGTTTTCCTATACTCCCCCCTTTTAAGTGTAGGAGTTTTACACTAGTGTACTCCCCCGTTCAACTGCATGAGAGTACCATCATCTTTTCACTGTTGGCTGCACTATGTGTGATTGGATTCGATTGTAGAACTGAGACAATCGTTTGACTGTGGATAACCATTTCTAAGGGCCAATCCATTCATAGTGTATCTTCAATCTGGCTGATTTTTGTTGGTTGCGACATTTTTCTAAGGAATGATTTTGTTTGCCACAATGGCGACAAGGATGGAGATCAAAACACTGATCTTCCATATGATCGGTTCTTTGACAATGAGAACATTTCGATTGGATTTCAACTTCAAGTTGCGTGCAGTTCTGTTTGTTTGCAACTTTGGGGTGCGTGCATTGCTGGTTGTCTGCAACTTTCTCAGAATCTGCTAAGGTGAGTAGTGCAAGAAATCCTCCACTGATGAACTTAATTGGCTTGGAATAATCTGGAATATGCAGGTTGGTGTCATTGTTGACATATCCTAAGCCTCGTCAATTCTTGTTATTCTGAATTTCTTCCCAGCGCTTGATGATAGGCTTGGAAGAAATTGGAACTGGAACAACTTTGACACTTGAAGCTGTTTGAATGAATGACTTATCATCTGGATGGTTCAAAGACTTGAAAGTATCACGCTTTTCTTGCAATTCAATCTTTTGAAGTTGTGACTCTAGTTGAAGAAACTCAATGGTTTCTTTTGTTTGTTGTAGATGTCGTGAAAGATCAGCAAGAGTTTCTTTGCTGATGTGCACCATGTCTTCATCATTGGAGATGATCAAACTGTGAAGAATGTTTAACCACTGAATATGTTGCGCCATTTTAACTTGCGCTCTTGAAATCAGGCTCTCGTGTTGTAGATGTGGTACTTTGAACTGTTTCACTTGAATGACAGGCTCACTTGAATGTGGCTTGAATGGCACGCTCGCTTGATTTGTTGCTTATTGCGCTTGCTTGGAACACTTGCTAGAATTGTAGAATTTTCTCGCTTAAACTCTGGAATTCACGCTCGCTTGATGACGATCGCGTTTGTTTAAGCGCTCACTAGACTTACTTGATGACTTCATGCTCACTTGAATGAATAGCCACGCTCGCTTGATGTCGATCTCAACTTGCTTGATTGATATTAGAGTTGAACTTGTATGGTTGCTTTGATGGTTGCTGCAATGAACTTCACTCTGGCTCGCTTGAAGGTTTGAACTTTGTACTATCTTGACTCAAATTGCTTGAATGAATACTCACGCTCGCTTGCAGGAGATGTGAACTTGTTGCTTGTTTGATTTAAAAACTCATGCACTCACTTGTTTTTGCGTAAAGGAAGGGTGTCGAACACTTTCGATAATGCACCCAAGAAAGCTTACAATGATTGTAATGATTCACTTAAAACAATGAATTTGATTACAAGTTCTGAAATGGATTTGCAAGAACGTTGATGTAGACTTTGCTTTGAAATGCATTAACTTGACTAAGAGAATTTGATTGTTGATGTAGAGTGTTGATGTAGACAATCTTTGATTATATGGTGTAGTGGCGCAAATCCATGTGTTGATCTTGCAGTTATTTCGTTACATGTGTTGTGCTTGCTGATATTGAACTTTATGTATGTGATATTAAATAAAATTATTGATGTGTCACAACTAAACACAAATCAAAAAGACATGAAGCCATAAAAACATGCGCCATCAACAAACACACATGGTGTACCTAAGATCCCCTTATTCAATTTCGGGCGGATCTAGGACACAATCACCAAAAAATAATATCTTTATTAAGTATTGAGTACATAAGAAATCTCCACCTTCAAGTAATGAAAATGGCAAACTCACAACCTTTAGAAGCAATTTGTCTTCAAAATCTGGATATTCATTGACTCAATCTCTCTCAAAGTAAACCAATACTTTGAATTACAATAATGGCTTTCCCTTATCACTCCAAATTTACAAAAAATAAATCATCTTATCTCTCCCAATACAAATGGCAACTTATCACTCCAAAAAATAATTACAAATACTCCTTATCTCTCCAATTTTTTTTGTTACAAATTCTTGAACCCAAAAATATGCAAAATGGAATAATTCTCTTTTCCACTCCTTCTCTCTTAACATTATCCACTATTCACTTAAAAAACACTATAAGTATGTCTCCACTTATTATCTCTCATGACTCTATTAAGTCTCTCTTTAAATTTTCATTTAAAACATTTATGAATTCACTTTAAAATACTCCAATTTATCATCCCTTTTTAATTTCTTTGAAACTACCATTTAAAATGTTTTGAGGGAGTCCCTTTAATAAAGTGAATTAAAAAATGAATTCACGTTGATGGAGTCACTTCAAAAAGTGAACGAATAGCGAACCTTTAAAAAATAAAATACACTTTGTTCAACGTTGGTTCTCTTTTTTTAAATGTATTACCTCCACGCTGGTTTCACTGGTTGGCTGGCTCTCATGCTGGCTGGCTGGCTCTCCCTCTGCAGATCCATCTTATGAAGAATTTCCATTGTATCAATCGTGTTAGCATCGAGGGCACATGTCGAAGCATGAAACGATGGTTCAGGCCCACGTTCTGGCAATTCTTTGAAATTCGGTCTCAAATCACGATGAACAACGGATCCATTCAACAGTTCTTCAACGCTGCTTCAATTCATGAAACAGATCTTCAACGTCGTTCAATTTGTGAAACCAATCTTCAACACTACGTTTGAAACTGCATTTGCACAAGCTAAACTTCCATTTGAATGTCGCAAGCTTCTTCAACGCACTCCTTACGCTGGCTCACTCTTATCTCCATTAGCTCAATCTTTTATGGCAGAATAAATGTGATTATCGTTGTGCGTCTTTTATGTTCTTGTCCTTGAAGATTTGTTTCTCAACCGGCTGTTTACAAATTTCTAAATAGCGCAATGAATAGGTTCAACATGACAACCAACATTGGGATAGATCCCTGATTTTTAAATCTTCAGCAGAAATTGAATGGAGGATGCTCCAACCTTCAGAGCTCACCCAGAAGTTCTCTTCACAGCTTCTCGCACAACGGCTTTTTTCTCTAGTCCATACAAGACCACGTACCAAAATCTATACCGCTGCAATTTTTTTACAGTGATTCGATACCAAAACTATCGATGACTGAAACACAATCCCTTCAAAGCTCGAGTACAACTAAAACTGCTGCAATTTTTCTCCAGTATCTTTCAAAGCTCGATTACGAATCTGCTCGCTGCAATTTTTCTCCAGCAGCTTTCAAAGATCGATTATGACTCCTTTCTGCAGATTTCAACGCAAACGCAAAGTGACTCGGATTGCAAACGCAAATGCTCCTTTCTGCAATTGAACGCAGGGAGACCCACATTCCTAAATAATCATTGCAGGCCAATTTCACTTCAAGGAACGAATTTCAGACCACATCTCCTCTCTAAATGAACTGATATTTTGCACATCGATCTTGTTAGATGAACATAGCCATAACAAATACAAATGTCGGATTCTTAATACAAATACAAATGCCAGATCAAACCGAAAGATTTTTAATACAAATACGTTGTCGGATCAAATACGTTGTCAGATCAAATACAAATGCCACAGATTCTTAATCTTAACAGTTTTCCATATAATGATATAACTTCACTTGAATTAAATTTGCCTATGAACATAACGGACTACAGAGGGTGAAAAAAAAAATGTGCAGAAAACTATAACAAATTGGGAGTCAGCGTACAAGAATACCACGCTTTTTAAAAACCTTAAGACTGGGCCAGTAAACAGCACATACATATGTTGGGTTCGAAGCCATCCAGACAGTCCGGGAACATGTCCATCTCGTGTAAACTATCGGAGCAGAGCTATTGATAGGACAGGCTACAGTGCGTTCAATAGATGGTTGCATCTGCCTTTTACTCACAATCATTTGCTGATTAATTCAATGTAAGATGGATTTAGAAGCAGCAGCATTCTTCACCGTATGACAGAGGGCGTTGATTTGGCTACTCTTCGGCTCTTGCACCAATCTGCAGGGCCATGTGATGCTAGTTCCCATTCAATGTTCACAGGCCTGGGACCTTTGCTCCAGCGCTTTACCACAACACAACCACAACGCTCCACAATACTGACAAGGGCTCACTCAACAAAATCGAGCACCTGACCTAATCACACCGTAGCTCTGATACCACATGTAGATTCAGAAGTGTCCTTAGACACATAACTTTATTGATCATGGAAAAAGATTACATAGCAAATTACACGAGTTTACAAACATAAACTCTCACTCTCACACTACAATGAAATTAGGAAACTAACCTATTTTTAAGCTCTATGTTCTAACTTAATTTAGTTATGGATCACTTGGAAAACCAACAAGTGTCCATTTACAATAAATGACCTTCTAACCATTCTACTAAATTAGCAGAATTCTTTCGGTAATAATCACATGAAATGGAACGTGGTCAATTATTTATTCTACTAAATTTATTCCTATTTTAGAGCCTAGGAAACGACTCTATTCTAGAGTCCTATTTTTACTAACAAAATATTATTTCTAAGTATCTCTAATATTTATTAAATATTCTAATTTAATTAATATATTTATCCTAACTTTACATTATTTAATTTATGTAATTTTGGATTTATAATTGCCTTTATGAAAGAGGCTAACAGGCTAGATAGAAGAAAACCCCCTGGTTGAGAGGAAGGGCATAACATAGTTCTGACTGGAGAATGCATTTTAAAGAGTATATTGTTGCATGTGAAGTAGGAAAGGAAAGTGTATGATTGAGGAATCTTCTGTCAAAGATACATACTCCTACTGAAATAAGATGAGAAGCAACATCGAGTTGTTTGAAAGACCCCAGAGGTTTGTATTTGAATATGTACATTTGAAAGTGTATCACTAATTGGGTTGTGTTTGTACATGTAAATCTCTTGAAGGTTTGATAAGCATGTTGGTTTCTGATCAATTTGATCAGGGAAGATTTGTTGTTAAGGCCTTGTGAGTGAAGCATTGTCTGGGGGACATCAGGTCGCCACTTTGTATTGATGTCTAGTAGGGAGTGTGCCATTGGTTGATGGTTAGTAAGTAAGCCTGATGGTACCTAGAGAGGTTGAAAGCTTTAGTCCATCTTAATCCCACTCAGATAGATTGCCCTGGTCAAGAATCTAGTCTGTGGCATTGTGGTGCCTAAATTGTTGAGAAACCTTGGATAGATTTCCCTGGTCAGGAATCTAGTCCATGGCATTAAGGTGCCTAAAAGTTCTTCATAGTTCACATAGTTGGAGATCTTCCTTGAACTTGTATATTATTAATACCTCCCTAGTTAAAAGGGAGCGTTGAAGAATGTAACTAGGTTCGGTCTTCATTAATGTATCTGAGACACTATGTAATGTACTTATCAAAAGAATAAAGAAAAGAAATTTTATTATTGTGACAATGACTTATTAAAGCATGGGTTTCATGCTTGGGTCATTATGTTTTAGGTCAAAGTCCCCATTGAGGACTTCTAGGATTTATTCTGAGTTTATAGAGTCATTGTATATTTAAAGAGACCCATCTTGGGCTTTCGAATCATGTAAAAAGGTCTAGTATTGAGTCAAATATGTTTATGGTACCTCCACACCAAGTCAGCCTTAAGGAGATCAAGTCGGCCTCAAGTCAAGTAATTCAACCTCACCTCAAGCCTATATTCAACCTCAGCTCCAAATGAAACTGACTAAGAATGTTTACAACAAAACATATATCCGACCTAGTGTTTACTAGATACATCAGGGAGGCTACCAACTTTCGATAGGAGGTAGGATCCACGAGACTTGAGTCAGATCTCCTCAACTTCTTGAGATTGGTGATCATAGGAGTAGTGGAGGAAGGTTTGGTTTGTGTCTAGGTTGAAGAGTCTCAAGAAAAACTATTGAAGGAAGGGAATTTTGACTAGGTTTTTCCCTAGAGAGGGGTTTTTCGCTGGCATAGTGACATCATCTTGTATCTTGTGTTTTTGTGATATTCATACACACATAATTTGGTAATTGCTTGATGAAAGATAATATAATAAAGAAGTAAAAGAAACCAACATATTTCACAAGTAATTATCAAGAAAGAGGAAATCAAACCCTAATCTACTAGTATTGATTTCTCAACAGAAAAGATGCAGGAAGACATGGGTCACACATTGACTAGATAAATCAACATAATATGTCCTCATATGAAATATGAGGTGGTTGACAATAATTTAAGGAACTATGATTCAAGTTCCTAGAAGGAAATCTGTGTAAAAAGAAAGAAAGAGATAGTGGAATATGCAACTATGCAACTATGAAAGAAATCAACATCCAAGAACTGGAAGATTTGACTATGATATATCGAAGAAAGATATGGAGACTCAGATGGAA
Source organism: Pinus albicaulis (assembly GCA_034641835.2). Classification (NCBI taxonomy): domain Eukaryota; kingdom Viridiplantae; phylum Streptophyta; class Pinopsida; order Pinales; family Pinaceae; genus Pinus; species Pinus albicaulis. The sequence goes on from CM076582.1 coordinate 769,744,839, forward strand.
GTCTGAAAAAGAAGGAGACCCTTGACAATGGGTATCTTTTGGAGATGTGTCAATATGTATGTAGGATGTTGATGCAAACCGGAAGATGTCACAATGAAATATCATCAAAAAGGTAATTTTTGTTCATTTCCTATTTTTGAATGATATCTGGATGGGCTTATGCAGGGTTGTCAAGGGAAGAGTTGTGGATGTCTTCCACCACTAATGACCATGTAATAGGATGTAAGATCCTTAAGGAAACATGGCATGAAGGAAGGCTAGATATGGACTGATGAATCACTTTCCGATGTAAGGAACGATGACATGGCTCAAGGATGAAAGTGATGGATGGTTTGTACCCTATGAAGAAATCCCAATGGATGTAGACTCCATGACAAGAAGAAACTCATGACATTGAAAGAAGGAGTTCTACAAGTATATGGTTGTCCCATGATATCCACCTAATGAGTTGCTGGAAGCAAGTCCCTAGTCACGAGGGAGCTTGGTCAAGTCCCTATTTAAGAGGGAGCTTGGGTACATTCCTACAGTGGAATGGGTATGTCCTACCTAAGTTGAGAGGGAGAGATAGATATGTCATTCTTGTCTTCACCTCGGAAGACAGAATGGAGGATTAGGTAAACATCTGGCATCTGATGCTCATTGAGGTTGAGTTAGTGCATCCAAGACAAGAGTAGTCGTCAAGGACCGATATTCTTTGAGGACCGCGAATCCAAGATAAGAATATCCTAGTGGAACACAATTCAAAAACCAGGGTGGAGAATGTTCCGAGAGAGACAATGATGAGGGTGACTATACATCATTGGTCTTGCCAACATTCTACTCTGATCTTGTGCAGAGATAGAGTTGTTAGTCAAGGCCTTGCTATGTGACAATGCTGGTTGATATGATACTATACCAATGGGTTACCAATTTGACTCTTCTTATGAGAATTCTTCAGATTGAGAATGACCAAGCACCTATGTTGCACGGGTACCCGCACCCAGGGGTAGGGTTCCCGCACCCGCACCGGGTTCCCGTCCCCATGTACCAGGTGCTAGGACGGGTTCTTCCCAGAAGAACCCTGAAGAACCCGAAACGTCCAACTCAAAAACAGGGTTCTTCGGGTTCTTTTCGGGTGCTTTTAGGGTTCTTTTAGGGTTCTTCGGGTTCTTTTAGGGTTCGTCAGCGACGAAGAACCCCGAAAATGGGTTCTTTTCGGGTTCTTCAGGGGGCAATTTAGGCTTCTTCTTTTTTTAAAATCAAAATTCGACTATAATCTAAATTTTTTTAATTAAAATTTAAGATTTTTTTATTAAAATTAAAATTAAATAATTTATAAGTTAATTATAGTCTATTCTTAAGGCGATTTTTTTTTTAATTAATTATTTAAATTTTAAATTCAAAACTTAAATTAATTTATTAAATATTAAATAATAAAAACGTAAAAATTAAAAATTAAAAATAAAATTTAAAACTTTAAAATTAAAATTAAAATTTAAAACTTAACTCATAAACTTAAAAACTAAAAATCAAATTAGAACTTAAAAATAAAAATTATAAGTTATAACATTAAAGTTAAACGGTAAACCTAAAGGCTAAGATCGACCAACCCTAAGAAGTTAACTGTTAGAACTATACCACTGCAACCGAACTATAGTCTATCGAATATACCACTGCAACCGATAGACGCAAGAAGAAGGATCCAATTGATTGGTGGTGGCTTCATGGTGTTGATGCTCCTGAGTTGCAGCAGTTTGCCATACGGTTACTTGGACAGGTAACTAGTTTGGAGTTCCTCATCTTATTTCTCATTTAAATTTTTGTATTGGATTTTCAATTTTCATTTTAGCTTTTCTTTTTAAATTTTTAATTAATTTAATGGGCTTCCCCTATTTTTCCAGGTAGCTAGTTCTTCATCTTGCGAGAGGAATTGGAGTACTTATGCCTTTATCCATTCAGTAAAAAGAAATAGGTTGGGCTCAAAGAAGGCATAGAACTTAGTGTACATTCATAGCACACTTCGTCTCATATCTCAAAAAGACCCTGGGTACAAGGAGGGTCCTTTCAAGAGATGGGACCAATACACAGATGATGCTATGTGTGTGGATGAGGAAATACAACCAGATGGCCTTATTGAGCTACCTTCAACTGTTATGGATGAGCAGGAGGCTCAAGATGAGAGTGATTCCTACCTTGAGAGCATGCTGACTGAAGATCTAAGTGATGCTGATGACATGGATGCTGATGATGTGGCTTGAGAAAGCCATTGTTCACTATTTTAAATTTTTATTTGAGTATTTTGAAATTTCCTAGTTCATGTTTGGAGATGTCTCAACTCTTTGCCCTTAAGGGAAATTTTGAATGTAGTATGACAATGGACATATATCGTGACTTTTCTAACTTATTAAGTTATTTAATATTATCATGATTCATATTATATATATCATTATGTGAATGTTGAATGTTCATTGTTCAATGATGTGCATGTTTAAATCTTTGAAGTTTAAACTTTAATTTTTAAATCAAAAATATTTTATTTTTCTTGTTTTATACAAATTCACATATATAAATTATAATTTATATATAATATATATAGTATATACCCCCGACGCACCCACGCACCCTGTTTCAAAAAGTGTCGTCCCCGTCCCCGTCCCCGCACCCACGTTTCCTGGCAACATAGCCAAGCACCATTATGAATACCTCCCTAGTTAAGAGGGAGTGTTGAAAAATGTAACTAGGTTCGGTCTTCATAATGACATGTGTAATTGTAATTTTATGTAATTGATGTAAAGAAGAAAAATAAAATTATTATTGTAATGCTTGTCTCATGGGTTTCATGAGCAAGGAATTTTAATTTTAGTAATGGCTCCTATTGTGAGCCTTTAGGTTATGTCATCAAGTCATAAAATTGTATTGAGTCAATGTCATGTATGGAAGGCCCTTCTTGGGTATGTTACATTTGTATATGAGTCAATAAAAGAGTCAAATAGCCCTCCAAGACCAAGCTCAAGAATCTCCTTCAAATAGGCCTTACATAAAATAATAAATTTGCTCCAAGAGACATGTCGGCTCACCCTCAGTTCAAGTCGCCTTATTATGGACGCTCCAACGACTCTAATAGGGCAGCTCGGCCTCATTTCAGTGACAGATTTTCGGTAAAGGTCAGAAGCTAGAAAGTAGTGTGAAGTTCATCAAGACGAAGCCTTATAACCAACGAAGAGAAGGGAAGGAAGAGCGATGTCTTTTGCATTGTTTTGGGACTGTTTTTGGGCCAAGTAAACTCCCCACATGCGAGATTGCAAACCTATCTATTGCAGGAAGAAGGCCAAAATATTACAGTCACAATAAGAGAATATTTTTGGTGTAGAACTACGAAGATATCAAGCCGAATTGTCAAGTAAGCAGCCTCCACCTAAAGCTAAGGAAATCAAAGTTCCAAACTTGATACTTCACATGTGCTAGGGTTTCTGAAGGAAGCCAAGAAGTTGTAGGTATGAAGCAAAGAGAAAGGAAGCTGAAATATGAAGTATAGCTGAGGTACAAAAGAAGGCAAGTAGTTGGACCAAGTGTTAACTTGGGAACGAAAGAGGAGCAGTGAAAGGGAACTTGTGTCTTGGTCTTGGAAAGGAAAATAGGTCAAGGGTCTTGGTCTTGGTATTCGTCAATTGAAGTCTTTATAAGAAGAAGAATTTGTTTGGGGTTTTCCTCTCAAGTGGGAGAGGTTTTGGCCCTGGATGATAGCCTACACCCTGTGTCTCTTATCTCTTTATGGTTTATGTATTGGTAGATGTTTGATGAAGAAGAACGCTAATAACCTAAGTAAAAGAAGATCCTAATCTAAGAAAGTAAAAAGCATTCACAGGCAGTTATCTAGCAAATAGAAATCACTTAATATTGATGCCTTATATTTCTCAACATGGAGGACAAACTCTGGTGAACCTAGGTGGAGTATGTGCCTATGAGATGCAGTGTGGTGTCCTATTGAATGTCTCCCAACGTTATGCTCTAATCAAGTGGAGGGATAGAGCTTACTTGTCAAGCCCTTGGTAATTTGACAATGTTGGTTGTGATGATGTTATCATTGATGATGCTTATCAATCTAGATCCTTTCTTATAGAAGTCTTCAACTTGAGAATATCCTGATTCTTAAATTTTTCCTAGGGCAGTATTTTTCTTTGCTTTAGATAATTGCATTAACAAACTTTTCATCATTTACATTATATTCACCCCATATCATTATAACATCAGCAGCAATTGTGTAGAAAGAAGAATAACATCAACTGTGCAGTGGAATAATAAGAGGAACATTAGAAGAAAAGCATGCACTAATCGAAACACCATGATTTGGTCAAAGACCAGGGAAAAACCCCACAAGGGGGAAAACCCTTTCAAATTCTTCTTCTTATTAGATTGTCATAAAATGTTCAGCAAAGAGAGAATACAATATTCTGATTCACCAATCACAAGTTTATCCAACAAAACCAACCAAACAATATTTAAGAGATGAGCCCAGCAATAATATTGATATGAATCAAAGTTCCCAATCTTGCAATCAACGATCAAAGCCTGCAGTCTACTATCAAAAATACCCTAGGTCCCAGTTGCACGGAGCAAAAGACCATGTGTGCGGTTGCAACATTCCAGCCGTAGGGAGCACCCTCTCATATGTGCGGCAATGGCCAAGATTTATGTGATTCAACCCTGCAGCTACAGACAAAATTCCTTCTTCGCATGTGCAAGCTCGGGCCCTGCAATTTCGGACCAATTTCTTTGCAAACCAACTTTAGACCTATGCCAACCAATCCAAAGAAGACATAAGAAGAATGATCCATGATGATGTCCAAATGAGGTTCACTTGACTTGTATGTTTAGGCCTCCAGGGGTGTCCAATTTCTCTTTAGCGTTGACTTGTCCTTTTGTGCACATGTGGGTTTCCATATTATAAATACATTTTTCCTTAATCAAATTAAATTCTTCCAAGGGCTAGGAAGAGTCTTTCTTGACGAGGAAGATTGTCCAAAGGAGGGATTTTGTCTCTGAGCTGCAAAATTAACACTCCTTCTCAGCTAGGGAGAAATTACCGACTGCAACATGCGTCTCATCTCAAATATCAAATCAGGTGTCATCTCTGCTCATCTCTGCTCATATGTTGAACACTCTCGAATCTAAAAGAAGAAGAATTTGACATCGAAGGGGAGCTCAAGCTACCACCCTCTATTCATTGAGGAGCCATTGCGACCACTCGGCATCATTGTCAACGGGGAGCCAATATTACTACCTGGGAATTTATGCCAGTAGGGAGTCGATACTACAACCCGAGAATCTCTGCCAATAGGGAGTCGATGATACAACCAAGGAATCTCTACCAGCGAGGAGCTCAATGCTACAATGTAGCAGTGGAATTCGTAGATTTGAATACTGTAGCAGTAAGATTTGTATGCTTGTTGACTTTGATAGCAGAAATAGCTTTAATTATAAAAATACACGAGGTATTTATAATAATAATATTTTATTGATAAGATATGACATGATTGAATGATTACAATGAGATCCTGCTTTTATACCTATGTAGGTACCTTTTCACGAATGGGCATGTCTTTTAGACATGCCTTTTCATTAACCTAATGACTATTTAACATAATCCTAATTGATTAGTTAGTAATTACATTTATTCTATTTTATTCTATTAATAACTATATTTATTACTTTAGTTATGAATTAGATTCATAACATTGCCTCCTCCTTCAAAAAGCTTTGTCCTCAAAGCTTAACTTTTCGACACTTCCCTTTACTTGAAATTATCTGCTAAGCATGTCTTTAATCACTGGTACCTTCCTTGTGCTTTTCACATCGTCCTAAATCCATGTTCTCATTTTTTTTTCTTCCAATAATAACTTTTTTCCTTCCTTGAATATATATATATTTAGTAGTTAACTCCTTCATATATATAATTTTATCTTCTCTTTTTTTTGATGAAGAACTTCTTCCTTTCAATTGAATTTGTACTTCTATATATTGATATATATATATATATATGAATTTTTTAAGTAACCTCTCCCTTCTTTTTTTCTTTTTTCTTTTTTTTTTTAATTAATTTAATTAATTAAATAGTACTTTTAATTAATTAAATTAATAATTTTTTTTCATATATATATAAATTATATAATTATAATATATATATATATATATATATATATAATTTAATTTAATTTAACTTATCATTATAATTATATATATAATTATAATTATAAAACCTTATAATTATAATTTATATAATATAATTATCGAAGAATGAAAGCATACGAAGGCTAGAAGAAAACGGTACACTGATCCACGATCACACCGTTTCGAAAAAACTAATAACCCCATCCACGAAATTTATTGATCCGATCTGGCATCGTATTGGTATATTTGTATTTGTATCTACGATTACGCAGTTTAACACACCATTTCATAAATATCGTTTCTAAAACTTGTTCCTAACCCTTTCCAAATGCTGTCATCAGAAGGGCGGTGGTCTCGTGACCCGTGAAGAAAAATGTCTCGCACTCGTCTATTAACTGCTGGTTCGTTAACTTTGACGTGGAGGAGGAGCTGGTCCGCTCTGTTTCGGCGAGCATCAACCCAAGCAAGTCATTTCCGTAGGAGACACTGCGCCCCACGTGTGCCGAGTCTCGCCTGGCCTGAATGATTTCCAGCAGCACACTCTCTACTTGCTTCTTTCGCTCCTTTATCTCCCTCTTAAATCTCTTAAATCTCCCAGGAAGGAAATGATCGCTCGGAAGCCCTAAATATCTTCCTGATTCCGAGGAAAGCTGCTGCAACGAGTTAAGTTGTTCGAAAATTCTTTTGCCTTTTTCATAACTGCTACCAAATTTGGTGCGTGCGATAACGTCGGCCGCGAGCCTGCTCAAATGCTCGCTAACTTCGATTTCATTAAATCCACTGCGTTTTCTAAAGATTTCCTCAAAACAATCGAACATTTCTGCGGTGCAATCTACCATATATTTCACATTGTCGTTATCGTCAATATAGGACCGAAATAGGAAGCGATCGAAGCGTTTGGCTGCTTCAGGATCTTCTGCGGCGACTAGCTTTCTTATAATGTCTTCGTCATAGATAACATTACATTGAGGAAACATGCACTGAATTCGCTTGCTCTCTCCGTCCTCTATCTTGACAAGAAAGTACTGCGTCCAGCAGGCATTGCAAAAAGTGTGACCGCAATCCATCAATGTGGAGTCCCGTTTCTCTCCACAGATATCGCATAAGGTATCTGTAGAGTTTGTTGGTTCCAGTGTAAGACGCGCAACACCCGCTTGTGAAAGCAAGAGCTCAAATCCTCCACTTCGAGAATTTCATCTTGTAATCTTTTAAAATCCCAGCGATAATGAATTAAGAGTGTGCGCGCAGCTTGTTCGTTTACATCAAAGAAATTCATCACCTTACGCAAATCCTCTCGCTGTGCTCCCGATAAAGATTCTTTGGTGATGAGCTGGATGTGTTTAGCAGCATTCACGGTTTTAAACAGAACATAAGCAATGCCCTTTCCTCTGCTATTTTGAGGATCTCTAATAACCCGAATAGATTCAACACTCTCCAAATGTTTAATCCCAAGGAATAGCTTATATAGTTCTTCCTCCTTCACATCAAAAGGAAGATTCCGAACAAATACAGTCCGCTTATAATCATAAGTAAAATGGTTTTCGCCTTTAAGTTTCTTGCAAGGTGGATATGCTCTATCCACACGAATATGGTTTCCACCAAGCTCTGCCAGGTTGTGTGGCAAAGCAGCATTTGCTGATTCTTTATCTTTGAAAACAGCATAGGCACGAAGACTATTATGAGGGTCATCAATCCGCCCCTTGAGGATTGCATTCTTTCTTGGCAATTTACGATCTAAAATTGGAACAGAACGCAACCTAACTGAATCCACTTCTTCAAACTAAGAAAATTCCTTTATCAGTTGTTTCCTTTTTCATTCATAGAGCTCCACAGTGGTGTTAATTACGGTGTCTTGATTAATGTCATACTCTCCCACACAGCTCTGCGCTTGTATGCATACCTTATTGTCTTGCTTCAACGGGTAGTCATCAATGGAAATGGATTCCATTTGCTTCCATTGTTGCCTATTTGCTTCTTTAATAGTTTTCCGGCTAGCAGAAACTTTTTTACATTTAACATCTACATCATCATTATAATCTGCTTCACAGTTATAAGGTTTTTGGATTGCACACTTATGTCCTGTGAAATATTTGTCTCCACATTTCCAACAATTCTCTTCATTTTTTCCTTTATTACGCATTGGTGGGGGAATGTATTTAGTTGACTTCTCCATGGGTGTTTTATTTGATTTCCCTTTAGCATAACTCGCTGTCTTCTCATTATTACAACATTTTTCATCTTTCTGTTTCTCATGATTTTCTTTTCTATTACGAGAAAATTTTTTTAAATCTGCAGAAATTTTTTTACAACCGTTTGTGACTTTTGCACATGACTCCTCTAAGTGCTGAAGCTTTTCTTGAACTTTTTTAATCTGCTCAATTATTTTGGGAATTTCACGTAATGACACATAGTGTGGAAGTTTATGTCCATAGGCTTGTAAAATACGTTCGTAGGCTTGTACAACAATGTTATGTGCCATTGCTTCAACTTGTCCTTAACTTGGCTTCAAGATGGCTCCGATACCACTGTAGCAGCGGAATTCGTAGATTTGAATACTGTAGCAGTAAGATTTGTATGCTTGTTGACTTTGATAGCAGAAATAGCTTTAATTATAAAAATACACAAGAGGTATTTATAATAATAATATTTTATTGATAAGATATGACATGATTGAATGATTACAATGAGATCCCGCTTTTATACCTATGTAGGTACCTTTTCACGAATGGGCATGTCTTTTAGACATGCCTTTTCATTAACCTAATGACTATTTAACATAATCCTAATTGATTAGTTAGTAATTACATTTATTCTATTTTATTCTATTAATAACTATATTTATTACTTTAGTTATGAATTAGATTCATAACATACAACTTGGGAAACTCTGCCAACGTGGAGCTCAATGCTACAACCTGGGAAACTCTGCCAACGTGGAGCTCAATGCTACAACCTGGGAAACTCTGCCAACGTGGAGCTCAATGCTACAACCTAGGAAACTCTGCCAACGTGGAGCTCAATGCTACAAACTGGGAAACTCTGTCAGCGAGGAACCCAATGCTACAACTCGGGAAACTCTTCCAGTGAGGAGCCCAATGCTACAACCCAAGAAACTCTTCCAGTAGGGAGCCCAATGCTACAACCCAGGAAACTCGGTCAACAGGGAGCTCAATGCTACAACCCGAGAAACCTTGCCAACAAGGAGCCCAATGGTACAAATCGGGAAACACTGTCAGCAGGGAGTCCAATTCTACAACCTGAGAAACTCTACTAGTGAGGAGCTCAATGCTACAACCCGAGAAACTCTGCCAATGAGGAGCTCAATGCTACAACCTACGAAACTCTAGTAGCAAGGAGTTGTTGCTACAACCCGAGAATCATCTACTGATCTTCCCATCATGACCCTTAAGAGTCAATGGTAGAACACCTACATCTCTAGCTTGAGTGGGATGCCACTTACCATAAATGGTAAGGATCATGCCTAACTCAAGCAGCCAACACCCATTGGCTAGATGGATGGGAAAGACAGATGCCAACTAGGGTATACTCTGCCAAATCCATAGGTCCCTCAACCGCAGGAGCTTTAAGGCTTAATTCCTCACCCTGGGAGCTCAGACAGGGGGGGAGAGCATAACTCGGTGTCCTTGATTAGTTTGGACCCTTACCAAGGAGTGTCAGCCATCAATCCATGTTGCTCTCTAAAGATCAAAAATATATCAACGTGCTCGTATCTGGTACCATTTCAAACAATTCACTGAAGAGTTTCGAGTAGCATTCCTTTGCTTTCCTATTCATACGAGACATCAAATCAAATATTATGTTAGAGCAAATACATGTCATAAAAGCATACCTTATTCATCATTTCTTCCTCTCACGAAGGCAACAACAACAAGCCTAAGCTTGTCTCATACAGCTGCACTATATCAATGCATGAAGATATATTTTTCCCAGCTATATATAAGATTCTCTACCAATTAGATCTCATTCTTGGGGTCGCAAGATATCATTTTTGTACCAAGGACTTGCTCAAACAACTCTCCAAAGAGCTTCCTTAACCAAACTGCCTAACAGCTAGCCATACTAGCAACAATATACTCAACCTCTGTTGTACTCAAAGCCACATAATTTTGTTTCTTGCTCATCCAAGATATCATGGAAGATCCCACGCTAAAGCAGCACTTTGATGTGCTCTTCCAATCAATAACATTTCCAGCCCAGTCAGCATCGACGTATCCATGTAGTCTCAGATCTTCGGAAGTAGTGCATCATACCAATATCCTTCATATCGAACTCAAAGGGCAGCTCCCTCTTACACTCGATCATCAAAGGCTCACTACCTGTCAAGAATAGATTGTCAACATATAAAACCAAAATCAAAGGCATACCTTGGACCACCTTGAAGTTGGGGATGGAGTCAATACTGCTTTTTATGAATCCAAGCTTCACCAGGTAAATGTCCAGGCTAGGGGAGCTTGCTTCAAACCATACAATGCTTTCTTCAACCTGCAAACATGATTTTTTATGTCCTTCACTTAAAATCCTTGAGGCTACCCAACATATACTTCTTCCTGTAGTATGCCATGAAGAAATGTTGTCTTTACATCCATCTCGTGAAGTGTCCATCCTTGACTAACAGTAAAGGCAACGATTGATTTAATAGTAGCGAGCAACGGGAACAAATATATCGACATAGTCTCTCGGCATCCTATAACGAATTATGAAGCCAGTAACATCATCAGATGATCATTTATTCATGACCAGAAGTTTAGCTTCATTCTTCAATCAAGGGACTTCTAATCATCTGTCGCAAATAATAATAGGTGTTGGGATCTCATGGAGAGTCTCTCCTTCTGAATGAGAAAGCTCTTCAATCAAGACATCAACCTGTCTATAATACTGTCATGCATCAACAAAACTATCAGATCATGGAGTCGAACTATATCAGGTTCTCAGGCATATATACATCATAGTCATGACAAGTCATCATCAGTTGCTTCTTGTCACATATGGACATGTCATCAAACATTCATCAAAGGTTAGTGTCAACTGACAAGTGTATCTTCATCTTAATCACAACATCACTTATTTATCACTTTACTCGATCATTTTTCTTCAGAATCCTAACATCATCAAGTCAGGGCAACCATTTTTATCACATTGTCAAATTTACTATGTTGTCAAGTTATCATGGCAATTACAGCTTATCAAAACCTTATCAAGATCAATAAGAAAATAGTCAAAAACTCCTAAGTATCATTCTTACTACCACATTATTACTATCAGGGTTACCATGCTTATCACAAGTATTGACAATAGTATCAAGTTACCATATATAAAAATCAAAGTTTCTAGCCTGCTTTATAAAATCGGGAAATCCACCATGTTTAACAAATTGTAAGACACTTGCCAAATATCAAGTGCACCAATATATCACATGCACTGAAAATCAAACTTACTTTTATATGTATGTCATAGGCATGCATGAGTGATATTCTCGTCATACCTCGGGGCTTAAATTTCCATACCTTGTACTATTCGGATACCTTAGCAACTTGTAGCACTTATTTGTCATTGGCAGTTGCAGCACTTGCATATTGTAATTTTCAGCTTTTATACTACTTTGTCAACTTTGCAAAATCTTTCATCAAGTACCTATTCTTGTTTCAGCACCATCTCTTCTCTTCTTGCACTAGTTCTCTTTTCCTGCACCTTAGATGATCCTTAAGAAGAATTTTCTTATCACATCTCATCCAGAGGTTAGAAGTATACAAATACTCAAAAATTCATGCAGGAGGGATCAAAACCAATGTTGTGAATTTCGGCATCAGAATAAAATCGGCAAGGGTCAACAATCGTAAAATTTGGCAAACATCAGCAAAATCAAAATAGCTTCAAAATATTCGTAAAAATTGGCAGACATCGGCTAGCCCAAAAAAACGTGATTTCGAGATAAAATCGGGATGTTATTGAGATGTTCGCAACATTGATCAAAACAATAAATCTAAACAAGAATAGTGTCATGAAGAAATAAATGTAAAAGGTACTCATCTTTCACGAGAGGTGATCAACTCACTCTTGAACCAGCCTTCAAGAGTTATTACAGTCCATTACCAATATAACAATGTTGCCTTCTATATTTCCAATCGCCTTCATCAGTAACCAGGCCTAATTGAGAATAACCCATCTAGGGTTACATTGAATCTGTCACAAGTGCTAGAACAACTTCTTACTGACCATGCTAGGGTTTCAAGATTGCATAACTCAACCCTTTATCATAGTCCAGGGTTTCTTCCAATCCCTAACCTCATGTTATCCATCAAGCCCTAATAACCAGATTGCCTAGGGTTTCCTTCTATTCTTTTAGGTCTCTGCCATCTTTTCTTTCTTCCATCAACAGTGTCTTCACAAGGGTGATCTACAATGACTTTTCTTCAGCCCAGCTCTGATACCATGTTAAATTTTTCTTAGGGCAGTATTGTTCTTTGCTTTAGATAATTGCATTAACAAACTTTTCATCATTTACATTGCATTCACCCCATATCATGATAACATCCGCAGCAATTATGTAGAAAGAATAATAAGATCAACTATGCAGCGGAATAATAAGAGGAACCTTAGAAGAAAAGCATGCACAAATAGAGACATCATGATTTGGTCGGAGACCAAGGAAAAACCTCACAAGGAGGAAAACCCTTTCAAATTCTTCTTATTAAATTGTCATAAAATGTACAACAAAGAGAGAGTCCAATATTGCACTTCATCAATCACAATTTTATCCAACAAAACCAACCAAACAATATCCAAGAGATGAGCCTAGCAATAATACTGATATGAATCAAAGTTCCCATGCTTGCATTCAATGGTCAAAATCTACAGTCCACTGTCAAAAATATCCTAGGTCCCAGTTGTATGGAGCAAGAGACCATGCATGCAGCTGCAACACTCCAACCACAGGGAGCACCATGTCATGTGTGCGGCTCTAATCGAGATTTTTGCGATGCAACCCTACGGCTACAAACAACATTCCTTCTTCGCACGTGCGAGCTCAGACCCTGCAATTTTGGACCTGTATGAACCAATTTCTCCATGAACCAACTTCAGACCTGTTCGAGCCAATCCAAAGAAGAGAGAAGAAGAATGATTGATGATGATGTCCAAATGAAGTTCACTTGACTTTTATTTATAGGTTTCCAAGGGTGTCCAACTTCTCTTTAGGGCTGACTTGTCCTTTTCTGCACGTGGTTGTTTCCATATTAAAAATACATTTTTCCTTTGTTGATATTTGTAGCATCAGAAACTCAAATTTGGTGAGGAGGCTTGGACGCCAGCATTCCAAAGAACCCAGAAACTGTTTGTGGAAATTCCACTCTGTTCATGTTTTATTAAAATAATTCATTATTTTAATGTGGACCCTAAGTCTAAACTTAGGGAAATTAAATAATTAATGGGTATTGATAAAACAGAGTATGAATATTCTAGAGAACGAAGAACACGTCAAGAATTAATCTTAGCCATTGATTAGACTTCTAATCTGGGTCGTTGATTTGTTAATGAGAAGATTATAAAAGACGGTTTGAGGGTCATTTGGAAAGGAAGCCAAGCCAACACTCAGTAACCCGAGGGAAGTTGATTCTCAGAGCATAGAATTCGATTTCAGAGCGAGAGTTGCAAGGGTGGAGGAAGCGGAGGGCTTCAGCAGCAATCAAAACTCGAGGAAGAAGGAAGCAGGAGAGCAGAGAGGCAGCACAGAGGGTCGGCGCAGAGGGACAATGCAGCAGTGATGCAGTCCCACGCAGTCTCTACGCAGAGGTGACACAGAGAGAGATAGGGTGTCTCTTGGGTGTCAGAATTTCTCTAGAGATTAGGAGAAAAATTATCTCAGGTGTCTTCCTGCAGTTTCTCAGTTATTCAGCGAATCATTCCTTGTAAAGAAATTGTTGCTAAAGATTAATATATAAGCCCTCATCTGCTACACCAATTTTCCCACATTGGGTTTTTCTGGGGACAATTGTCCAAAAATAACTGTGTTAATGTGATTGGTTCTTGTGCTTGTATTCTATTGTTCTTTTCTTTATATGTATGAATGTGACAGCTGCAGTAGAATTTATTTCGAAATTTACTGAAGGGTTTTTTCATAAATAACTTATTGTGAAAATAAGTAGGAGAAATAAATTAGTAAATGCAGTAGAATTTCAAAGTTGAAATTTTCACATGGAATCAGAGCAAAGATTAGCAAAAAGGATTGGAGATTCTACAATGGAACGAAGTCTAGATGTCGTTGTAGCAGTAACTCAAAAGGGTTCACGCAGTTCTCTAGAGAAAAAGGAAAGCACGGAAGAAAGGATGGATCATGACATCTCTGTATGGGCTTCCAGATTGGAAGAACAATTCGCTTGTGTATCAAGCTCTGCTTCCTCAAAGGTTTGGTATATTGATAGTGGAGCTTCTGCACATATGACGAGGATACGAGAATGTTTCTCGAGCTATCAAGAAGAACAAATGAACTTCAAGATCACCATGGGCACTAACGCAAAATGTACGCCTATTGGAAGAGGTACCATATTTTTCAAACTGAAGCTGGGAATAAGCTTCGAGCTACTAATGTGCTACATGTTCCTGGTTTGGGGATGAACATACTCTCTGTGTCTCAGCTGCAGAACAAGGGCTATGACGTATATTTCATTGGCAAACGAGTATATGTCAAAAACCCGAGTTGGAAGAAGAAGGCACAATCGGAGTCAGAAGCAAAAAACTATATAAGTTGCAACTCGAATCTCCAATGGCAGTGATAGGCAGCAGCAGTCAAAGGATTTGAATGAGCAATGGCACAGAAGGATGGGGCACTTACACCATGGGGCTCTAAGAATTCTCAAAGAGACCGTCACAGGAGTTCCAGAACTAAGCACCAAGCGAGATGATGTATGTAGAGGATGTGTACTAGGTAAGTACGCCAAGGCAGCTTACCCCAACAGGAGCAATAGGGCTAAGAGTTTGTTGGGATTAATACACTCAGACTTCTGCGGACCCATGTCTGTTAATTTTGGGCAACTAGCTCCAAACTCCATGTTGCATTGCTCATATGATGATGATATTTTTGTTGGATTCCTCTTTCAGAGAGGTGCAAGATTGATCTAAAGATCATCTTGTTTGGATGAGCAGAACTTATATTTTGATTTTATTTTCCACACATGTGCAAATTGTCAAGGTCGGCAAGATTTGTAATGTAGGTTCACAAGCCCCAAGCCCCAAAAGATGTGTCACACACCCTCAATGATGGATATAATTGGAGAGACTTTATGCTCATTTGTTCATCATCTCATCACACACATTCCTCATAATATGATTGGTTCATACAGCCTAGAAGAGGCTTCTCTCTTTCTCAACTGTGAATTTGAAGCTGGAGAAATTTCGGATTGTTTTTAGGGCTTTCTGGACAACATTGACCAGTGTTGACTTTGGGTCAACCCTCAAGCTTTGACATCGATTTGACTACACAAATTCTGATTTTTGGAGGCCGCATTAGAGGGCACAAAAATCGAGGTTGAACGTTGAATTTGACTGCATCCCGTTGACTGCAACGTTGACTGAAGTTTGACTTGTGTTGACTATTTTGGGAGATGACTTTTGAGGTGCTTGTGACACTAAAGGCAGGTTAATCTTGCATGTGTTTGATTGAACCTCCAGGAGGTTGGAAGAGTTGGTTTGACCAGCAAAATTCTTTGTTGGCTAAGGCATCCTGTTGACTATTGTAACAAACATTTCTTTCTATATTTGTTGGACAAGAAGAATTACAAATTCTGATATATTATTTTGGCTTGTCTTCTATTAATCTATTATTATGTTCTATCAGCATTTACTTTCATGTTTATGTGCAAGAAAGATTGAAGTAAACTACATTACGCATAGAACATACCATGGTTTTAACATGGTATCAAAGCTAAGGTGACAACAAAGCCCAAGCTAGTGTGAAAAGCAATCATCGAAGAAGTTGTCTTATGAAGGACCAATGGCCTCCTCAACCTACAAGGGTTTCAAGTCTGATGATACGCTGGATGATAAGTCTGATTATCATGCTTGGAAGATGTCTTCGGATTTGGTATTGGAAGATCAAGATGTCATGGATTATGTGCAGGGGAAGATAAATGAGCCTCCATCAAATGCACTGGTTACCACAAAGACAAAGTATAAAAAAGGGGAAATCAAGGCGAAGATGATTATCAGGGATTCTATACATAAGCACTTGGTTGCTTATATCTCCGAGTTGGGCACATCTAAAGAGATGTATGATAAGTTGATTAGCATGTTCAGGGCTAGCAATGCTAATCAAGTTCTCCTTTTCAAGAACAAGTTGAAGAATATCAATAAGGGCAAAGAAGAATCCATTCAATCCTATTTTACGAAGCTCACAGAAATCAAGAATGATCTCTTAGCTATCGGAGAAAAAGTAGCTGACCAAGAACTCGTTCTCATTGCTCTTGGAGGACTCCCCCGAGACTTGTATGTACTTAATACTACTATTCTTAAAAATAGTGTGATTCCTGATTTTGATGAATTGTTGACGAGATCCACTTAAGAGGAAACAAGGATGATGGAGAGAGACCATCCATCGAATGGCAATGGAGGTGACCCTACTACCTCTTGAAAAGTGTAACTAGGATCGGTCTTCATATTGACTATGTAATTATGTATTTATGTAAAGAAGAAGAAAAAGATCATAAAATATGTTTTTGATATGCTTGCCTCATGGGTTACATGAGCAAGGCTTTATTATAGGTCAATAGACTTCTTCTTGATGTCTACTAGGATTTGTCTTCGAGTTATAAAAGTAATTAGGAGTCATGTATATGAAGAATCTAGTCAGACAAATATGCCTCAAGACCTTGAAGAAAATGGCTCCAGAATGATGCTCAAAGCAGCCCTCAAGACAACGTCCTTAACGGTGGAAGATCAGCCTTACAAGTCGGCTTGAAAATGCTGGAAAGGTCAGCTCAATAATGTCACAATAGTTCAATGATAGGTCGTCTAATTATAGGCTCGATTACCTATAAATAGCCCAGTAAACTTCGCAGAAAACACAGATCAAAAATTCGGACTTTTGTAATTTTCGTTCAAGTCTGAGATTCGAATGTGGATTACAGGGATGTATAGCAAGGATTCTAACTAAAGATTTGTGGATTGGTCTGAAGCATAAAAGTGTGGATAAGTCTGAAGGATATATGCAAGTATAGGTCTGCAATTTGGTACGAAGAATGAACCTATTCATTAAAGATAATGTAGTTGTCTTGGTGTAAGTATCTCGATTATAATTTTGTGAAAGGGTGCGTAATAGAGCACTGTAATCAGCAAGCAGAGGAGCATCATAACTGAGAAATAGGTCTCCTATACAATTCGGAAGAGGATGTTTGTACAGTGCTGAAGAAACGAAGAAGGGAAGATTGCAAGGTGTGCAAAAGAGTCTCGGTCTTCATAGAAGATATACACAGTGTGACAAAGAGGCATCTCAGCAAGAAAAGAACTCGGTCCTGCGCATTAAAGGTACTGAAAGAAAGGCCGAGGAGAGGTCTCTAAAAGACCAAAGCTATATCAAGGAAGGGCAGAAGAAGGAGCTCATTGTTTAGGGCTAGGAACCGAGCTTTCCTAGTGCTGGTGAAAAGCTCCCTAAGGTTGGTGTTGAAAGGTGCAAATCAGTGTAGGAAGGTGCAGGAAAGGAGGAGTTATTAAAGAAGCAGTGACAAGGTCTTGAAGGCATATAAAGCTCAAGGGTCTGTGTCATGGTCATGGTACTTGTCATCTGAATGTCTATAAGAAAAAAAAATTGCAGGTTTTCCTCTCCAAGAGGGAGAGGTTTTGGCCATGGCTTGAAGAGCCTAAATTTGTGTCTCTTGTGTTTTTTGATAATTGACTTGATGAAAGATATAATAAGCTAAGAAGAAAAGACATAAGCAAAAGAAGTAACTTCACAAGTAATTATCAACGAGGGAATTTGAATTAATCACCGCCCTACCAAATTCTCAACATGGTATCAGAGCTGAAGTGTTGAACACAAGGGCTACTTGACAAGAAGACACTCAAGGAAGCAAAGATCAAAGATTGGATTAAAAGCTCAGATTAGTTTGCAAGGAAGATTCTTCAAAGGATCCACTAATCAAGAAGATAATCTTTGTCATCAAAGATTTATATCCAAGACATTGTTGGAAAACATCATCTTTTGGAGACATCCTTTATCATCAAGAATTCAAGATCACCTACATTGGAGAATTCAATCTAAGAAGAAGTTCCTAACTTCATATTCATCATCATCAAGGAAGCTGCTGGAAGGAGAAAGTCACTTTACTCAAGTAAGTATCTATGACCTTATCTAAATTTGTCAAAATGGCTTATTGTATAGAGAGCAACAAATTGGTTGGGTCATCAAACTTTAATGCATGGAAGAAAAGGACATAATTGAATCAAATCGAAAATGAAGTTATGGGCTTCATCGAAGGAACTACAATTCAACCTCCAAAAGAAGACATTCTAGCATATATAAAATACATGAAGGGAGACATAAGAACCTGAAGGATTCTTATAGAATCCATAAAGGACTCTCTCATTCCCTATGTATCAAAGCTAGACTCCTCAAAAGAAATATATGATAAATTGGTGGAACTGTTCTCAAAAGGTTCTGCAAAGGAAATAATAGCCCTGAGACAAAAACTATACAAATTGAGAATGTCACGAAAGGAAGGAATAATTCCATGTCTAATGGAGATTTTCGCAATACGAGATCAACTATAGAAATTGGGAGAAGTAATGTCGGATGGAGAAATACTCACTATGGTACAAAATGTTTTACCAAAAGAATGGAGAGGTTTCACTTCAAGCATAGATGGGAAAGAAGAAGCCATTCCATTCCAAGGTCTAGGTAAGATAGAAGAATCAAGATTGAAAGAAGGATCAAGTGTAAGGAATCAAGCCTTTGCAGCCATGTCCAAGAAGAAAGGAAGATTCAGTAAATTTGGTCCTCATAATAAGAGAAGAAATATGGACAAAGCATGATGCTTTGGATGTAATGATTTTGAGTATTATAAACGAGATTGTCCTAAATTTAGAAAGGACAAGAGGAAAAGGGAAGAAGCCCATCTCACAGATAAAAGGGAAGAACCTGATGCAAAGAAATCTAAGAAAGAAGAAAGTGAAAGATCTCTATGATCATCTTTCTCCTCAAGGGATTTCTGTTGGTTGTAAAATAATAGGAAGCAATTTATATTAAAAGCATCATGATAGAAGCATGGGAGGAGCACTTGAAGAAGGAGCTCCTGGAAACCTCACTAATAAACAACATTGATGGAAGGCAGACATCAAGATCAAGGGTCACCATTGAATAATCAATATGGAAACAAGTGCTGACATTTTCTAATGGACTTCTCTATGGATTCACTAATTAGAAAGAAAGCAAAAAGCTTTCATCGAGAATTCTACGCTACACAATGTTGGGATTAGGATATGATGACATATTGATGAAGCATGTCAAGGGAATGAAGTTCTTCATTCTAGTAAAATTGCTACAGGATGACTCAAAGGGAAAAGGTATGAGGTATATATATTTATATGCTGACACTAGATACTGTGAAGTCATGTCATATGGTTGCAAGTAATGGACTTCTATCTTTAGAAGTAAGATCTATGGAGGAGGATCTCTTATGATGCACAGGTTACCACTAACAAATTAAATTAAATATGTCCTCATATGGAATATGAGGTAGTTGTATACAAAACATGGAAATGGATACTGGAAGTTCCTGGGTATGAAGTTTGACGTAGAAAGAATTGAAGAGATCATGAAATGCAACCATGTAATGATGCGGTTATCATCTGGAAGCCAATAAGATGTGACTAGGAGATCTCCTAGGAAGATATGTGTACTTTGATAGAAGTATGGTAAAACAAGAAGACCTTTGACAAGACATATCTTTAGGAGTTGTGTCAATCTGAATAGACGATGATGATGCCTACAAGAAGATGTCATGGTGAAAGATCATCACTAAGGTAACTTTTATTTTTAAAAGCTCTTGTGTATATGTTTATCTGGATAAGTTTATGCAGGGCTGCCAATCATGCACAAGGATGTAAGAACCTTGAGAGATGGTTCGAAGGAAAGCAGCATGGCATAAAGGTGGACCAGATGAGGAAGTCTGATGAATCACTTTCTAATAGTTGACATGACTCGTGGATGAAAGTGATGGATGATGTGTGCCCTATGAAGCCAAAGGTTGAAGATTCCTCAATATCGAAATCCATGACATCGAGGGAAGGAATTTTTCATGAGCAGTTGGGTGTCTCACCATTGTTGTTGTAGGTCCCTAATTGAGAGGGAGCCTGGTCGTAAGTTTCTTGCTTGGAAGAAACTTGAGGTATGTCCTTCCTAAGTTAAGAGGGAGTGATGTATATGATTCTCTAATAAATGTGTCATGCACTAGACCAGGACTAAAAGTCATAAGTCTTAATGAAGGCCATGTGGAGAGAATGGATAGACACATCATTCTAGTCTTCACCTAGAAGACAGAATGGAGGATTGGGTAATCATCTGGCATTCGATACTATTTGAGATTGTGCTAGGGCATTCAAGATAAGAGTAGTTGAGGACCGATATTCTTTGAGGGCTAGCTACCGAAGAGAAGAATAGTTCAAGAAGGTCATACTCTGGGAACACCTGAGTGGAGTACGTACCTTGGAGAGACAATGACTATGGTGTCGATAAGTCATGTGTCTCACCAACATTGTAGCCCATTGTATCGTTGAGAGATGGGGTTGTTAGTCAAGGCCTTGCACTAGGACAATGTTAGTTGATATGATGCTATACAGATGTGATTACCAATTTGATTCTTCTTCTGAGATTCTTTAGATTGAAAGTGACCATGTACCTGTATGAATACCTCCCTAGTTAAGAGGGAGTGTTGAAAAGTGTAACAAGATCGATCTTCATATTGACTATGTAATTATGTATTTACGTAAAGAAAAAGACAAAGATAATAAAATATGTTTTTGATATGCTTGCCTCATGGGTTTCATGAGCAACATTTTATTATAGGTCAATAGAATCCTTCTTGATGTCTATTAGGATTTGTCTTCTGGTTATAAATGTAATTAGGAGTCATGTATATGAAGAGTCTAGTCAAATAAATATGCCTCAAGACCTTGAAGAAAATGGCTCCAGAATGATGCTCAAAGCAGCCTCCTTAACGCTGGAAGATCAGCCCTACAAGTCGGCTTGAAAATGTGGGAAACATCAGCTCAATAATATGTCACAACAGTTCACTGATTGGTTGGCTAATTATAGGCTCGATCAACTATAAATAGCCCAGTAAACTTCGCAAAAAACACAGAACAGAGATTCGGACTTCTATAATTTTCGATCAAGTCTGAGATTGGAATGCGGATTACAAAGATGTATAGCAAGGATTCTAACTGAAGATGTGCAGATTGGTCTGAAGCAGAAAAGTGTGGATAATTCTGAAGGATATATGCAAGTATAGGTTTGCAGTTTAGTACGAAGAAGTAACTTGTTCATTAAAGATAGTGCAGTTGTCTTGGTGTAAGTATCTCGGTTATAATTCTACGAAAGGGTGCATAGTAAAGGACTGTAATCAACAAGCAGAGAGGCATCATAAGAGAGAAACAGGTCTCCTATAAAATTCGGAAGAGGTTGTTTGTACAGTGCTGAAGAAACGAAGACGGGAATATTGCAAGGTGTGCAAAAGAGTCTCGGTCTTCATAGAAGATATACACAGCATGACGAAGAGGCATCTCAGCAAGAAAAGAACTTGGTCCTGGGCATTAAAGGTATTGAAAGAAAGGCTGAGGAGAAGTCTCTAAAAGGCCAAGGCTATATCAAGGAAGGGCAAAAGAAGGAGCTCACTGTTTAGGGCTAGGAAACAAGCTTTCCTAGTGCTGGTACAAAGATCCCTAAGGCTGGTGCTGAACGGTGCAGATCAATACAGGAAGGTGCAGGAAAGGAGTTATTAAAGAAGCAGTGACAAGGTCTTGAAGGCATATAAAGCTCAAGGGTCTGTGTCAGGGTCATGGTACTTGTCATCTGAAAGTCTATAAGAAGAATTTCTTGTGGGTTTTCCTCTCCAAGAGGGAGAGATTTTGGCCCTTGCTTGAAGAGCCTAAATTTGTGTCTCTTGTGTTTTTTAATAATTGACTTGATGAAAGATATAATAAGCTAAGAAGAAAAGACATAAGTAAAAGAAGTAAGCTCGAAAGTAATTATCAAGGAGAGAATTTGAATTATTCACCGCCCTACCAAATTCGCAAAGCTACCTTCACGGCTCATGCAAAGAAGAGGAACAATGGTGGTCCGAGAAATCAAAACCATGGAAGAGCAGGTACCAAAGGAAGAAAAGGAAGATGTTACACTTGTAACAAGTTTGGTCACTATGCAAGAGAGTGCCCCAATAGAAGGGACTCCCCTAGAGATGATGACAACAACAACTTCAGGGGGAATGAAAATCAAAGGAACAACAGGTTCAAAGGATAGAGGAAGGCTCCCTCTGATCGAAGTGGAAATGGGAAACCTTTCAAGAGGTCAAGGAATTCCAGGTATGATGAATCCAATGTTGTTGATAATAAGAAAAATGAATATATTCTTATATCTGCCCTCTCTGTTGAATCTCCTCCTGACACCCTGGATGTCTAGTTGATTGACAGTCGTGCTTCAAGGCATCTCACTGGATATAAAGAAGCCCCCTCTGATTTGATTGAGAAGGATACTAATTTGGAGATTATCCTTGGAGATAATGTCACCTATCCTGTGAAAGGGACAGAGACTGTGACCCTTCATCTATCTCAAGGTCAAGTCCTTCGCTTGCAAGATGTGTTTTACGTACCTGACTTGAAGAAGACTATATTGTCTATCTTGGCAATGGAAGACAACGGATTCAAGGTGGCATTCATCGATGGAAAGGTACGCATTTGGAAGAGGAACTTCAAAGAAGCGTTCACTCTTGGTTTTAGAGTTGATACACTCTATCAGGTTGGAGGAAGTCCGTTGGGGTCCTTGACATGTGATAAAACTCTTCAATCCAAACTATGGCATCGGAGGTTTGCACACCTTCATTTCAAAGCCCTTCCCGAAGAAAGGAAGGTAGTGACAGGGATGCCCGATTTCAAAGACGACCATGAAGGTTAGAAATCTTCCCATCTCAAAGGAAGACAAAGAAGAAGAAGAAGAAGTTGGAAGGCAGGAAGAACCAAAGGTTAAACCGATGGCTGATGTTGAAGGTCCGATGGATCCTATAGATCCTCCCTCCTCAAATAAAAGAAGACCTTCATGGCTAAGAGACACTCTCGAAGATGCCGAGAGACAAATTGCTCCTAGGGGAACATTCCGAGAAAGGAAGAAGCCGAATAGGTACCGAGGGTACCTAGTAGCCATGAGTACTATTGTACAATCTAAGCCTGGAACTTTTGAAGAAGTCGTAAAGCATCAAGTTTGGAAGGATGCTACGCATGAGGAATATGAATCGATCATGAAAAATGATGTCTGGGATGTGGTCCCTAGACCGAAGGACAACTCTGTTGTCACCTAGAAATGACTCTACAAGATCAACCATGGAGCCAATGGAAGTGTTGAAAAGTACAAGGCAAGATTTGAATCAAAAGGAAGGCATCGATTATGATGATATATTTGCACCCATTTCCCTCTATACCACCATTCGATCAATCATTGCCCTTACTGCAAAGCAAGGATGGAGTTTCCATCAGATGGATGTGAAGACTGCCTTTTTACATGGTTTAATCAAGGATGAGGTATATGTGGAACAACCTCTAGGGTTGGAAGTCCAAGATAGAGACACATATGTATGCAAGGTGAAGAAAGCCCTCTATGGGTTGAAGCAAGCCCTCAGGGTTTGGTATGAGAGGATTGATAGCTACTTGATGAAGTTGGTCTTCACTCGAAGTGATGTTGATCCAAACCTTTATTTTTAAGGTTGATAAAGAAAGGCCTCTCATTCTAGTTCTCTATGTGGACGATCTCTTCCTGACAGGTGTTGACCCTCTCATTCATCAATGTAAGAGGGAGCTAGCTTCCGAGATCGAGATGAAGGACCTAGGACTGATGCACTATTTCCTAGGCTTGGAGGCCTGGCAAAAGCCCAGTGAGATTTTCCTTTCTCAAGGAAAATATGTCTTCAAGCTGCTGGAGAGATTTGGGATGGTGGACTGCAAGTCTGTGACGATTCCGATGGAACTGAACTTTAAGAAGTTGTGTGGAAGCGCTGTTGAGCCCAAGTTGGGAAATCCCACCGAGTATCGTCAACTCGTGGGGGCCTTGATGTTCTTAGTGAACTCACATCCGAACATATGTTTTGTAGTGAACACATTGAGTCAATATATGGTTGACCCTCATCACATTCACTAGATTGGTGCCAAAAATCTCTTGAGATATCCTCGGGGCACAATCAACCATGGGCTAAGATACACTTTCGGGAGTATGAGGCTCCATGGATATACCGATGTTGATTGGGCAGGCAATGTGGTGGATCGTAAGAGCACATCTGGATGTTGCTTCACTCTTGGTTCTGCTTCGATATCTTGGATGAGCATGAAGCAAAAATCGATTGCTTTGAGCAACGCTGAGGTCGAATACATTGCAGCGAGTACGGCTTGTTCTGAAGCTATTTGGTTGAAAAAGCTCTTTAGTGAGTTGTTTAGACATGTGCTGGATACCACCATTATCTTTTCTGATAACCAGAGTGGGATTCGTCTTTCTAAGAATCTCGTGTTCCATGACTGATCCAAGCATATTGATATTAGGTCCCACTTTGTCTGGGACATGGTACAGCGAGGCGTCGTAAGGCTCGATCACATTGGGACTAATGAGCAGGTCGCAGATATTCTCACAAAGCCCTTGGGGAAAAGGTCAAATTCTTAACCTTCTATGAGAAGCTTGAGATCGTGGACAGGTCCTATTTCGAGGGTCCCGCTTGAGTTGGACTATGAGCTCTAGGAGCTCCAAGGGGCTTGGGAATAGCTTCTTGGAGCTATAAGCAACCACAAGGCTAGGTTCGTCGAACCTTGTTGGTGTGCTTCTTCCCCACTGTTATGATATTGAGTTGGTCCACCCTCTCTTTGATTTATGCCCCGCATACATCCTACCCATGGAGTTTCGGACTCATGGGAAGACCTCTCATTTGGCCAATAAGGTGGGAAATGTGGATAGAGACAGATAGCATGACCGATGGACGCATCAGGGATTGTTGTACTCTCTATGTCTAGGATGGGATGTGTCCAACCACTTGATCTGGGATCAAGTCTGATGAGGTTCTTACCTCTAAACTAACTTCGGGCCAGTATGTGACTCTGTTGAGTCTGCTTGAGGTTTTAACCTCTAAGCTGACTTTGGGTCAGCAAAGTGTGATGTCTTTGTGACTCACTCTCGTTTGTTTACAAAGACGAGCCAGCAAAGCATGTTACAGCAGGATAACACAAGAGTGCAGGATGATACTTGATAGTACACTGTGGTACTGTATGACAGGATGGCACAGGTGGACAGATGGAGTTCTCCCTAGTTGAGAGGGAGTGTTAATTTTAGGCAACTAGGTCCAAACTCCATGTTGCATTGCTCATATGATGATGATGATATTTTTGTTGGATTCCTCTTTCGGAGAGGTTCAAGATTGATCTAAAGATCATCTTGTTTGGATGAGCAGAACTTATATTTTGATTTTATTTTCCACACATGTGCAAATTGTCAAGGTCAACCAGATTTGTAATGTAGGCTCACAAGCCCCAAAATATGTGTCACACACCCTCATTGATGGATATAAATTGGAGAGACTTGATGCTCATTTGTTCATCATCTCATCACACACATTCCTCATCCTCTAATTGGTTCGTACAGGCTAGAAGAGGCTTCTCTCTCTCTCACGTGTGCATCTGAAGCTGGAAAAATTTTGAAATGTTTTTAGGGCTTTCTGGACAGTGTTGACCAGCGTTTACTTTGGGTCAACCCTCGAGCTTTGACTTTGATTTGACTGTAGAAATTCTGATTTTTAGAGGCCGCATTAGAGGGCACAAAAATCGAGGTTGAACGTTGACTTTGACCGCAGCCTATTGACTGCATCGTTGACCACTGTTGACCGCAATGTTGACAAAAGTTTGACTTGCGTTGACTGTTTTGGGAGATGACTTTTCAAGTGTGTGTGACACTGAAGGAAGGTTGATCTTGTATGTGTTTGACTGAACCTCCAGGAGGTTGGAAGAGTTGGTTTGACCAACAAACGTCTTTGTTGGCTAGGGCATCCTGTTCACTGTTGTAACAAACATTTCTCTCTATATTTGTTGGACAAGAAGAATTATAAATTCTGATATATTATTTTGGCTTGTCTTCTATTGATCTATTATTATGTTTTATCGGCATTTACTTTCATGTTTATGTGCAAGAAAGATTGAAGTAAACTGCATTAAGCATAAAACATACCATGGTTTTAACAATGTCCCACAGAGACCTTAGTGGTGTCGAGTAATTCATCAACTTCATTGACGACCATTCCAGGAAAACTTGGATCTACTTTCTAAAGACCAAGGATAAGGTCTTTTGATCGATTCAAAGAGTTTAAGGCCCTGGTTGAGAATTCGACATGAAGGAAGATAAAAATATTGCAGTCAGATAATGGTGGAGAATATATTGATAAAAACTTCACTGAGTTTTGCGCAAGGGAAGGCATCAAAAGAGAGTGGACCGCTCCTTATAATCCTGAGCATAATGGAGTAGCAGAAACGAAGAATAGAACTATTGTTGAAGCAGTGAGGGCAATGTTGTATGATCAAGATATCCCAAAATTCCTATGGGCAGAGGCAGGCAGTACAACTGTGTATGTTCAAAACAGGATTCCTCACAAGGCACTAGGTAAGATTTCACCAAAGAGTGTCTTCACTGGCAGGAAGCTAGAGGTAACCCATTTCAAGATATTTGGTAATTTGGCATACTGCCATGTTCCAGAAGAGAAGAGGAAGAAATTGGATCAGATTGCAGAAAAGGGATATCTGGTGGGATATAGCAAGAATGCTAAGGCATATAGAATCTACATTCCTGGAAATAATGAAAGTTGTAGTACGATGGGACGTAAAGTTCACGGAGGACAGAGCTTTCAGGAAATCCCGAGAGATGCCTTCTGAAACACAGTGAGAGCATGATCCATTGGTCCAGCCTCTTCGACCAGTCAAAACTAGCACCAGTGCTTCTCTAGGGCACAAGGATCCAGGAGATTTATCTCAGGAAGATTCGCAAGAATAGGACCAGGAACATAGGACGAGCCGAGAATTACGACCGATTTTGAGGGACGCAGAAGAGTTTGTCGGAGCTCCTAGAAACGAGAAGAGGCAGTGCAGGCAACCTCACAAGTACCAAGCCTTGGTGGCTCAGGTTGTGGAACCCTCTAGTTTCCAGGAGGCAGCTCAGCATCAGGTAGGGTAGATGCAATGGTGGAAGAATACAGCTCCATCATGACTAATTACGTCTGGGAAGTGGTTCCTAGGGCTCAGGATAGATCGATTGTAGGATCGAGATGGATCTACAAGATCAAATATGTTGCAGATGGCAGCGTAGAAAAATACAAAGTCAGGTTCGTGGCTAAGGGGTATGCTCATAAGGAAGGGATAGACTATGAAGAAACCTTCGCCCCAGTAGCTAGATATACTTCTATCAAATCCGTGATATCCCTTGCAACGCAAATGGGGTGTGAGATTCACTAGATGGATGTCAAGACTGCATTCTTCAATGGGGTGATAGAAGAAGAAGTATATATCGAACAGCCTGAGGGCTTTGAGACTCATGAGCAGAACACTCATGTATGTAGGCTTAAGAAAGCCTTGTATGGACCTAAACAAGCACCTGGAGCTTGGTACAATCGAATTGATGGGTACTTGCAGAAGATGAGATTCGTCAAGAGTGACGCAGATCCTAATCTCTATTATGTGACAGTAGGGAATGAGCCTCTAATATTGGTGTTGTTTTTGGATGACATATTCCTAACAGGCTCATCTAGGCTCATCAAGGATTGCAAGGAGAACCTAGCTGCAAAATTCTACATGAAGGATCTAGGACTGATGCATTATTTTCTGGGTTGGAATTTTGGCAAAAGAAGGGTGAAATCTTCCTTGGTCAAGGAAGATCTGCTACAGAAATTCTGAAGAGGTTCAAGATGGAGGATTGTAGACCCATGGCTACTCCAATGATCACCGACTGGAAGAAGATTGATGTATCTGAAGATGATGAGGTTGATCCTACCTTGTACAGACAGCGCATACGATCCCTAATGTATTTGGTCAACACAAGGCCAGACATTTGTTATGTTGTCAATACCCTCAGTCAGTTCATGGTGTAACTAGGGAGGGCACATTGCGCAACAGCCAAGCATGTTCTCAGCTACATATGAGGAACAATCAAACATGGATTAAGATACACCCGAGACAATGACATCAGACTGAGTAGGTTCACTGACGCAGATTGGGCTGGAAGTTCGGTAGATCGGAAAAGCACGAGTGGGTACTATTTCAACATTGGATCATGACTGACTTCCTGGTGCAGTAGGAAATAGAATTTTGTAGCTTTGTGTTCAGCTGAGGCGGAATATATGGCAGCAAGCACAGCGTCGTGTGAAGCCATATGGATTAGGAAGTTGCTTGTGAATCTACTCAAAGAGAAGATGGAAGCGACCAGTATTCTATATGATAATCAAAGTTGCATTAAGCTTTCTGAGAATGATGTGTTTCATGATCGGTTGAAGCACATTGACATCAGGTGTCATTTTATCAGAGACTGTGTTCAGCGGGGAGTTGTACAATTGCAGTACACACTAACAGGAGAACAAGTGGAAGACATCCTTACTAAGGCTCTGGGAAGAACAAAGTTTGTTTATTTTAGAGAGAAGATGGGGATGATCAAGACTCTGTTTCAGTAGTAGAAATGGACAAGTCTAGAACTTGAGAGGGAGTTGCAGTACAGATGAGGCAACGACAGTGACAGTGTCATGGGCAGCAATACAGAAGGCAGCAGCGCAGTAGATGAGGGGTAGCAGCCGAGCATTAGAAGCACAGAGGATGCTTCAGGATCAGAGCAGTATGTAGCAGGCAAATTGCTAAAACACTTTCCTTGCTAAGAGGGAGTGTTGATTTTTGTAGCATCAGAAAGTGATCTAAGTCTCAAATTTGGTGAGGAGGCTTGGGCACCAGCATTTCAAAGAACCCAGAAATCGTTTATGGAAATTCCACTCGGTTCGTGTTTTATTAAAATAATTAATTATTTTAATGGAAACACTAAGTCTAAACTTACGGAAATTAAATAATTAATGGGTATTAATAAAGCAGAGTATGAATCTTCTAGAGAACAAAGATCAAGTCAAGATTTAATCTTAGGAATTGATTAGACTTCTAATCTGGGCCGTTGATTTGTCAATGAGAAGATTATAAAAGAAGGCTTGAGGGTCATTTGAAAAGGAAGTCGGGCAAACACTCAGTAACCCGAGGGAAGTCAATTCTCAGAGCATAGAATTTGATTTCAGAGGGAGAGTTGGAAGGGCGGAGGAAGCGGAGGACTTCAGCAGCAACCAAAACTCGAGGAAGAAGGAAGCGGGAGAGCATAGAGGAAGCACAAAGGGACATCGCAACAGTGACGCAGTCCCACGCAGTCTCTGCGCAGAGAAGGACACAGAGGTGCCGCAGAGAGATTTAGGGTGTCTCTTGGGTGTCGGAAGTTCTTCAGAGATTAGGAGAAAAATTATCTCAGGTGTCTTGCTGCAGTTTCTTAGTTATTCCGCCAATCATTCCTTGTAAAGAAATTTTTGCTAAAGATTAATATATAAACCCTCATCTGTTGCACCGATTTTCCCACATTGGGTTTTTTCGGGGACAATTGTCCAAAAATAACTGTGTTGATATGATTGCTTCTTGTGCTTGTATTCTATTGTTCTTTTCTTTATATGTATGAATGTGACAGCTGCAGTAGAATTTATTTCGAAATTTACTGAAGGGTTTTTTCATAAATAACTTATTGTGAAAATAAATAGGAGAAATAAATCAGTCACTGTAGTAGAATTTCAGAATTAAAATTTTCACATCCTTAACCAAATTAAATTCTTCAAAGGGCTAGGAGGGGTCTTTCATGATGAGGAAGATTGTCCAAAGGAGGGAATATGTCCCTGAGCTGCCAAATTAACACCGATGAGTCATTATAAATACCTCCCTAGTTAAGAGAAAGTGTTGGAATTGCAACTAGGTTCGGTCTTCATAACGTATAATGTTGTAAAGAGTCAAAAAGAACTTATTTAAGTCAAAAGAAAATATATTTTTGTCATGTCCCATTTGGACATTTGAAAGAAAAGAAAAATTAAACTTTTATATATCTTTTGATCAACTACTAACTGCCAAGTCGGCACTCATGATGACAAGTTGGCTCAGCCTTTAGAGGCACCTTTTCAAACATGGAAACAACTATATATTGGCGTCTATTCTCCACCATTTGGAAAGCAATTTGGACTTCATCTATGGAAGAAAATTTGGGCCTGCGACATGCGAATTTGGAGCACAATATGTGGCAATACTTCTCTGTGGAGTACGAGTTTCCTGTGGCAATACTTCTCTGTGGAGTGCAAGTTTCTCGTGGCAATATTTCTTCTGTGGAATGCAAGGCTACATCGCTGTAATTATGAGCCTTCTGTGGCACTGCACTTCTGTGACATACGAGCTATTTGAGGGACCAGACTTCTGTAATACACGAGATATCTGAGGCACCAAACTTCTGTGGTATGCAAGCTATTTGAGGGACCAAACTTTTGTAATACGCGAGATATCTGAGGCACCGAACTTCTGTTGTATGCAAGCTATTTGAGGGACCAGTCTTCTGTGGTATGAAAGCTATCAAAGGCACATAAATCTTGTAAACTGAGGTTGGACTATAGGCCTAATCTTGGCCCTAATGGAGACAGACTAATGGCATCTTATGTTCAGACTTATGGACTATCTTGTGATAGATTTCATGTTGAGATCATAGTTATTAAAACCGGAACCGGTGATCGGACCGGTGGACCTAATGAACCAGGTTTCGAACCAGAACCGGTCTAACCGGTAGCGGTCAAATCTCAATGAACCGGTTTTAAAAAAAAATACATTAAATAATTATTTTTTAATAAAAAAAAAACTATTTTTAAGATTTGCAACCATGATTCCAAGCCAATAGAGACAAAATATGCAAAGTTTGCTCATTTATATACCATGCAAAGGTGAATATATCAAAATGGCACAGAGTGCAATACATATCATCAAAAAATACATAAGCAATGACGCTCCAAATGGCCCATAAAGTCCAAAAACAATGCCACAAGCTATGAGGCCATTGGCCTAATACAAGACTACACATGAATGATGATCAACCATCAAATTCATCACCGCTACTAGACACAGGATCAACATCAGCTACTACATAGACATCATCTGGATCAGAGTCTAAGGATGCCTCAGCCTCAGGCTCATTTGCAACCTCAATACCCCTGCCACCAATAACAATAGAAGTGGACCTAATGGAAGCACGAGTTACTTGAGGTGCATGACTAGTGTCGTCCATTGGTTGTTTGCCTTTGCTTGATGCAACTACCAATCCTGGGTCTGCGTCTGATGGCGCCACCAAATCTGCTTCAAATTCACCCCCCGCTACTGCTACATCAAAATCAAAATCAGCCTCAAACACTGGATCTTCAGTCTCCTCCACCCATTCTGATGTTGGATCAATATCATTTAACACAATGAGATCTAGATCAGGTGTTTTGCTCATCAGTTGGTTCCGCCTCAAGCGAAGGTTGTATTGCACAAACACAAGATCATTTAACCGTTTTTATTCCAAACGGTTTCTCTTCTTTGTGTGTATGCGCTGAAAAATAGACCAATTGCGCTCACAACCTGAAGCACTACAAGTTTGGCTGAGGATTCTAATTGCAAACTTTTGCAATTGAGGACATTGGCCACCAAATGACTCCCACCAATGTGCTGCAAATAAAAAGACATTCATTAGTAACATATTTCATTTCATTACTTATTTACAAACAATTTAACATGAAAAGAAAAACAAATTGGAATTGCTTACCTGGTTGATACACATCTCTTGCCATTTTTGCCAGGTTCTTTCCAAAGGTACCAGTTGCCATACTGAAAAGAGTAAGTTGTTTATGTGTTTCCAAAAGATCTGCACGGTTAGGGATCATACGCTCCAAGCAATCAATCAATCCAAATCTGACCTCCCCATCCTGCTGATCTCTTAGCCGAGCTCTATAATGATACTTTGGGGTCAAAAAATGCCCAGCTGCATGTATAGGACGATGGAGTTGATTGTTCCATCTGTTATCAATGATCTCCCATATCCGGCCATATTTAGCTAACCTGTCCTTGTAAGCTGCCCGTATCTGCTCCTTGGCCTGATCCATAGCCTCATAAATGTATCTCATTGCCATCTTTTCCCCATCCACCATCCTTAGCACCTTAACAAGGGGCTCAGTAACTTTTACCAGCTCTGAAGACCTTTTCCAAAAATTAATGTTAAAGACTTTCTTTTTGGTGTCTTTTCCATCTTGTCTACGAGCCCACTGGGATTCAGTCCAATCATCAGAAGAAAACATTTTCTGCAGGTTTTTCTGTTGAGAATTGAGACATTGCAACGTGAGGAAGTGAGTTGCAAATCTCGTAATGGCAGGCCTAACAAGCTCTTTGCCCCCTATGTTTTTCCTCATTAGGCTCAATACCCATGAGTGGTTGTAAATGTATTTTGTAAAGCACTTGCCATGCTCTATAGTGTTTTTTACCCATTCCACTTTGCCTATGTCCTCAAGCATGAGGTCTATGCAATGTGCAACACATGGAGTCCAAAATATGGTATTATACTTGGACTCGAGCATCTTTCCAGCAAGAACATAGTTTGAGGTATTATCTGTGATGACCTGCACAACATTCTGCTCTCCCACTTCCTGAATAATCTCATCCAAAAGCTCAAATAGAAGGGTTGCATCCTTCACCATATCAGATGCATCAACTGATCTCAAAAACATTGTTCCTCGAGGGCAAGCAACAAGGAAGTTAATGATAGTGCGGTTCTTTCCATCAGTCCATCCATCTGACATGATGGAACAACCTGTTTTGAGCCATGACTTTTTATATTCAGCCAAATACTCATCAATATTACAAATCTCTTGTTGCAAAAGAACTCCCCTTAAGTCATGCGCAGTAGGGCCTTTGAAGCCCTTTCCTGCAACAAAAACAGAGTCCCACATAGCTTGGTAATAAGGTGAGCGAGCAGCATTAAATGGGATATCTGAATCATACCACCATCTAGCAATGTATTGATAAGAAACTTCTTTGCATTGTTTTTTCCAATGTTGATCCAAAGTGGGTTGACGACTTGGAGTTGGCTGGGACATGGAGGCAGTGGCTGTGGGATTTGCAGTGGATGAGAAATAACTCATGAGGTTGGGTTTCTTTGTTGGGTTTGATCTTTTGCCAACAGGAGGAACATAGTGAAAGGGGTTATTGGTGGAAGGGATAGAAGTGGAGTCTTGAATCTCATAATCATCATTTTCATACCCACTCTCTCTCATCATTTCTACTATTTCCCTCTTCCTTGCAATTTCATCTTCGATGGCCTTCTCCCTAGCCTTAGTCTCCTCAAACTTTTCAAGCTTGGCAAGGTATTCTGCCCTAATCGGACCTAACACTACATTAGGTGCATCACATGGCGTTACATTGCCTCTTATCCCAACCAAGTGATGTTTCAATCTAAGAATACCCCCGCCTCCAATACATTTTCAACAAAGTTTGCATACCATCTTTCCATCAATCACATTACAATGGACCCATGCATTGTCCTTGGCTTTTGGAGGCATCTTGACTTGAAATAATGGAAATTTGGAAATAAATCTACCATTTAAAAAAAATTGTAGCTAAGATAAATGGACAACTAAGGCTAAATTTACGAAACAAAATGCACATTCAAACATACAAAATTTGATAGCATAGGACTAGAGATTTGAGAGCAATAAAATAGCTAAACACATGAGAAAATAAATACATGAACAGCAATGAAATGATGGATTTTTCAAGTGAAAATTCTTACCTGGCAATGCAAACTAGCTTCTTTAGCGTCCTCTTGAAGATGCCAACGCTATTGACAGCTCCAAACTATCTCAAAGATAGCTCCAACTCCAACTCCAAGCATCCAAGATCACTGCTCCGACAAACACTCAACACTCTCCAAGCTCTCAATCAAACTCACAAACAGCAAATGAGTTGGTGTGAGACAAAGGAGAGGCTGCCCCTCCTTATAAAAGATTGGGGAGGGTGTTTTTGGAGGGAAACAACCCTCCCCTTACCTCCACATCAGCCCTAAAACCAATTTCTAGCCGTGCGTGGGTCCGCATAGGGAAGGAGTCGCTAACCGGCCGGTTAGGTACGAAACCGGCCGGTTTATGCATTAACCGGCCGGTTCCGTACCTAGCCGGCCGGTTAGGTCCGGTTAACCGCCCAAAATAGGGTAGACCCTCCTCCAAACCGGGTTGCATGACCGGTTCTGACCATGGGCTCAGCTGACCAGCCAGTTTGACCGGTTACCAGTTCAAACCGGCCGGTTTTGATAACTATGGTTGAGATTTGGTGGACGGCTGACTTGGCACTTGGATTACTGGTCAGTTTATCTATGACCTATATTTTTCCTGTTGACTAAAGATTATATACGGAAAGGATTGCTTGGTTTTCCCCTTGTGGGTTTTGCCCTGGCCTCTGGCCTAATTTCTGGTGTCTCTTATCTTTTTGTGCATTGTACTTGTATAATAGCTTGATGACCTAATGAATGAAATAAACGCTAAATGAAAACATATATAAATAGTCACAAGTAACTATCATGATCAGAAATTCATCACCGCAATTGAATTTCCAACAAGATCACTAAGGGATATCTACCAATCTGCTAAGGAGCATCTATTGTACAAGGCTTGGGATGTCATATGAAAAATTGACTCCCCTCCTATTTAAGATTGCTAAAATGTAGTAAATACATTGCAGTTTTGAACACGTGTTCATCCTCAATGTGGCACCTGGGTACTGAAGTAAGAGTCTGTAACAGCAAATCAATCTCCAACACAATTATGCCCAGATCCAAGTCAATCACTGTTTACTTCTATGAGGTTCTGAGAAAACACTTTATATGCAATTACATTAAAGTTCATAGATAATAGTGAAACACACAACAAACTCGAGCTGTCAAAGCATTATTCTCTCAAATTACATTGGGTCTGTATGTTATGCCTTTAAACGAATTAAGAAAGAAAAAAAATACAAGGAAAATAGGGATTCCAATTTTAAATGCTGCAATATATTCGGCCACCAAATATACATCAAAAATTATCATAAGACATGATATGCCTCAATTATTTTCATCTATTGATATAAATGTAAAACTCTCCAGCAAAACAACAAACCTGAATCCTTTGACTGCGGTACTGCTGTACAACCTGCACAATTTTCTCAAAATGATTTTTGAGTGTATCCTCTTCCATTGGACCCCGTAAACGTTGAAGTAGCAGTCTAGCACTACCCTGCATTGTCCAAACACAAGAAGTATAAATGATTAACTACAGGACCGAAAGAGAACTCAGAAACTTACTCCTTTGACTATAAACTTAACTTCCTACTTCTACGAATTCCTGATCCTTTGATATAAAGCCTATAGGTAGTTGACAGCAAATTAGTCACTAACGTGTATTTCACCTTATAAATAACTTATGCATGTCATCAGTCAATGATTATTATGTGTACATAATGTAAAGTCTCTATGAGTGGATCAGGACTTAAGTCACGAGGGAATCATATTAAGGCATCATCAGGAAGTCCCAATTAGTTGAGTGAACGTGTGTGCCCAGCCTGTTGGATTATCTAAACCATGTTAAACCGATTCTGCACTCTAAAAGAATTCCTATAGGAAACTAAACAGCAGAAAGCTTATAGCTACTCAAAACTGCACTCTGTAATCAATGCTAAAATCTGTAAACACATAATGTAAAAAATATATAATGCAAACACAGTAAATTGACTGTCAAAACCCGATCCTACTTCTAACTAATGAAAATGGAGATCAGCTGCAGGAAAACAGCCAACTACTAACTGCTAAACTAGAAACTTAATAAATAAGCCTATACCCCTGCCTTCTTTTCTATAGACTTAAAAAGAAGTCTGCGTATCATGAATGTGGACAGTTGCACAACAGCACTCAACTGAAAACGATCCAAGGTATGCAAGCATGCACCCTAGCTACTAAACTGCATGCACCTAACTGAGCTTACAATTAAGCCAAAAGTTGAAAAACTGCTTAATAAACATGAAGTTAATACATGCACCAGCACACACCCATTCTTAATTAGATGAGAAGTGGCATGCAAACCGTTGAGCATAACATTATCCCTTTGCATGCATGCATGCACCCTCAATGTTGGAATCCTACAATAGTATTGCCGCACCCTCTAGTCTACTGCGCCCTTAATTACAGACTATCATGCTGCACAGAAATCAATCCTCTATGTATCTGCTGAGACTGTCATCTCTCTGTCTGTACGAACCTGCAGTACTTCCTATATCTTCTACTTTAAATGGATCTTCAACTTGAGCTCTTGTTAAACTTAGTCCACACATATCCATGTGTCCAGCTGAGATAAAAGTTACAAGGCTCAATGCATGATAATATCACCCCTACTTATATGCCATTTTAACTTATTTCAAAGTGGTGGGGTATCTTTATAACCAGAAATGCCCATGTACATGTAACCTGAGATGCCATGTCCATGCTGGGTAGTGTCCACAGACAGCTGTTTACCCAGATACTCTTCCTTGTTCTGTCTACTGCAACCAACGTGACTGGGACAATGCTTCCAAAATGGTGAATACTGCAGGTTGCAACTGCAAGTTTAAAGTAATGACGATAAAATAGAGTAAAGCAAAAGGATTTGTATGAAGATGAATTAAACAAACTGCAAGGAGCCTTCGGAACCGAGTCACAAGTGCATGAGAAAAGGCAAGGTACATTACATAAAGGTACTGTCAGACAGTGACGAAGAAGAACAAGCAGGAACGGCTTGGGATGATGAACATAGCAGTACATAGGAGGAACCGCCATGGCTGGAGACTAAAGGTGGCACCATAGCAAAACTCTCACATGTCCCTAGATATAACACCTTCAGTGTCAGAGGAGTCGTACAGGGACAGCAAGCCACTATTCTAAAAGAAAGTGGGTCAACCCACAAATGTATTGACTCAGATTTGGTAGCCAGGAGAGGCATTCTTACACGAAGATTTAAAGGAGTTCAACTTGGAAATGGCTAATGGTTATGGTATAACCTGTGTTGAAATGAATAACTAGGTTCGGTCTTCATAATGTCTATTGTAATCATGATCTTATGTACAGAGAAAGAAATTTATTGTTGTCATTCTTGATGCATGGGTTTCATGCTCAAGGTTATTTTATTTAGGTCAAGCACCCATTGAGTGCCTTTAGGTTTTGTTATTGAGTCTAAGAGGTCAAAGATGTCATTGAAATATGTAAAGACCCTCTTGGGAATCATGTAACATGTCAAGGAAAAATTATTTTGTGTTATATAGACCCTCCAAGACAAGTCAAACTACCTTTATCAAGTCGGCCTACAAGCAATCACAAGTCGACCTCATGTTGGGCTATTTGACCATGGAGAGAAGGCTATATATAAGGAAGGGATCGACGTCATTTTGGAGAGAGAGATCAGACATTAAGAAGTTCGATCAAGAGCAAGAAAAAGACCTAAAAGGAGCAAAGATAAGAACTAAAGGAAGAAATAAATCGAAGTTTTTGAGACCTGTTTTGGGCAGAAATCTCTCACACGTGTGAGGTGAATTAGGCCATCCATCTGTTGCAGAAAGACTGAATTGCCGAACCATTAATAAATCACTTTTTGGTGTCAAGAAGACTCACTTTACAAGTCCATATGCCAAGGAGGAAGATCCAATCCAAGCGAAGAGAAGAAGTATTATGATTCTGCCCTAAACTTCCACATGTGCGAAGTTGCAGTGAGTACTGGAAGTCGAAAATTGCAAGCCAAAATTGCAGACATAAGTTGCAGGTCCAAAATCTTGGTCAAATGAAAAGGTGCAGTTGCTTCAAGGCAAGTTTGAGTTGGGTTGACTTTGAGAGAAGGAAGTTCTTCAATGAGGAGGTTGACTTGGTCTTGGAGGGGTCTTTGACAAGGGTTTTAGGTCTTGGAATTTGTCATTTGAAGTTCTATAAGAAGAGACGAGTTCTTGCGGGTTTTCCTCTCAAGAGGAGAGGTTTTGGCCCTGGATTATAGCCTGCATCTTGTGTCCTCTTGTGTTATTGTTCTCATTGTTTGGTAGTTGTTTGATGATAGAAAACACAATAATAATTAAATTGAAGAAGAAGCTAATCAAGTTAAGTAAAAGCACATCACAAGCAGTTATCAAAGAAAGAGAAATCACCTAATCTAGCTGCCCCTAGATTTCTCAACAACTTGCACTAAAAAGGTTCCACAACTGGAGCTTAAGATGGGGAACTACTCACTCATGGATAACTTCTCGGTGGTAGAGCTGGCTGACACCAATCTTGTATTGGGTGTTCAGTGGCTTATATCTATAAGGAGGCATTGGAAGGACTATTGGACAATAGAGATGGAGTTCACTACAATAGATGGCAAGAAACTGACTACAAGGGGAATGACCAATGGTGCCCCTAAAGTTGTTACAACCAAATGGATGGAGAGTATATTCAGGCATGGTGATATATCTTGGGCAGCACAGGGTCTGGTTACATCAAAGAGACCTTCAGATAGCAATCAGCGTTATCACGCAACTATTCAGTCATTGTTGGATAAACATAACAAGGTCTTCAAAAATATTCCATCGCGGAGACCTCTTGAGAAGGGCTTTGAGCATACCATCAAGCTAGAAGAGGGAACAAAGACAGTGATAACCACTCCATACAAGCACCCCAGAAGTTCAAGGAGGAGAATGAAAAAAACAATCAAGGAACTATTAGAAATGGGGTACATCAGACCTAGTTCCTGCCCATTTGCTTCATCAATTGTATTGGTTAAAAGCAAAGTAACAAAAATCGCGATCGGGATAAAATCGCCGAGGGGAAAAAATCGGAAAAAATCGTAAAAATTGGGAAAAAATCGGCACATACAAAAATATTCATTTTTTTTCAATTTTTTTAATATCTAAATCATCTACAGCATAAAATAAATGCATTGACACATAAATATGAAAAAAAACTAATATATAAGATGTGTAATATCATGTCTGGTGCTACATCACACATAAAACTGAATCCTGTTCTGAATACTAAGTCCTGAGTCTCAACTCAACCTCAAAATATCAACAAAAAATATGATAATGTATCTCATATCATGAGTCATAATGTTATATACAAAGGAATGCACCAAATAACCTATACTACTGATTTCCTCTGCCCCTCTTGCGAGAAAATGTAACAACTTTCCCTCTAGACGAAGAAGTTGGCGGGGCTGGCAATGGACTCTGTTGTGCTCCAGATCCTGAAGCACTAGGAGCTAAAGGAGGTAGACCACGTCCTCTACCGGTAGCAGGGGTAGGTGGTGTCATCTCCTCCTCCTATTGTTGCTCCTCCTCCTCCTATTGTTGCTCCTCCTCCTCCTCCTCATGAAACTCATCATTGATTCATTGCTACTAGAAATGGGATCATCAACAAGAGATACATAAACATCATCTAGCTCAAAGTCTTCAGACTTGGATTGCTCAACCTTAAAATGCGGTAGAAAAAGATTAACATGCCTAACCAGTTGTTTTCCTTTGAGTGAAGGGTACATTCTTGTTAAAGCCACAGTAGGGGAGTTCAACAATCAATACCACCAACATCAACAAAGTTCAACAATCAATGCCACCAACATCAAGGTTCTTAAAGGACTTCATACTCTTGATCAAATGCCAATCTCATACCCTTACACATAATAGAATCAAATGGAAACAATGCAAATCCCCAAACCATGAAACCCTGAAAACCATTAAGTCTGCTGAATTTTGAGTGAAATCTAAAATTCTAGTTTCTCCATATGAAATCTAATGAGGTCAAAACCACTCTTAAACATCCTGAGTCATTTCATGGTAATGTTAAAAATTTAAGAAAAAGGATGAAAATGAAAAATAAAGGAAATATCACTTTTACTTAAGAATTTAACATTACCATGAACTGCCAACAGGGTGTGTTAGGAAAATGAGAGGGCTGCAAAAATGACAAAAAAAAAATCGATTTTTGAACTTATAGGGTTTCTATTTGATGGGCCCACGATTTTTACCAAAATAATCCCGATTTTTTCATAAAAATCGTTGAAAAAATCGCCGATAAAATCGGCAACCCGAAAAACTCGCGATAAAATCGCGATGTTTGTTACTTTGGTTAAAAGGAAGAATGGAATTGTGAGGATGTGCATTGATTATTAGGCCTTAAACAAGAGCACAACTAAAAACACGTACCCCAGTCCCAGGATCAATGAGCTACTGGAGAAGTTGCATGGGGCACTCTATTTTTCAAATATTGATCTTTAATCTGGGTATCATCAGATTAGGGTTAGAAAACAGGATGTACACAAGACTGCTTTTCAGTGTAAATATGGGCACTACAAGTTCCTGGTGATGCCATTCAGGTTTACCAATGCATCAACCACTTTCCACTCCTACATCAATACATTTTCAACAGGCAGCTGCAGAAATCACTACTAGTGCTTTTTGACGATCTGCTTGTATACAGTTGATCATGGGAGAACCACTAAAAACATTTGAATGAGGTATTGTGTATATGAGGAGCAACCGTTATATTCCAAAAAGTCAAAATGTGAATTTGGCATGGCAAAGATTTTGTATTTGGGTCATGTGATCAACGTGCAATGTGTATAGGTACATCAGGAGAAGATCCAGGCCATATTAGATTGGCCAACAAAGGTGACCCTTACAGAGTTACGATGATTCCTGGGATTGTGCAGCTAACAGGCATTTTGTTAAGGGGTTCTTGCAATTGGTTGCACCCTTGACAGATTTGACAAAGAAAGGAGCATTTAGATGGACAGGGGAAGCTCATCAAATATTTGACAAGCTCAAGGAGGTAATGAGCTCTTGCCCAATTTTGGCACTACATGACTTCACTTAACCCTTTCTGCTTGAGTATGATGCTTTGAGAGAAGGTATAGGAGTTGTCTTGATGCAGAACAAACACACAATAGCATTTGAGAGTTGGAAGCTCAAGGAGCCAAAAAGGCTCTACCCATATATGACAAGAAGATGCTCGCCATTATTTGTTGGGTAGCAAATTCGTGGCTAGGACAGACCACAATAATTTGTAGTATTTCTTGGAGCAGAAAGACTTGAATGAGAGACAACAAAAGTGGGCAAGCAAGATACAAGCCTATGACTTCAATGTTTAGTATATGAAGTGCAAGAAGAACGTCGTTGCAGATGCCCTTTCCATGAAGCCAGCAACATGCTGACTCATCGAGATTTCAAACTTCGTTTGATTAAAAAGCACTCTTGTAAGTGGAATATTCTAAGAACAAGTTTGCTTGAGAGTTAATGGATGGGCACATTCAAGATGGCAGGTACAAAGTAGTGGATGACATTATATTTTATAAAGACGGGATCTACTTAGTTCCCGAACCAAACTCAAGGAGAGGATTATAAGAGTTTTTCATTACTCCCCATTGGCAAGGATCTAGGATATTTCAAAACCTATAGAAAAACCATAGATAGGTTCTCTTGGAAGGGCTTGTTACCCACTAAAAGTGGGTGAACCCTAGTAGATGGGACATGCCATTCATATCTCCGCCATCTACATCATTCATATGTTTCCTCACCCATTTGTCAAGGGCACATGTTGAAAGGTGGGCTTCTGATTAAAAAGTACTTTCTTCATTACACAATCGAATGCTTATGTTTGTTTGCATTTGGGCATTTTGGCATGGATTATGGGTAATTTGTAAGAAACAAGGGTCTTGGCTAT
The DNA here is from genome assembly GCA_034641835.2 of Pinus albicaulis. Taxonomy (NCBI): domain Eukaryota; kingdom Viridiplantae; phylum Streptophyta; class Pinopsida; order Pinales; family Pinaceae; genus Pinus; species Pinus albicaulis. The sequence goes on from CM076582.1 coordinate 769,787,068, forward strand.
AGTCTTGTTCCCTCACCTTAACTAGGGAGTTAATTTTCTATCCTAGTCCAGTGGGACCTCCCCTAATGGCCCATGGCTTTAGGAAGGGGCACTACTTGGGAAGCCATGATTGAGATAATGTAGCCCCATTTATCCCTATTCCATACTCATCACTTTCCATCTTATAGTATAAGCCCATATTCCACCTCCTTTCTTCGGGTCAACTGAGTACTGGTTCATTGGGATTTGGCATACACACATCCCCATACCTTGGGTAGGGTTGGGAAATGCACCCTGGGAGGTTGATGTAGCGAAAAGAAAAAGAAAGAGCATATGATGGCCACAAGAAAAATAAAAGAAAAATCAAAATGCAAAAGATGGTCGGGAGCTTTAAATTAGCACGTGGACAAACACCAAGCATGAGCTCTACCTCTATCAGGTTATCACCCCGTTTTTGGGCCAATGTTTCCCTATCTCACAGAAGACAAGGAACCCTTGCATGTCCCAAACCCATGATAGGCGATGAACTGCCCCATCCTAAAGGGGTTAATAATTGTTATACATCATACAAAATAAGCTCTCATTCCTCGAGCTACGAGTAGTAACACAAGGAAAATTCAAGAAAAAGTAAAAGGAAAATGTAAAGGGGTGGAAAAACAAAGGCCAAGGAAACTCAAGTATCCACAATTGCTCCCTCCTCACATCTATACACCTAGGATGAGTTATTCCATCATAGTTGGTCCCTTTAACTATAGCACTTGGCCATGGAGTAACATTCCCCTTCCATTCCATCATTATTCACATGGAACCTATCGATTGAAGGGTGGACCAAGGACATGTCACTTCTCTTTGCGGATCGGGAACACCTAATAGGATCATCTATTAACCACTCCTACCTAGTGAGGTAACACCATTACATGACAAAGGCCCCAATTTTGCAAGAGAAGCCACATATGAAGTGTCATTATGCCATTTCTTTCAAGCTTGGTTCACTTAGAACCAATAATGATTCATGTATTAGATATCATTTTTGGGAAACCCCTCATACTTAAAAATGATTAATATACGTAACGATGAAAGTTGCAGCACTAGATATTGTGTGTGATTGGTTGGTGGTTGCATTTATAAATTTGGGAAACTTAACTAGGGTCCAGGTCCTAAGTTGCATTGAAACGTATACGAGAACGGATATAGATATGGGGTTTGAAATGGATACGGAAAATTTTCAAAAAATATGGATACATACGGCAAGGAAACCGCATATATATATATATATATATATATATATATATATATATATGACCAAAACAATGACATGTACTCTTCTATACATCCACCCACAATAGACCCTGAGATATCTTTCTACAATCCAAAACTAAAAAAACTAAAGGGATGCCTTATAGTAATAGCTATAAAGCTCTCAATTAAAAGAATACTAGAATAATGTGATCCCATAGAAACTAGTGTTGTATCAAGGTATCAAAATTTTTACCAAACCTGTTAGTGCACCTATTTATTGAAAGTGCAAATAATAGTTCGAACTTTTGATCTATTTCAATAGTATTGTAGGTTTGATTGCCTAATTTCTGCTCTACAAATTGATTGAAGTGCCAAATTTTCTGAAAAATCCAACAGCGTGTATCTGTGTTGTTGAAATGTGTAACTAGGTTCGGTCTTCATAGATATGAAATGTACTTTTGATTCTTGTATATTGTAAAATGAAAGAAAATTATTATTGTTATTTTTGTAGCATGGATTTCATGCTCAAGGTCATTTTATTTAGAGTTCAAGCACCCATTGAGTGCTTCTAGGGTTTTTCCTAAGGTGAAGAAGCCTAGAGTCATTGTCATATGAAGAAGACCCCATTATGCACATTGTAACATTCCAAAAGAATTACTTTTGTATTTAAAAATGTCAAAATACCCTCCAAGACCAAGTCGGCCTCATTAGGGCATGCCATCCTCCTTGGAAGCCTATATATAGGAGGGAACTCGACCTCCTATTAACACTCACTTCTCATTATCCAAGTGAAGGATAAGCAGAAGAAAGACAAGCGAAGAAGGAAGAAGGAAGAAGGTTTGGGTTATCTCTCTCTCTCTCTCTCTCTCTCTCACGTGCGAAGAAGGCTAGGGTTTTGCAGCTGCAAGGTCGAAGTTGTGAAAGTTGCAGAAAGAAGGTCGAAGAAAGGACTACTAGGTCACCTACAAGTCGTAGAAGGAGAAGCAACCCAAGTGAAGGTCAAGCAAAGCCTTAGAAGCCCTAGAATTGCTCACACGTGTGGAAGCAATAACTGTTGCAAGCGCTGAAAATTTTAGACCTACAGTGAAGGCCGAAATTTTGTAGCTAGGGGTAAAATTTGTGCAGCTAGAAGAGATTTGATTGGGTTTGACTTAGACAAAAGAAGCACATCATCAAGAAGGTTTAGCTTGGTCTTGGAAGGGTATTGGTCTTGGTCTACAGGTCTTGGAATTTGTCATTTGAAGAATCTATTAGAAGAGAAGAGATTTGTGGGTTTTCCTCTCAAGTGGAGAAGTTTTGGCCCTTGCTTGCAACCTACATCCTTTGTTCTTGTGTATTGTTGATCTTCTTGTTTTGGTAGTTGTTTGATGATAACAACAACATAATAACAAGAGAAGAAGCTAATAATCAAGAAAAGTAAAAATACATTACAAGCAGTTATCAAGTTTAAGAGAAATCATCCTAATTGCAGCCCTATAGATTTCTCAACATGGTTTCTAAGCTAAGGTTGACTAAGGGCATGATAAACATCACTACATCTTTGAAGAAGTCATTGAAGCAGTTTTCTATATTGGCAAGTCATCTCAAGCAAGGCATCAAATCATTTTGGAATCTCCTGTTATCTATCAAGAATCATATGACCAAGACTTCTACAAAGGGCAAAGGGTTATTTTCAGCACTTATAGGTACATTTGAAGATGAAAATATATGGATAATTGACAGTGGGGCATCCAAACATATGACAGGTGAACACAAACAACTAAAGACCTTATCATGAGGAAAATCTTCCTACTTTGTTGAACTTGGTGACAAGAAGAGCTATCCTATAAGAGGAATTGCATCAACCTCGCTGGAGCTGGAGAATGGAGGAAACATTCATCTCAACAACATTTTATTTGTACCAGGTTTGCAAAATAATTTACTTCCTATTTCATGTCTAGAAGATAAGGGAGATAGAGTCACTTTTATAGATGGAAAGGTTATGGTTTGCGATAAAAGCTCTAGCATCGACAATGCAAAAATCATTGGGATTCATGAAGGAAGACTCTACAAGTTGTTGACACATCTCTCTCAAGCTTTGGTTCACATTGAATTAAGTCCATGAACTTTGGCATAGAAGGTTTGGACACCTTCACTGCAAAATCTTATCAACTCTAAATTCTATTGGTGAATGACATCCCTAAACTTAAGGAGATTCATGAAAGAGAGTGCAAGGGATGTGCATTAGGTAAAAATATCAAGAAAGCATTTGGAAGCAGTGCTTCAAGATCAAAAGAAATCTCGCATCTCTTTCACTCTGATGTCTGTGGTCCTATGTCTACAAAGACTCTTGGACGTCATCTATATGTGTAACTTCATTAATGACCACTCAAGGAAAACTTGGATCTATTTATTGAATTCCAAGGATGAAGTGTTCGAAAATTTTCAAGAATTCAAAGCAAAAGTAGAAAAATTTACAGAAAGAAGGATAAAGGTACTAAGATCTGACAATGGAAGAGAATACACATCAAAGGAAATCATAGCTTTTTGTAAGGAGGTTGGAATTAAGAGGGATTTGAGAGTCCCATATAATCACTCGATTGAGGAAAGTTTTATAGCCATGTTACATGATCAAGACTTGCCTGAATTTTTGTGGGGTGAAGCGTCAAAAACTATTGTCTACATTCAAAATAAAAGTCCTCACAGATCACTAGACAACATGACTCCTGGAGAAGCATTCACTGGGAAGAAACCAAGAGTAGACCATCTCTGAATATTTGGTTGTCTTGTCTACATTCATATTCTGGAAGATAAAAGAAAGAAGTTGGATCCTACAAGCATGAAGGGTATATTCGTTGGCTATAGTAACACTTCAAAGGCATATAGGATCTAAATAATGTTGAAATTTGGTTACCGGAGGACAGGTGGTTCCCTAAGGCTTTGATCTTTGGCCTAGGAAAAAGTGTCCAAAAGAATTTAATTTTTTCTCCTAAAGTGACTTTATAATTTTTATAAAGTCAAATCTAATTTAAAAGTGACTTTAAGTGATAAAGTTACTAAAGTCTAATTTAAAAGTGACCTTAAGTGATAAAGTTACTAAAGTCTAATTTAAAAGTGACTTTAAGTGATAAAGTTACTAAAGTCTAATTTTAAAGTGACTTTAATAAAGTCAATGTAAAATTAGAAAGGAAAAGTGACTTTGGAAATAAATGACTAAGTGGGGTGAATTAAAAAATAGAAAGTGAGATTTAAATGAGCATTTAATCTCGGTCCTAGATCTCAATCTATTTCAGCCATTGGATTTAGGGATTCCCCAAAAGTCACTTAGGGTTAGATTAAAGGAGGAAAAGGAAGGAAAAGGTCATTCATTCTTTCATGAGTAGATTGGGAGAAGGAGAGAAGGAGAGCTGGAGATTTTTCTCAAAGAAGGAGGGCAGCAGTGAAGAGATTTCAGCAAAGGTACAACAGCATTTATTGGCACACATACCGAGGCAGAAAATCCGTACAGCAAAGGAGAGGCAGTGTTTCCAAGTGAGGCACAAAAATCGAGGAAGAGGGTACAGCAACAAGCACGCACTCCAAGGCACAAAAATCAGGCACGTTTTTCAAGGAAGAGGGTGGCTGTCATTTTCGGCACAAAAACCGAGGAAGAGGACAGTAGCTACAGCTCTGTTTTTGGCACGAATTTCAAGAGAGGTTGCTGTACAAAATCTGTACAGTCCGTACAGCAAAGTACGGCTGTTCCGGCACGCTTCCCGAGGTGGTCGTACAACATTTAATGTTGTCTTAAGGTGCTGTAAATTTTATGTTTTCTGTTGTTGCTGATTTGGCACAATTTCCGAGGCGGTGTGCAAGCACGGAAATCGAGATAAGTCTGTAAATTGGTTGCTGGAATTTTTTTGAGTTTTTCTTGTTTCACTGTAAAAAGCAATATTCAGAAAAATAAAAGAGAAGCTTTTGAACTGGTTTTCCCCAAGAGTTGTAGGGGGTTTTTCCAGGGTTATGTTGACCAAAAATATCTGTGTCAAATGTGTGAATGACTGTTTTTATGCTTGCTGATTTTTAATTCTGCATTTTCCAGCATTCTGAAAAATTTCCAGAATTTGTGTTTTCAGCAAAATTTATTTTCCAGTTTGTTAAATGTATGGATATGGGAAAAGGCATTTAACTATTTTGGAGTAATAAGGTGAAAACTGAAAACCGGGGTGAAACTGAAAACCAGGGTGGGAAAATAGGAAATTTCTACAAATAAAGGAAGGGCATCGAATTGAAGTAAGTCGAGATGTGATATTTGATTAAAGTTATGCATTCAATAAATCGAAGGACCTCTCGATTGACTCTGATGATGAAGAACTTCCAATATTTGTACAATGTCCTAGGGAGGAAGAGGATTCAAATCATGAAGAAGAAGGTACCAGTGAACCTGTGCAACAAGTCATCATCCCTGGAATAGAAATTAACCTAATTGGTTAAAGTCTACTCTTCTAGATGTGGAAGGACATGGAGTAGCCAAAGGTACGTTTAGGGAAAGTAAGATGCCTAAAAGATATTCAGGGTATGCAACCTATATGACAAAGTTAATTGAAGCAAAACCATCCACCTTTGAAGATGCTGTCAAACATCAAGAATGGAAATATGCTATGAATGAAGAATATTAGTCAATAATGAAGAATGGAGTTTGGTAAATCGTTCTTAGTCCTGAAGACAAATTTGTGGTAACTTCCATGTGGCTCTACAAGGTTAAACATGCAGCAGATGGAAGTATTGATAAATATAAGGTAAGATTTGTGGTTATGGGTTTCTCCCAACAAGAAGTCATCGATTATGAAGAGACATTTGTAGATACAGCTAGGTATACAACTATACGATCGTTGGTCTCTTTGGTAACATCGATGGGATGGAACATCCATCAAATGGATGGCAAGACAACATTCCTGATTGGCACTATCGATGAAAAATTCTATATAGAACAACCCTCGAGATTTGAAGTGAATGATAGAGAGACTCATGTTTGCAAGTTGAAGAAGACACTTTATGACCTTAAGCAAGCACCAACGGCTTGGTATGCTAGGATAGACACATGTGCAAAGATTGGGCTTCTCGAAAAGTTTTGTTGATTTGAATCTCTATATCAAAATTGTTAAGGGTGCGCCCATAATCATTCCTCTATATGTGGATGATCTTTTCATTACATGTGTGGAAGGTCGTATTCAAGAGTGCAAAAAGCAAATTGTAGCAGAATTCGATAAGAAAGATCTAGAGTTGATGCACTATTACTTGAGGTTGGAAGTTTAGCAATGACCTGATGAGATATATCGAGGTCAAGGAAAACATGTGATTGAGATGTTGCGAAAGTTTGATATGACAAATTGCAAACCTATGACAACCCCTATGATCAAAAATTCGAAGAGGCTGAGAAGTTCTGATCCAAGCCCTATGGATCCGACAAGATATAAACAATCGGATGGCTCGTTGATGTATTTGGTGAATACTCGACTAGACATTTGTTTTCCAGTGAATATTCTTAGTTAGTTTCGGGTAGAGCCCAAGCATGACCATTAGATAGCAGCCAAGCATATATTGAGATATCTGCAAGGAACAATCCACTACTACCTGAAGTATGATAGAAAGAACGATGTCCACTTGATTGGATATACAGATTCTAACTAGGGAGGCAGTGAGATGGATAGAAGAAGCACTACTGAACGAAGTTTTAGTTTGGGATACAATATGATATCCTGGCTGAGTAGAAAGCAAGAATCAATCACTTTGAATAGTGTTGAGGTTGAATACATTGTAGCTTGTGAAGTGAGCAAAGAAGTCGTCTAGTTGAGGAAGTTGCTATCCAACTTGTTTGAAGGACCAATGGACCCTACGGTGATACATCGTGATAACACCAATTATATCAGGTTGTTTGAAGACCCAGTGTTCCATGTAAAGACAAAGCACATAAATAACAACTATCATTACATACAAAAGTTGGGGAAAGATGGAGTATTGCAACTACACTATATCTCCACCGATGAGCAGGTAGATGACATTTTGACAAAATCTCTTCCTAATAAGAAGCTTGTGTATTTGAGAGACAAGTCTTGATTGGTTGATATATCCTCCCTAGTTGAGAGGGAGAGATAGACACATCATTCTTGTCTTCACTTCGTGAAGAAAGAATGGCGGATTGGGTAAGCATAAAGTTTTCGATACTCTTTGAGGATGAGGTAGAGCATCCAATAGGTAAGATTAGTCGAAGAGGAAGTTCCTTGAGGATGTGTTATTCCAAGTTAGGAATTGTCCTAAAAGGACATACCCTGTGAACACTCAGGTGGGGTATGTGCCTTAAGAGACAATGATGATGGTGTCTATCAGTCATTGGTCTCACCAGCATTGTTATCTGATCTTGTGGAGAGATAGAGTAGTTAGTCAAGGCCTTGCTATGTGACGATGTTGGTTGGTATCATACAAAGAGATAAGTTGAAATGGTAGATTATGAGATGGCTTACAAATCTGACTTTCTTATGAGATCTCTTCAGTTTAAGAATGTCCATGTACCATTATGAATACCTCCCTAGTTAAGCGGGGAGTGTTGAAATGTGTAACTAGGTTTGGTCTTCATAGATATGAAATGTACTTTTGATTCTTGTATATTGTAAAATGAAAGAAAATTATTATTGTAATTTTTGTAGCATGGGTTTCATGTTCAAGGTCATTTTATTTAGAATTCAAGAAACCATTGAGTGTTTCTAAGGTTTGTCCTAGGGTCAAGAACTCAATAGAGTCATTGTCATATGAAAAAGACCCCATTGGGCACATTGTAACATGTCAAAAGAATTATTTTTGTATTTAAATATGTCAAAATACCCTCTAAGACCAAGTTGGTCTGGCAGCTAAGAAGTCGGCCTCATTAGGGCATGTCGTCCTCCTTGGAAGCTTATATGTAGGAGGGAACTTGACCTCCTATTGACACTCACTCACTTCTCATTATCCAAGCGAAGGAGAAGCAGAAGAAAGGCAAGTGATGAAGGAAGAAGGACAAAGGACAAAGGTTTGGGTTGTTTCACTCTCTCTCTCTCTCTCTCTCTCTCTCTCTTGCGAAGAAGAAGATAGGATTTTGCAGTTGCAAAGTCGAAGTTGTGAAAGTTGCAAAAAGAAGGCCGAAGAAACGACTACAGGTCACCTACAAGCCCTAGAAGGAGAAGCAAACCAAGTGAAGGTCAAGGGAAGCACTGGAATTGCTCTCACATGTGGAAACAGTAACTGTTGCAAGGTGCGAAAATTTCAAACCTGTAGTGGAGGCTGAAATTCTATAGCTAGGGGTCATAGTTGTGCAACTGGAAGAGATTTTACTCGGTTTGACTTGGACAAAAGAATCACATCATCAAGAAGGTTTCGCTTGGTCTTCGAAGGGCATTGGTCTTGGTCTACAGGTCTTGGAATTCGTCATTTGAAGAATCTATATGAAGAGAAGAGATTTATGGGTATTCCTCTCAAGTGGAGAGGTTTTGGCCCTAGCTTGCAGCCTACATCCTATGTTCTTGTGTATTGTTGATCTTCTTGTTTTGGTAATTGTTTGATGATAAGAACAACATAATAATAAGAGAAGAGTCTAATAATAAAGAAAAGTAAAAATACATCACAAGCAATTATCAAGTTTAAGAGAAATCATCCTAATTGCAGCCCTATAGATTTCTCAACATGTGCAACATATAAACTAAAGTTCATTTCCACAAGAAAGATGTAACATTGTGAACCACCCAATTGAATGTGATTGCAAATGAAACTGAATAACATCAGTGTAGAGACAAATAATACTATGACATAGTAGATCTAAGGAAATAAAGATTCATCCAATAGGTGTTACTTTATGTCATAAAATCAGGATTCAATCTGGTAGGAATTTTGTTAGTACTTGAAAGCATTATATGAAGCCAGTGCTAGCTTTTGCACTTCATTTAAAAAATTCAATTGACTATCAATAAACTTAAAACCCTATGTCTCCTTTCATCGAACAGGGTACAAATTCTATCCACAAATCCAGAGAATGCAAAAGTTGATAGTAATAGGATCCACAAGTATAGCCACACAATAGCACAAAAGGAATTAAACAAAATATTAAAGCTCGTCAAGCAAGCTCAAAACATTTAATGCCAAATTCAAGGTATTTTTTAGAAGTGAACTGACACGTACAAGCTTCAACATAAGCATTGTAAACTTCACAACTTTAATGCTGGTGATCACATCTAATTGCACATCCAAGAGTGATCTAAAAAATCAAATTGCAAGCTAAGAACTTTTCATTGAGCTTACAACATTACAAATAGATCAATAAAAGCCTTTTGAATTCGATGTCCAACATTACCTCAATCTTCATCCAGTTCTCAATGTCAACCTTCTAAAAGGTTATAAAGCACCTCCATTGGAACATTCTATAGGACAATGCAAACCTTCAATAGAGATAGGCCAAGAACTTAGGCACCAATAGTACAAAAAAAATATTGAACAACAAGCTCAACCATATGCAGAATAAATACATGCCTTTATTTTGCATTATTAAGGAAGGACAATTGCCCACTCTAACCAAGAGGTTGACATTTGAGCAAGTTCAACAAAGGTTTCTTCACTTGCACACAAACATCAATGCTCCAGTGATGGCCATAACTAATCCAATGATATCTCAAAATCCAATTCAAGTACAAGTTTACAAGTGCCCAAAGTCTAAGTCTCATGAAGAATGCTACAACAACAACAAGACTCTGGCATGATTACACCTTGGCAAACTAATGTCAACGACGCACCTGTCAAAAAATGTAACTAGGTTCGGTCTTCATAATTATCAATGTTGCAAACATCTCAATAACATCTCGAAATCACGATTTTTTGGCCTAGCCGATGTTTGCCGATTTTTAAAGATATTTTTATTGTATCTTAATTTTGTCGATGTTTTGTCTATTTTTATCGATATTTTCCCCATTTTTACGATCTTTTGGTTTTTCGAACCCTTGTCGATTTTATCCCGATGTCGATGTTCGCAACATTGATAATTATCATTGTATTTTTCATGTAAAAGCAAAACAAGAAAAAGAATTTATCATTATTATTATTATTTCATTAGTCAAGCATGTTCTTCATGCTTCTAGGGTTTATTGAATCGAAAGAATATTTGTCATGAGTCAATTTATTGTACTTGAGTCAAGTCCTATTTGGAATTTTGAAAGAAAGTGGAAAACGAATTTTATTTGAGTCAAAATAGTCAGTTTTGTCTCCACATGATCAAGTCGTCCCTGCCTGAACAAGTCGGCCTTGGAAGGGACCTATTTGACCTCCTAGATGCATATATATAGAGAGCAGTTCGACCTCATTTGGTCATCACTTGGAAGCTTCAACTTTTGTGTAAGAAATAGCAAGAATACAAGAGAAAGTCTAAAGAGAAAGAGCTTAAAGCCAAAGGAGAGAGAGCGAAGATCTAGAAGAAAGAAAAAACGAACTCTTGTCCATCTCTGTTCACATGAGCGAAGTATTGTGGAAACTCTGCAAGCTACAAGGTTGAAATTTGTTTTTACAGAGGTGTTGGGGCAACTCTACGAAGTTGCAGGGCCGAAATTCAGATTGGAAGAAGTTGTGACCTTCGTTGACTTGATAAGACTTGACTTGATTGAGAAAGGCGTGAAGGAGGGCTGACTTGGGTCTTGTGGAAGGTCTTGGTTGTTGGAAAATGTAATGTGGCAGCTATTAATTCCAATTTTCCTTAACCTTAATTCTTGCTTGTGAACTTTATTAATCTTCTTGTGTTTCTTTATTAGATCTTCTTCATCAAACAAATATCAAGAGCAAAATATTAGATCTTCTTTTAAAGAAGTTAGGCTCCAAGCCAGGGCAAAACTACTCCAAGGGAAAAACCCAGAAACTCTTCTCTTCTTATAGAATCTGCTTCAAATGAGACAACAAAGACCCAAACCCTAGTCCAAGTCCTCCTCCAAGTACCAAGTCATCCCTTTCAATAGAACTAGCTTCTAGCTACAACTTCGACCACAGTTTCTGCCCTGCAATTTCGTCCTGTAGCTTCAGCCCTGTAGTTGTTGCAGAAAACCTAATTTAGTTTCTTCAAGAGACCTTCCTTTGAGCAAAACTAATCCTCCCAAGGTCAATGAGGTCATGATTGAGTATTCTCTCCTCCAGCAACTTGATACTATAACTCGCTCTCCTGCAATTCGGACCTGCAGTTTCGGCCTTCTTTGTAGCTACAAAAATCCTAGATTTTCGCACGTGTGAAAGAGATATAGCCCAAAAACAAGTTTTTCCTTGACTTCTTAGAATCTTTTTTCCTTCTTGACCTTTGCTATTCCTTTGTCTCTTCTAGCCTTAGATCGAACCTTTTCAAGAGAGATCAAACTTGTGTGTTGGCTAGTGCCAAATGAGGTTGAATTATTCCTTTATATAGCCTTTCCATAAGGGTCAAATTCCCTTCTTTAGGCCAACTTGAAGTTTTCATGGCCGATTTGTACTTTGGAGGTTTTTAGGACTTTCTAGACTCAAAATAAATTCTCTTACAAGATATATTTTTCCCGAAAGGGTCTTATAAACATGATGTTGACTCTCTTAACTCATCACAAAAAACCTTACGACCTAACAAACCCTAGAAGCATGAAGAACACGCTTTTACCTAGAAGACCATCAATAATGAACATGAAACCCATGCTTTAAAATAATAATTTTTTCTTCTCTTCTTTTGTTTGACACATAAGATACATATTGAAATGAGGACAACAACAATTATGAAGACCGAAACTAGTTACATTTCCAACACTCCCTCTTAACTAGGGTGGTATTCATAATTGTACCACTAGTACAACATCATCCTTAAACTGAGGATTTCTCATAAGAGTCAAATTGATAAGCCAATTGTAAACATCATCATTATGACTAGCATTGTCTTTGAGGCTTAACTAGACATGCTCAACTTTATTCGAGAGCATTATGTTGGGAGGCTTTACGTGTGATACAGCACTACCTCTAAAACGAAAATACCCCATTTGGATGTTCACAAGGTATGTCCTTTTAGGACTATTTTTATCTTGGATTTCCATTCCTGAATCCTCGAAGAATATTGGTCCTCTTTGACCACTCCTATTTTGGATACCTGTCCTAGCCTCAAAGAGTGTCAGTACCTTCCCTTTCTTGGATTCTTTATCCTAAAGGAAACCATAAATGCTTATCCAATCTTCCACCATTCTCTCCCCAAGGCCTTCACTTAGACTTATGGTTGTTAGTCCTGGTCAAGCGCTTGACACATGAAGAAAAGAATGCCCATGTGATGTCCAACACCACTCCCTCTCAACTCGAGAGGATATCCTCATTCTCCTTTTGATTAGAGAATAGATCCTTGCTCCAATTTAAAGAGACTCCTTTGCTCCTTCTCAAAACCAGAGGAGATTCCAGACTTCCTTTCTACTTGAAAATTTTAAAACTTCCTTTCGGCCTTAATCTCTCAAACAAGCAAAGGTTAGGGTTTCTATTGTACCTTCTGGATGCCGAAATTGTAGGTCCAAATTGTAAGAAGTCGAAATTGCAGATTCAAGTTGCAGAAAGGTCAAATATTCCATGTTGATCTAGTTGACCTTGGAGAGATTATCTTTGCTCAGAGAAGGAACTCTTGAAGAACTATCTTGTGTTAGGATTAGGGTTTCTACAACAGCTACAGGGTCGAAGATTCAGGGGTCGAAGTTGAAGTTGGAAGTTGGTTGAAGCAAGATTGAGCCTTGTCGATTTGATCTACTTGTAAGGGCTTCTTGGAGGGTTGACTTGGTGCTTGGAGAAAGACTTGGTCTTGGGTTTGGGTCTTGTTTGTCTCATTTGAAGCAGATTCTATAAGACAAGAGATTTTTTGGGTTTTCCCCTTGGAGGTGTTTTTACCTGTCTTAGAGCCTAATTTCTGTGTCCAATGTGTTTACTATTTTTATCTATGTTGCACGGGTTCGTGAACCAAGGGGTGGGGTTCTCGAACCCAAGTCTCGGATTCGAGTACGGGTGCTTCTGAGAAGAACCCAGAAGAACTAGGTTCTCCAAAAAAAAGGGGTTATTTTGCCTTGATGGGTATGGCGAACCCCAAGTATGGGTACTTAAAACCCGAAAATCGAGTACTTTGGGTTCTTCATGACCGATTTTGACTAAATTTTTTATAAAAAAAAATTATTGAAATTTAAAAATTTAAATTAAATTTTAATAAATATCAACAAATTAAAACTTCAATTAAAAAAATTAAAATTATTGAAATGTAAATCAGTAAATACTAAAAACTAAACCTAAACTAAGTCGATTTTATTTTTCTCACTCCACTGAGTTCACTCATTCATTTGACGCGGAGGTATTCAAGCAGGGACAAAGGTATTGGTTTGATGGCGGCAGAGGTATTTATTCACGTAGGGATGAGAGAGGACAGGTATTCAGTTTCACGCAATACACGCAGAGGGAGGCGGTAGAGGACGACTATACACACAGAGGACGAGAGGGAGCTATTCACGCAGAGGGAGGCGGCAAAGGATGGGTATTACCCACTGAATTTTCTATTTAAATTTAAAAAAATTTGTGTTTGATGTGAAAATTTCAACCAAATTCAAAGCCTTGGTTGAATTTAGGGTATAGATACGAACCCCATGATATCTCATCTAATAAAATTTTGAGAAGTATAATAATCGAAAAATCTTGTTAAACAATTTTTTTGTTTACCCAAAACTAATTTGATTATTGACCCACACTGTTTCCTCTGTATATATTCTTTTATAGGCTCAACGCTCTTTTGTTGAAAATGTTTGTTAAGTTCTTTTTCATTTATGAAAATAGTCATGGGCCATGGCCAATGGGTGATAATAAAATACTATAATCTCTTTTGGACCAAAATTTAATACCTATTATTGTTACAGAGAGGAATTAAAATGGATAATGCAGTTCAGAAATAACAAAAAAATCATAAATATAATAGTTTTCTTGTTTAAAGTTGAAAAATATACAAATTAATATATATTATAAATTATAATTTATAAATTTATAATTTATAAAATATAATATATATATATATATATATACCCCCGATGAACCCACGCACCCTGTTTCAAAAAATAACATCCCCGTCCCTATCCCCGTCCCCGAACCCACGTTTCCTGGAAACATAGCTATTTATGCACTTGATAATTGTTTGATGAAAAGGTCCAATAAAGAAACACAAGAAGAAAAAGTTTGCAATCCATTATTAAGGAGAATTTGAACTAATAGTTGCCCTATTGCATTCTCCAACATGGTATCAGAGCTAAGGTGCACAAGAAAAGGTAGCCAGAAGGACACAAAGAAGGGTTTGCTTGTCAAGGGAAATCATTTGCAGAAAGACACAAGGAAAGAAGAAGAAGACCTCGTCATGAAAGTCTCATTAAAGGAAGGAAGGACAAGTCATTATTAAAAAATCTCTAGTGCATCATCTTGAAGTAGAGGAAGCATCAAGGGATCTTGATATCATCATTCACTCTTTGAAGCTATCATTGTTGAAGGCATCCTAAATAAGTTAATAACACATCTTGCAAGGAAAAAAAGAACAAGACACATAAATGATATTTTAGAAGGAAAACCCAGTCTATGTTAACTCTCATAGATGATTAAATGACTAAAAATCCAAAATTATCATTTATAAATGAGGTTGTACATCCAAGATTCGGAAATCAGACTTTATACATGAGGCTTTACATCCAAAATCAGCATTTATATGTGGCTATAAGTGTTGAAAATGAAACATAACATGAGCTAATGACAAGTGCAATTACATATCCTATAATCCCAATCCTCATCTTCATTAACAAAAATAGAAGTTGTTTTTTTAGCAGAACTAGAGTGTGGATAGATTAGAGATAAATTAGCTTGTGGAGTGATTAAACACAAAATTTAGCATTATATTAAATCTATTTTGGCCATAGAAGGGGTCCACAACCTTCTTGGGTGCTTGAGTGAGCCCTCAAAAGCAAAAAAGTCACAGAAATGGGGCAAAATTGATCGGAAATGGGGCAGAATTGGGCCAAAACGCCACTGAAACATCTCTCAACGGTGTTTCGGTGGCATTTCCAAATCAGGAAACGCAGCCCAAGCATTTCAACCGCATTTAGTCACGTTTCGGCATTTCGGGTACAGGGATGCCCCTTGGGGGTCATTTCCTGCAACATAGTTTCCAGGACTTTCTAGACTCAAAATAAATTATTTTACAAGGTACATCTTGCCCAGATGGGTTTTATAATCATAACATTGACTCTCTTGACTCATGACAATAAATCTTATGACCTAACAAACCCTAGAAGCATGAAGAACATGCTTTTACCTAGAAGACCATCAACAAGAAGCATGAAACCCATGCTCTAAAATAATAATCTTTCTTTCTTCTTTTTCTTATTACATAAGATATACATATTGACATGAGTACAATAACAATTATGAAGATATTACATAAGATATACATATTGACATGAGTACAATAACAATTATGAAGACCGAAACTAGTTACATTTTCCACCAATTGGTTAATTGTTTTGATACTTAAATTGATGAAATTTACAAAACACTAATTCACCCCTCCTCCGCCCCCTACCCCTCATGTATTCCCAACACTTCTACCTAGGTACAAGATGGCACACACATATAACTACTTGGATACACTCCTTAGTCTCTAAAATGAAGCATTCAACTTATAAGACAAGATAAACATAAAGATGCAAGTCCCTCCAATAAACACAACAATGCAAAAGGGTAAATGATCCGAGATTCTGAACCAATTACAAAGTCCTTGAATAAGACAAGATGTTGGCCTTAGAGAAAGAAAACTTTGAGGACTCACATAAACAAGACACCCAAGCAACATATCATCTTGCTTGTTGATGTCAATAGGTTGTCCTAGTGAGGTCCATGTACACAATTCTGTCTTTATGGTATATACTACTGCACTACCACCAATTCTGTACATGGACCTCAATGTATAAAGAGCACTCACCAACCCATGTTGAAATGAGCTATCATCACTATTGGAGGTAATATCATTGTGCACTGCATCTCACACCTCCATCTCCATTTATCATGTCTATATATGTAAATAGGCAATGAGCTGAATAAGAGATTAATGACATTTTCCATTTGTGAAGGTAAATGCCCTATTTTGGTCATTTGTGGAAATGAATAACATTCCAATTTCTATGTTCTCTCGAAATTTGCTTCAATTTTTACACGCAATGTTTATTTTCTCACAGTGATCAAAGCAAATAGAGATTTTTCTGCTTCCTATTCTATATTGACTTCCCTATCTAATGCAGTATAGCGGCACTCTGTCTTTTCAAGGGTTTACCCTCTTGTGTTACCATTTATTATTCTCTATTCTATTTTCCTTGCATCTCTTTATCTTTTAGCTCGCAGGAGTAACCTTGAAACTGCCACAATATGCTTGTGACTAGAGCATGCTTATGTTCTAGTCCTATTGACCAATTTTTTTGCTCATTTGTGGACAAATAGAATTATCTTATCATATTTAAACTCCGGAACTTCGGGTGAAATCCACATTCAACATAGTTTAGATCATGCACAGGAGCAACCTTGGAACTGCCACAATATCCTTGTGACTCGAGCATGCTTATGCTCTTGTCCGATTGACCATTTTTTTGCTCACTTGTGGACAAATAGAATTATCTTATCATATTTAAACCCCAGAACTTCGGGTGAAATCCACATTCAACATAGGTTAGATCATGCATAAGCATCCAGTTAAAAAATAACAGCTTACATCCATAAGAAAAACCAATAGCTTTCCAAGGACTCTAGATGGCATACCTTACGAAAACCATGTAAGGCAGGAAAAGGTTGTGAAGAGCCAGAATCCTCCGGACTATCACAGCCATCTCCAGCTGTCCTCTCCATGAGACACTTATGCCGCTCTTTGCAATCTATAGGTTTTCGAAAAATACCCTGAGAACATCAAGTTGTCTGAGCAACATTTAACCAAGCAACTAGCCACACTCAACAATATATCTATAAAACAGAACTTGCACTGTAACCTTTTCACTTATTTTCAGCTAGACCTTGTAGAACATGGTGTCATATAATGGTATATTGTGAATCGTGAAACAAGCATATCACAAGAAATAAAAGTAATGTCACCTTTAACTGCAAGCTCGAATTGATAATATCACTAACAAGCTCCCAATTAGTGCCCACATCATGCACAAGAACAACGAGTGCCTGAAAGTGACCAAGTATTAGAAAGCAATACTACTACCATATATAAACATCAGAGAAGAATAAACAATCAAACAAATATATATATATATATATATATATATATATAGAGAGAGAGAGAGAGAGAAGCAGCCGTAAAGGATAACCTAACCTGATCTTCAATTGTTGACCATGGAATGCCTGTTCCCGTGTGACTTGAAGCTGCCTACAGAACCAATTAAGATTTAATTAAGCAACTCACTTCAATCATTTTATTTTTCCTTATTCAGTTATGTCTAACTGAATATTGATATTTTGATTCACGGACTGTAATTGTTATATTTTTATGAGATCTATATCTTACACATCAAGTGTGAGTTATAGTCCTTTAAAAGGTTAGAATTTTATCAGTGCATAGTTCTAGATAGAGGAAGATGCATGATAGTATTTTAAGCAGCCAATGTAAAATTGGTCCGTTGAGTGACTATATTACTTTGACAACATAAGTCCTTTGTGCAATGTGTAAATTTAGGTGTGAAACTCACTTTAACTGTTTTATTTTTCCTACTCCTGTCTCGACTAGCAATCTGTCTAGTAAGTTTAGTAGCATTGGACATGGTACTCAATTGAGATGCCCCTGGGGATAACGTGGCATTAATCGCAGGTGTAGCAGCTTCAGGAGAAGTATCTGACAGATGCTTTGAAATTGAAAGTTTGGGTTTCTTAGAAGCATACTGCCCTATAGCTCCATATGAACTGGACAATTGTTGTTCTGATGCAGCCTCTGTTATACAACAAATAACAAAATACGGTATTGTTAAATTTCAAAACATCCAACTTCCATATGCAATAAAAATAGCTAAACAAAATCCTACACTTACCTAAGGCCCCTAGGCTTGTATCACATATGCGATTGTTTGAATCCACTTTCCATTTTGTTGGCTCTCTCTGCAAAAGATACCATTACTAATGAATACAGAGAAGATACAATAAGAAAATAACAGCTAAGATATGGAACTGGAGCTGGCTACACGAGAACAATATTTTATAGGAAAATGATTTACTGTTCGTAAACTAACACCAAAGATATTAACAGAAACATAGCAGGTTTTAAACAAGATTAAAACATTCAGTACAGAATATGAATTAACATGACTCCAAATTTCCAATGGCTTAAGCCTTAAACCAACAACTCCCCACTAAATTAATGTTTCATATCAAGTGCACGACAACATCCATATATCAACCTCTAGGCTGTGTGAGAATGATTAAAGAGTAAGAAACTTGAACCTGAATAGGTTTTCAAAGTTTAAAAGAAAAGACTATTTCAGGCTTGCAATGGGGAAAGCAGTTTTTGGAAGGCATTTTCTGGCCTAGGCAGCCCTCCTATGTTACCGGGTCCATCAGTCCCAGTGGCTGGATCTGCGAATCCCCGTATCAGAGACGGATTCAGATCTGGATCCACCCAGATCCGCCCAGCCACTGTCTATGTGTAAAACTATTAGATGTTAGCACAAAATTCCAAATTGCATGTCAGCGCAAAAATTCAGAATGAAAAGTCAACGGACGAATCACACTATAATGGAAAAATCAATGGAGCTAATAATTAATCAGATCGCTGTGATAGTTCATTAATTTTCGCTTTGTTAACCATATTATAAATTTTAATGAAAAATTATAAGTTATGGACGTTTAATGAAAAATTATAACCCATGGACATTTAGATATTCTCTATAAAGTAAGTTTAATGCTCATTTAATTTAAATAAAATAAAAGTTATTAATGTTTGAATATTATGATACATTAATTTTTAAGTTTTATATTTAAAATTTTAAATAGAAGTTGTAATTTTTTATTTTATATAAATTTAATTAATATTTATCAACTATATATTAATTCTGATATCATTCATTTAATTATCTCTAGACTATTCTCACCTTATCTCAATTAATATTGATTAATTAACCATATTCCCTAAGTTTAGACTAAGGAAAAAATTAAAAATTGGCTAATAATCTAATTGAAAGACTTCTAGGCGGAATTTCCAGAAACGATTTCTGGGTTTTGCAGATCTTATGTATTCTAGCCTCTCCACAAAGTATCATGGCTAGAACACATCTGATGCTACAAAAACTAATAGGGCTTCCTCTTTTAGCCTCCTTAAAGGTTAATTAGCTAATTATAAGCACCCATGACTCCATACTCCCAATGGTCTAGGCACTAGTTGAAGTCCCTTGGTGGTCACACATAAATTTTCCTTCCTTTTCTCTTCTAAAAACTTGTCCCTTTAAAGATAAGGAAGCCATCTAAGGCTTGGTACGAATTCTCTTGGAGGAGGAATTTTTTACTTTGCCTTGGATAGAAATCCTCCTTTGTGTCTCCTCTAAAGGTGCTCAAGTTTTGGTGGAATTCCCACGGTGGATTCTCCATAAATTTTGATGCCCTAGTTGTCATGTCAAGAGAGAACCCTAGAAGCTAATCCTTCAACTTGGGGATTCTTTAAAGGCAATTGTTTTAGTACTTGTTGAAGTAGATCCTACATTGCCTTTTCTCTTATCTGCCTTGACCTTGGATGCACTCATATCTCATCATATATCTCAACCCAAGGTCTCGTGTAGCTATCTTTCAAAGGGGTTTTTGGCAGAAAGTCTTACTAGCTTCTCCCAAATCTCATACTTTTGTTGAACCTTTCCATTGAATGAGCTACCTTTCCTCACTTCAAAGCTATCATAGAGACACATCAATCACAAGTGAGCAATATTGAAACTGCTCCAGCTGGTGAAAATCCAAAAAGAGTAGGGAACTTAGGCTGTGGTAACAGTGGGCCTCTGTCCCAAGTGTTGTTCTGGCCTCTAGGTTTAGATTTGTGCAGCAACAAGGTGTTATTACAAGCACTAGAAAATTCACCATTGTCAAGGGCCAAGATCCAACTTCCATCCAAGGACGAGAACTCTATCATTAAAAGGAGCCGTAAGCATCATTAAGTGGGGATCGAATTGTTTGGTTAGGAGATCAATGCCAAGAGCTTCTTAGCAGAGGGTCAAGAGACTCACTTTCTACAGTCCGTGAGCAATTCCTTTATTGGAGCCGAGATCAGCTCAGAGAGAAATCAAAATCAGTACTGCTGATCTATGCATTGAAAGCACGGAGCATCAACCTTGAGAGGCTAGGGACACCAATCCATTGGAAATCAATTGCTCAGAGCTTATTATGCAGGAGGTTGTATCTTCTCAGGGATCTATTTATCAAGGGGATCGAGATCACTCACAGACTTGATTGCTTCAGAATATATATAGATTCCCTGTATCACACAGTCCAGGACCAGAATTAAGGAAATAAATTTCTGAGGGAGGCCGAAATTGCTATCTCTGGTAGAGACTGAGTTTCCGATCATATAGGCCAAGATCTGGCAGATCGAATCTTCAAATTCTGAGCCAAGACTGGTGACCAATTCCTGGGTTATACAAAGGCCAACTGCATCAGTTAATTGGGAGCTGAGTTAGAGGCGCCCGAAATTGTCATACTGCTGAAGCTGGATCTGGAGTTTGTATGGCTATTTTCTAAAGTTTATATTGCTACATTAGATCCACTGTGCTTGTAATTCCTTCTCCTGCAAGTCAATAAAATCACTATTTGCCTCCAGAATCCATCATTGTTGCAAGTACTCTTGTTCCAACTACGTTATGTCCTGCGAAAGGTTGGAAATTGTTGAAGAAATTTAGCATATTTTTAGTTGAGTTGGAGAGCCAATTCAGGGCGAATTCTACTGAGAAATATATTGCAAAGAAAATCCAATATCTACCTTTAAGCAAGCCAAGTTCCCTATCTTCAGAAGGACCGATTTCCTCAGGTCAAAGAGGGACGAGTTCAGTGAATAATATCAATTTGGCCGAATCTTCCTTGACTTCAGCAGCAAATCCCTGGGTGTGTATTTGTAATTAACTTGAAGCTGACATCTCGGGATTTGCATTGTAAAAAAGGAATGTATTCAGATGTAAAAGAAGGGCGAGTTCTTTGTATTTGTGACTGAGTATCATGCTGAAAGTGGGGTCAAATTCCAGCACCGGAAGAGAGCCAAGTTTGCTCTCATTTGTTGTCTGTGTGGGCCTGTAGGGACCAAGTTCCCTTCATAATTACTGCTGCTCAAGATTCTCATTATCTGGGGCGCAGTTTTCAGAAGAAAAAAAAGGTCGAGTTCCCTCTAACCAAACTGCTGGTCGAGTGTCTCTTTGTGGATTGAGCTCTATTAATCTCTGGAGGTCGAGTTCCTTTTCTCCTTGGCTGGACATGTATTCATCAAGTGACAGAATATGTTGTTGGAGGAATATTGCTGTGTGGGCCTGAGTTATTGACAGAAAAGGGGGGGATGTGTACTCCATTGTACCTAGCTGGGAGAGTGGCATCAAAGGCAGCGCACAGATTTCACACAGGGATGTGTCTCTCTTGCTGGAAAAGCCCATGAGTTTCCATCCTCACTACTGTACGAGTATCATTGGTGGTTTCTCCTTGCTGGTAATTATGTAATTTGAAGGCTGAATACATGCTCTCACTCGTCTCTCTTGCTGGAAAAGACAACGAGTATCATTGGGGATATCTCCTTGCTGGTAATTATGTAATTTGAAGGCTGAATACCCACTATCACTCCTGTGGAAGGTTATTTTTCCTTGCTGGTGAAATTCTGGTAATATACAGTCATCTACAGTCATTCTATCCTCTACTATGCTTTGGTATTTCGAATCTCAAATCTCATCCTATTGCTGGATTGTATATTTTCAGCGGTGTGTATGCTTCTAAAATTAATGCAAGGTGTTTATTTGCTGCTCTCAAATATCTTTTTCACGTATGTTTACAACTGTGAATGTTATTTTTTATAAAGAGAACACCTACAGTGAACCAAACAAATAAACTGACACTCATCCTATAGCATCACATTCAGAGCCAACTCTGTTTCATTCCTGGCAGAAGATATTGCATTTGTCATTGAAGCTATACCAGAAAGATCCAAGTTCCTATTGGGGTTGCGAATTGCCTGTTGCATAAGGTTCATATCTGAAGTACACTGTTAGAAGACCCAGATTTCCATCATTGTGAAGGCTATGATCCAGAGGATGAGTTTCTTTGTTAATTTCTGAACATGTTCTATGCCATTTCAGATTAGGGCACACAATACTGAAGGAGATAGATCATAGAACATACTAATAGATCGATGGAAGACAAGCCAAAACAGAGATGATGAATGGTGGCATTACGGCGATCAGCAGGATGCTTCTACCAGCAAAGTCTTCTACAGGTCATTCAGCCAAGCGTGTCACACATAACCCCAGAACAACCCAAAGAAAGATCAGTCCATATATTACGCAGCTCCAATGCTATCCAGAGAGAGATAATTTCTCCACACAATTGTGTGTATAATGAACTCCAAGTCTCTCCAATATATAGGCATCTTTGGGGGTGTGTGCTACGCCGTTTAAGACATTTAAGTCTATATTTTATTCTAAGCCGACCTAACACATAAGTGGAATAAATTCAAAGTACATGTTCTGCTCATCCGATCGAGATGATCTTTAGATCAATCTTACACCTCTCCGAAAGAGGAATCCAATAAAAAAATTGGGATCGTCATCTGAGCAGCACAACCCGGAGTTTGGACCTAGTTGTCCAATTTTAACACTCCCTCTCAACTAGGGAGAACTCCGTCCACTAGTGCAATCCAAACATCGTGTGTCATCCTGCCGTAACTTGCTTTGCTGGCTTCTTTATTTCAGAACAGAAGTGGGTTAGTCACAAAGACATCATACCCGACTGACAGATTCAGCCCAAAGGTCCGAAACCTCTATAAGACTCACAAAGAGTCTCATACCAACCCGAAGTTGGTTTACCTGACCAGAAGTCAGTTGGAGGTCCGAAACCTCACTAGGAATCAAGAGAGTCATATACTAACCTGAAGTTAGTTTCACTGACCCAAAGTTAGTTGGAGGTCCGAAACCTCGCTAAACTTGATCCCAGATCAAGTAGTTGGACACGTGCCATCCTAGACATAGAGAGTACGGCAATCTCCAATGCGTCCATCGGTCTTGCTATGGTCTCTATTCACATTTCCCACCTCAATGGCCAAATGAGAGGTACTTCCCATGAGTCTGAAACTCCATGGGTAGGATGCATACAGGGCACAGATCAGAGACAGGTAAACCATCTCAATATCATCACAGTGGGGTAGAAGCACACCAACTAGGTTCGGCAAGCCTAGCCCTGTGGTTGCTTATAGCACCAAAGCTATCCCCAAAACCCCCTTGGAGCTCCCAGAGCTCATCGTCCAACAAGACCCTTAGAATAGGGTCGTTCCATGATTCCAAGATTCTCACGGAAGGTTAGGAATATGACCTTCCCCAGGGGCATTGTGAGAATATCCGCGACCTGCTCATCAGTTCCTATATGATCGAGCCTTACGGCGCCTCACTATACCATATCCCGGATAAAGTGGTACTATCCATCATCATGCTTGGATCAATCGTGGAACTCGAGATTCTATGACAAATGAATCCCCTTCTAATTATCACAAAGGATAACGGTGGCATCTAGCACATGCTCAAACAGCTCGCTGAAGAGCTTTCGCAACTGAGTGACTTCACAACGGGTCATACATGCTATGTATTCGACCTCAGCAGTGCTCAAGGCTACCGACTTCCTTTTCCTGCCCGAAGCAGATCTACTTGTGAAGTAGCATCCAGATGTGCTCTTACAATCCACAACACTGCCAGCGCAATTGGCATCAGTATATCCAAGGAGTTTCATGCTCCCGGCAGTGTATCTCAGCCCATGGTCTATCGTGCCACAAAGATATCTCAAGAGTTTCTTGGCACCAACCCAGTGAATGTTATGATCAACCATGTGTTGACTCAAAGTGTTCACTGCACGACATACATCCGGACGGGTGTCCACTAAAACACACCAGGGCCCCTACGAGTTGACGATACTCAGTAGGATTTGCTAACACGAGCCCAGTAGCGCTGCCACTCGACTTCTTAACGTTGAGCATTATTAAAGTCGACACGGACTTATAGTCTACCATATCAGATCTTACCAGAAGCTTCACAGTGTATTTTCCTTAAGAAAGGAAAATCTCGCCAGGTCTTTGTCAGACCTCTGGGCCTAGGAAGTAATGCATCAGTCCTAGGTCCTTCAGCTCGAATTCAGCAGCGAGTTCCCTCTTGCACTGATGAATGAGAGGGTCAGCACCTGTCAGGAAGAGGTCGTCCTCATACAACACTAGAATGAGAGGCTTCTCTCTATCAACCTTGAAGTACAGGTTTGGATCAGCATTACTACGAGTGAAGCCTAGCTTCATCAGGTAGCTATCTATCCTCTCATACCAAGCTCTGGGTGCTTGCTTCAGCCCATAGAGGGCTTTCTTCAACCTGCAAACATGGGTGTCCCAATCCTGGACTTCGATCCCCAGAGGTTGCTCTTCATACACCTCTTCCTTTACCGCACTATGTCAAAAAAAACGGTCTTTCCATCCATCTGATGAAGCTTAAATAATAGATTATAGGTGCTATAACAATCAGTGCCTTCCTAGAGAAGTCTCGGGCAACAAATTTTCCCATCAGATCCATGCTTGATCTTATATCGAGGTGACAACAACTATGTTCTATGGTCTAGGAACCATATCCCAGACATCACTCTCACATCTTAGTAGATTTGATGCTTTACAGCTTCTTCAAATGATCCAAGCTCATATTGTACTCATGGCAGTTAGATACCTCTGGTATTTATATGGCTTCTTGGTTTTCTTCCAGAATTTCCCCCTCTGAAGCCATATGTCTTTGAGCCATGAGGATCTTCATTCGATCATCAATGGTATTTGCTCAGGAGCATATACAGATGTATTCTCCCTCTTAATGCCAGCTTCTCTCTTGAGAGAAGACATCTATTTTAAATGAGAGCATCCCACACACCAACTTGGAAAAGGGGTCTTATTCTCCCACAGTCAAAGCTATCCAAATAGGCTTTGCTGATCATGGTTCAAGACTCCAACAACGTGACTAAAGGCTGCAAAAAAAACTTCTCATTTCACACTTACAATTTTATCATTACGCTCCAATGTAAGACTAATACTGTCACAAGCTTACAACTATTATGAATTTCATAAAATTGGATGTCTGTCTATGTCACTGTCATAATGACAGTGACATAGAATCACAGATTTAGAACTATCACATTCATCACTGTTTGCTGAAGATGCACTTCACTTACATCCCTTGGACTCTTGTCCTTGATAGGGTTCTCTACCTCCTATACCTGCAAAGAGTACTGCTGCTCCAATACTTCTGCCTCAGCTGCTCACAAGGTCCTCTGCTGCTTCACATATCAGCTGATCAATCTGCCTTCTTTCAATGACAATGCTCCTCCAATGTTATGGGCCTATATCAGAGTGCCCTCTAACAGTGATTTTTCATATCATAAGTACTGTTCACAAGGCCTTTCAGCGTTCTAACAGTTCCCTTTCTGCTTTAAGATGAATAGCTTGCTTACTAGACTTGCCAATACAAGGATATCTTCAACGTATGGTTTACAAGAAACCACCATTGCTTTACATCGCACTGTAAAATACAACAAGTCACACTCGAGCATGCAGATACATTCATCAACACTCAATCGCACTCCTGTAAGAGGATATGCGCCGAAATATTCTGATCACAGAACACACGAACTGTGTAATTTACACGTTCAAATTTTACAACAATTTAGATGCGTACTCATAGTCTATTTCAGCAGTTGGTTCCAGTTGGTCAATTACAATATGTGTAGGGCCCAATAAGGTCTATATGTACTTACATGGATCCAACGTGTCATGATTAACACAAGGAATTCGTAAATTTGTTCTTAACAGAACCTCTCACGAGAGAGGCGACTGATCTCTATTGCTCTTCTATATCTGAAGAGGATATATAAATCCTTGTCAGGGACAGTTATTATAATTCCTTCTGTCATCCCCATGGACCACAACTGACGGAATACCATGTAAATCTAAAGAATATCCGAATAATTTTGTCACAAATAGTTATGATTCTTCATCACTGTCATTCCTGAAAACTAATGACACTTTCGAAAGAACTTTTGCTTTCTTGGACGCAGCACCTGAAGAAGTCTTGGAAAGAGCAACCTTGGTTGCAAAGCCAAACTTCAATGTCTTCCGCTGATCCTGCATTGTAGTTCTTACTGTGCCAGAGGTGGGAACAAAACGAGAGTCCTCTTGTTGCTGTTGTGACCTTTGGGCATCCACAATCTGAACAAATTTAGCCGTTTCCCTTTCCTGCCGAAGCTGCTCACGCTTTTGTATGTCATCACACTACTACCAGAGTACATTTCCTTCATTTCCTATACAACATCCTCCACTCGAGAATCTCTGCTACAGAAATGGCGACTGTTACCAAGATTCCTTCGATTCGATCTTGGCATAGATAGCTTGGCTGGAAGAATAATTTTGTGGTATGCTAATCCTAATTTTCTCAATAATAATCGCGATCTCCTCAATTAAATCACGAGGATCTTGTGAATTAGCCCCCGAGTTATGGAATCTCAACTGCAAATTCTCTGCAACCCAGGGCACTCTCCATGATTTGTGTGGCCAATCGGTACAGGCATTCAACCGCATCAATGCTTGTGTGAAATACCACTTACAACATAAATCTGTTGCGTGTATTCTCAACTGTCACAATGGCATATTAAATGTCCCACGTCATACAAATTCAGTTTTCAATTCTGCCCAGAACTACGGATAACATTATTTAACTGGGCGTCATGAATTATTAATATATATATGTGTGTGTGTGTGTGCCAGCCTTGTAATTGAGTTTTACTGTAACCATAATCATTTTAAATCCCTTTCTAATAGCGACGTCTTGCTCCGAAGAAATTTGCGGGCTTTCTAATACCGATATCAAAGGGCTGCAACCGCTTATGCAAACTAATTGCTCCATTACGTCTGCTAAATACCGCAAATTTTGCAAGCGAAGAGGGGTTGAGACGTCAATTTGATTTAATTGCCCAACATGACACTTTCTCATGATAACAAAATGCAAGATATTTTGGTAGCCAAGCAGGAATGGCCTGATGGGGATCCATGACGTTACAGAACAAGTTTCAAGGGTCAGAAAGGATAACTCTGCTTTAAAAATCCATGCTTTAACGACAGGAATAAGATGACCATTTTATTAACGTCTCTTATGGCATGCGAACATTAGAGATGGCACTTGATACTTGGGTGAGCAGCTGAATTTGGAATTGACATTCGGAAAAGCCCTATTTCCCAAAATCATGTTTGCGTTATAGAGCCATACCTTAATCATATTGAAGTATCTTGGAAACATCGAAATTTAAGTTGGAGATTGACCCATCCCTCTTCCAGCAGCTTGGTCCTCTGAAAACAGTCCTTATATTTTGCTGCCCTAGATTCTCAACGAGAATGGGTTTGTCTTCTCCTAGCTCCGATACCATGTTAATTTCTGAACATGTTCTATGCCATTTCAGATTAGGGCACACAATACTGAAGGAGATAGAACATACTAATATATCGATGGAAGACAAGCCAAAACAGAGATGATGAATGGTGGTGTTACGGCAATCAGCAGGATGCTTCTACCAGCGAAGTCTGCAACAGGTCATTCAGCCAAGCGTGTCACACATAACCCCAGAACAACCCAAACAAAGAACAGTCCATATATTACGCAGCTCCAACGCTATCCAGAGAGAGAGAATTCCTCCACACAATTGTGTGTATAATGAACTCCAAGTCTCTCCAATATATAGGCATCTTTGGGGGTGTGTGACACATCCTTTAAGACATTTAAGTCTATATTTTATTCCAGGCCGACCTAACACGTAAGTGGAATAAATTCAAAGTACATGTTCTGCTCATCCGATCGAGATGATCTTTAGATCAATCTTACACTTCTCTGAAAGAGGAATCCAATAAAAATATTGGGATCGTCATCTGAGCAGCACAACCCGGAGTTTGGACCTCGTTGTCCAATTTTAACATTCTTCTTCATGGTTACTTGTGTCCAGGGTTATATTACTGAAAGAAGTCACAGCTCTGGAACATTACAGTGGATAAAATATTCCAGGAAGGAGAAGTTGATCTTTGTTACAGCCAAACTCACATGGCTGAGTTCTTGTGTTCATTGGAAGCCGAGTAACAGAGATTGATCTACCATTCCTGTAGCAGATCAAAAGAGTTTACACTTGTTCTGGAGCCCTGTAAAGACATTGTAAAAGTCTTGCTGAGTTGAACCTTGGAACATCTTAAAACGAAGAGGGTCCATATTTAAGCCAGTTAAGCAACAGATTATTGCTGAGCTTGTATACTACTAAGGTGTGTCAAGTAGTTTTGCTGGTATTCGTGGTCACTGTATTATTGAGAGGCTGAGAGTTGTCTGATGCCATATCAATGCATGTAGAGAGTCTGAAAGAAAGATGTCACAGTAAGCTTTGTAACCTTGCCATGTACTTTGTATAGCTGAATCCTGCTATAGAGCTGTGTGATGTTAAGGCTGGTCATTCTCAAGTTCGAGATACTTTATGTTCATTGGGTTGTATTCTGCTATCCCTTGAGTGCCGTCAGACCATTGACATGAGTGTTGGTGCCATGCATATATTGATGCCAAAACGATAGCAGAGACCAAATTGATTATATGCTGAGTGAAAGGTTTTTATGCTGAGTGACAGTGCCTAGCTGAGTGTGAGATAAAGGTTGCTGCTGTTTGTGTGGAGCAGAGGATTGGTCATGGAGTACACTTGTTGAGTTGTATCCTGCCAGGTTCTGACACTTCTTTATGCTAGCCAGCCTTTTATTTGTCAGTCGTCACGTGTATTGTTGAGTATGAGTTATTGGGCAAGTTTGTTGTTAGTATAATAGAGTTTTTTGCAACTCATGGAGGAGTCACCGAGGCAGATCATAGCCCATTGTGTTGAACCTCTCATCAGAAGAAATTTGATGAGCAGAATTTTTGAAGTGCTCAAATCAGGGAAGGATGAGGAGCCAAAGCAAAAGAAGTCTCCAGAACTCCCAAAGAAGAGCAGAAATCAAATGAGAAGAGAGCAAATCTGTTTCACATGTCAGGATGCATGGATGCCAGATCACAGATGTAAAAGAGATAGAGAAGTGGATGGGACTACAAATATTGAAGAAAAACAAGAAATGGCAAGGAACTCAAGTCAGCTGATTCTAGAAAGGGTTGAAGGACCCATGATTGGACAGGAGTCGCATGCGGAACGCTCTAACTTGCATGATCACGAGGAGAGGCATGACTTAGAAATGTTTGAATCACATAACGAGCCTACTCTTTTGCAGAGCCCACTGAAAGCTCAGGCAATAGCAATGGATGAGTCCATTGGTTTTCATGAAGACACCCTTGGAAGGCATGAACAATCTCACGGAGATGTTGACAGCGGCCCTGATATGCATCCACGTTTAATGAATAAACGTGATGAGCAGCAGATTGTCCCCATGAGTGGAGAAGACCGAGGAGGAGACATTCAAGGTGATGAGCTACAGCCTACCAGTAATGATACAGCAGGGAAAGCACATAAAGGAGCATGAGTCAGATGAGGAGGATGATAGGCATAGTGTGCATGATGAGCCATCGTGGAGAGCCAGTCGAAGATTCAAGTTGTTGACGTGGTGGAGGTGCTTGAGCATCCATCTTTGGTTCCACCCATTGATGAGGTGCAAATAGATGCAGAGGCAGTCAACAGGGCTGCAGAACTTTCAGATAGTAGCTACCAGAAGAACATTGAACATTTTAGGGCCCAAGCCCATCGGGGGAAGTCCAAGAGACCTGAATGCACAATCTATAGATATCCTCTCTAATGGACGAATTCAATACCTGTTTGGGCGACATGAGATGGCTTGATGCAGCAATGGAGAATCTCAAAGAAGACAGTCAGTGTCTGGAGAAGTCGAGAAACATCTGAGAACCAACCTTGTGTCCGACCTAAGGGGTGAGCCGAAGCGAAGACCTCCTAGGAACAAAGTGCAAGGTACGGGTATCGGTCTCTCCCGGCAGTTGAATCTCTGAGAGATCTTACTCTGTGGTGTTGAAAATGCAGCAAGAAAGTCTCAATTTTGATTCTTTGCCTTAATCAAATTGAGGAAATTTGAAAATCCACATCAGCAAACAACTTGGAGGAGTTAACTGAGGTGACATGGCTCTTGTCACTCAGTTAAGAACATTGAATTCGAATTAATGAGTTGATGTTCTGTTTACTTGAGTTGATTCCTAAAAAATAGGAGACTAGCTCAGTTAATTCGAGTTAGGGGCATGAAGTTCAGTTGTGTGCAGTGGGTTCCTAAATTTTAGGAGCCTAAGTTGAGTTAATTTCAGTTGTAGCAATTTAATTCATTTAAATTAAGTTATGGTCAGTTAAACTAGTTCCAACTATTGGAGAAACTAGTGGAAAGTTAAGTTGTGCCATGTAACTTCAATCACACTCAATGATCATCCAGATAACTAATCAATCAGCCTAAATGAGCTCATGCATACAGAGATTCGAGTTACCCAGTTGTGGTGGAGTTTCCAAGGCAGTTAACCAGCAGTTGTAAACTAGTTGTGTACAGATGTTGCATGAGGTTAGATGGACCATACTTGGGATTTGCGCAATGAATTAGAGGAATTTCCTATTAAAAGGGGGCCTAATTCCTCAAGGAACAGAGCAAGGAAGTACGGGCTCCAGCAAAGGAAGAAATTGGCTAAGTCTGGGTCAGAGCTTTTGAGTGTGCAGAGAGATAGGTTATGCACTTGCAAGTTGTGCTCAGTTGAGCAAAGCAATTGTAACACGTCTTTATTCTTCTGATTTAATTCAAGCAGGTATTGCGGTTTTTAGCAGATTGCTTTCCCCTAGATAAATCTTTGTGCATGTGTGATGTTTCCTTTTGCATGTTAGTGATATGTGTTCTCGATCATGAATTAGCTTCCGCAGATCAATAGAGTAGCTTCTAGTCTTGTGATTTAGTAAATTTCATGAGCAATTTCGAATCTACACATTAATTTCTACATGGTATCAAAGCAGGATTCACTTTAGAACCAGTCATTAAAGTCCTCATATACAGTGATCATTGAAGAACTAATGAGTTGTTAGGAGGCAGAGTTATGCAGCGGATCCAAAAGACCCTATGTGCAGATTTCTTAATGAAGCTAGAAAGTTGCTAGTGGGCAGATCAGTGAGCCAATGCTTAGTGACACAAAAAAGAGTTGTGATCATTGATATTGGCAGATTGAGGGGCAAAGAGATTTTCCACAGGGGATCGACACTCAGAGGGAGTCTAGTTTCAAAGGGAGCAACCCTATGGAAGCTAGTACTTCAAGATCTGGGGAGATCAGACTCATTATTGTAGTAGTTGTAGAAACATTGCGAAACTAACACCAGAGCAGTAGCAGCAGCAGTATCAGTAGATCAAATTTCGCCATGCATGCAACCATACCTCTAGGAGTGAGGTGGGGCGATGTAGAGCCCTAGTCCCAAGAGTGAAAAAATTTGGGCAGGGTCCATTGAGGTGTTCTCCTCAAGGATCATTACCTTGCTACAGAAGCCCACAGTATTCAGTAGCAGGAGGTTCAGTGTCAATCAAATATCGAGGAGTGCAGAGCAGTGTTGACAACAGAGTAGGAGACTCAGTAGCAGAGTCAATAGTAGCACTGGTTTCCGAGTAGACAGTTGCAAACACAGTTGATTCAATGCTCTTTGGATGCTTCTCGGTTGCAGGTGTTGCAGTAGCAGAAGCAACAATGAGAGGTGTTGCATGCAGCACATTCCACAGACGCATGATAGGGATGGTTGATAATCTCTTTATTGCTAAGAGGGAGTGTTGAAAATGCAGCTAGAAAGTCTCAATTTTGATTTTTTACCTTAATCAAATTGAAAAAATTTGAAAATCCACATCAACAAACAACTTGGAGTTAACTGAGGTGCCATGGCTCTTGTCACTCAGTTAAGAACATTGAATTCGAGTTAATGAGTTCATGTTCAGTGTACTTGAGTTGATTCCTAAAAAATATGAGTCTAGCTCAGTTATTCGAGTTAGGGGCGTGAAGTTCAGTTGTGTGCAGTGGATTCCTAAATTTTAAGAGCCTAGGTTGAGTTAATTTCAGTTGTAGCAATTTAATTCAATTAAATTGAGTTATGGTCAGTGAAACTAGTTCCAACTATTGGAGAAACTAGTGGAAGGTTAAGTTGTGTAGTGTAACTTCAATCACACTCAGTGATATCCAGATAACTAAAAATTCATCATAAACTAGCTCATGCATGCAGTGAATTCAAGTTACCCAGTTGTGGTGGAGTTTCCAAGGCAGTTAACCAACAATTGTAAACTAGTTGAGTGTACAGATGTTGCATGAGGTCAGGTGTACATACTTGGGAATTGTGCAAGAATTAGAGGAAGTTCCTATTAAAAAGGGACCTAATTCCTCAAAGAACAGCGCAAGGAAGTAGGGGCTCCAGCAAAGGCAAAAATTGGCTAAGTATGGGTCAGAGCTTCTGAGTGTGCAGAGAGATAGGTTATGCACTCGCAGGTTGTGCTCAATTGAGCAAAGCAATTGTAATACATCTTTATTCTTCTTATTTAATGCAAGCGGGCATTGGGCTTTTTAGCAAATTGCTTTCCCCTAGATAAATATTTGTGCAAATGTGATGTTTCCTTATGCATGTTAATGATGTGTTATCGATCGTGAATTAGCTTTCGCAGATCCGTAGAGTAGCTTCTAGTCTTGTGATTTAGTAAATTTCATGATCAGTTTCGAATCTACACATTAATTTCTACATGTGGAGGAAGGAAACCAAGCAAAAGATGACATCAAGGCACAAGGGGTGGACACCAATCTCTCCATGAATAATGGGTTGCGGGACTTTACATTCACATCGGATGAGATGCCTAAGAAGCAACGCCTGGACTCTTTCCTTCTAGGCCTAGTATGTTTGTACCAAGCTCAGCGCAGGATCTCAAACCCATAGAGGACTGAGTGCCTAATAATCGCGTCCATGAGGTAGAGCTTGGATGAAATGTCCCGAAACTGACTCTGGAAGCATTATCTCTCAATAAGGGCCAAGGAACCATGCCCTTTGATAAGTCGAGGCTAGAGGGCCTGTTGCATACCAAAACAATGTCCCATGAATAGTACTCCCAAGTAGATGTATGATGTGGTTATCTCGATATCTTCGCCCAAGAAGTAGAAATGAATGTATATAATGTTGAGATTTTGTGTATTTGGGGTAGCATCAGTTGTGCTCTAGCTCTCAAACTTTGTGGAGGGACTAGACTACACTTGATCTACAAGACCCAGAAATGGATTTGGGAAATTTCATCTGGTTTAGTAGATATTAAATTAATTAATTAGTTAAAGTGTATTTCCTAAGTTAAAACTTAGAGAACTTAAATAATTGAAGTGAATTTAATCTTAGCCATTGATTCAAGATTTGATCATGGTCGTTGGTTTTCCAACAAGAAAAGTATAAAGGAAAGGCTTGGGGTCATTTGTAAAGACACACAGAGGCAGAGCACTGAAGCTAAGCTGAGATTCTAGGGCAAGGTTTGCTAAGAATACTCAGAAGTGTTTCAGCTGCAGAGAGGGGAATTTAGGCCAAGGAGATGATCTGATCCCGGGGTCTAGAATACACAAGAGGCAGAGATCAGCTCAAAGACAGCGCAGAGGAAGGCAACAGCAAGGACAGCGTAATTTTCAGGAAAACCCTAGGGGTTACACAGAGACCCTTTAGGGGCAGCATAGTGACTGTGTCACCCATTCTAGGGTAACACAGTCCCTTCCGGAGCAACGCTGAGGGTTTGGAGGACTTCTAAGGCTGATGCAGAGGCTTTTAGGGGCTTCAGAGGCTGACGGAGAGCCTTTCAGGGACAAGGCTGGGGTTTCTACGACTTAATCTTGGCTGAGTTCTGTAAATCTCGTTTGAGAGTGTGGATCAGTCATTATTTTGGCCCTAGATCAACCAGTGAGTTGTAGATCTAGCATTATCTCTGTCAAGTTTTCCAAATCTGGAACCCAAATTTGTGTATTCAAAAATATTCTTAATAATAGAACCCTCCAGTAGCCAGAGACCGGTTTTCCCACCTTGGGTTTTCCCGGGGACTATTTGTCCAGAAATAACTGTGTCACTTTGTCAATGTGTGCATGTGCTTATTCTAGATCTAAATTGGTAGAGATCTATTATGTGTTTTGCTTCGATGTTAACTTGAACTTATTCAGTTGATAACTTGTCTAAGTAGGAGGAGCTTAACCAAATTAACAATAATAATTTCTGCATAAGATATAGGATTCAGAAATTTCTACATATAAGAGTTTTCTTCGAAACATTTAAGATCATAACCTTGGTATTACCTACGTTGATCGTCAACTATTGAAGGTCACAAAAGTTGGCCAGAGCGTTGATCTGTCTTTGAAGGCCCTCGAGAGTAAATGCCAAGAAGACCAAGTCACTTACAAAAAGGAGTAGGGAGACCAACATCCGATGTAGAAGGCAACCATCTCCCTCCTGGACAACTATGACAAAACCCTTCCCCATTACACCAATGACAACTACAAGCTCCTATGTTAGGAGAATGAATCTCTTATAGGCTAATCGCTGTGAAAATTTCAAATCAGAAATACCACTGCAGTGATAGATTAATTTCGCCTACTTATTTATGATAAGTTATTTACGAATTTCTTTCAATAAATTTTGAAATAAATACAACTGCAGTAATCACTTAACCATAAGCAGAGAATAGAACAAAACACATATAATGCAATAGAAACAATCACATGTACACAGTTATTTTTTTACAATTGTCCCTGGAAAAACCCAATGCGGGAAAACCGGTGCAGCAGATGAGGGTTTATATTATTCTTCAGCAATGAAAATCTTTTACAATAAATAGACGAGCAGAATCCTTAAGAATACACCTGAGACAAATTCTCTGAATCCTCTTGCAGAATTTCTGACACCCGAAAGACACCCTAGCTTCCTCTACATCGCTCTGCGTGATCTTCTGCACAGTCCCTTTGCTAGACTATGTCACTCTGCGTGGGCACTCAATGTCGTTGCTCAGCGCTATCCTCTGTGGCCCTCTGCGTCCTCCTCTTGGCTTTCTCTGTCACTGCTGACTTCCCCTTCCTTCTTCTGCCTCTGCAACTCTGCCCTACAACTCTCCCTCTGAAATCGAATTATATTCCTTCCAGACTGAGTGTGTGCCCAGCTTACTTTCCAAATGACCCTCAAGCCTTCTCTTATAATCTTCTCGTTGATGAATCAACGACCCGAATCGGATCTCTAATCAATGGCTAAGATTAAAACATGACTTGATCTTCATTCTCTAGAAGATTCTCACTATGTTTTATTAATACCCTTTAAGTATTTAATTTCCCTAAGTCTAGACTTAGGGTCATCATTAAAATAATTAATTATTTTAATAAAACATGAATCGAGTGGAATTTCCACAAACAGTTTATGGGTTCTTTGGAATACTGATGTCCAAGCCTCCTCACAAAATTTGAGACTTGAAACACTTTTCAATACTACAAAAATCAACACTCCCTCTTAGCAAGGAAAGTGTTCTAGCAAAATGCCAACTGCATCTACTCTGACATTAAGCATCTACTGCGATGTTGATGTCTCGGTCGCTGCCCTTTGTATTGTTGCCCATGACCCCATCATTGTCACTGCCTCATCTGTACTGCAACTCCCTCTAAATTTCGAGCCTATCCATTCCTCCTGCTGGAATGGATTTTTGACCATCCCTATCTTTTCTCTGAAATAAGCAAACAGTCTTACCCAGTGCTTTCGTGAGGATATCTACCACCTGATATCCTGTAAGAATGTACTTCAATTGTACAGCTCCCCGTTGGACATAGTCTCTAATGAAGTGACACCTGATGTCAATGTGCTTCGACCGATCATGAAACACAAGATTTTCATAGAGCTTGATGCAGCTCTAATTATCACACAAAATGTGGGTCGCTTCCATCATTTTCTTCAGTAAGTTCATGAGCAACTTACGAAGCCATATGGCCTCACACGAAATTGTGCTAGCTGCCATATATTCAGCCTCGGTTGAGCTCAGCGCCACAGATTTTTCGTTTCCAACTGCACCAAGAAGTCATTCCTGATCTGACACTGAAACAGTAACCACTGGTACTCTTCCGATCTACTGGACTTCTAGCCCAGTCTACGTCAATGAACCCACTCAACTGGATGTTATTGCCCTTGGTGCATCTCAATCCAAGCTCGATTGTCCCCCTCAAGTACATGAGAACATGTTTGGCTGCTGCCCAGTGAGCCCTCCTAGGTTCTACAATGAACTGACTGAGGGTATTCATGGCATAACAGATGTCTGGTCTAGTATTGACCAGGTACATCAACGATCCTATGAGCTGCCTATACAATGCAGAATTAGCCTCATCATCCTCGGACGTGTCAATTTTCTTCTAGTTTGTGATCATTGTTGTAGCCATGGGTCTACAGTCCTCCATCAGAAATCTCTATGGAATCTTTATAGTATATCTTCCTTGCCCAAGGAAGATTTCTCCCTTCTGTTGCCAAACTTCCAAACCCAGAAAATAGTGCATCCGCCCTAGATCCTTCATGTCGAATTTTGTTGCTAGATTTTCCTTGCAGTCTTTGATGAGCCTAGATGATCCAGTCAGAAACATATCATCTACATATAGTACCAATATTAGAGGCTCATCCCCTACTCTCAGATAGTAGAGATTGGGATATCTGTCACTCTTGACCAATCCCATCTTCTGCAGGTAGTTATCAATTCGCCCATACCAAGCTCTAGGGGCTTGCTTCAGTCCATACAAGGCTTTCTTAAGCCTGCATACATGATTTTTCTGCCCATGCGTCTCAAAGCCCTCTGGTTGTTCTATGTATACTTCCTCTTCTATCACCCCATCAAGAACGCAGTCTTGACATCCATTTGGTGAATCTCCCATCCCATCTGCGCTGCAAGGGATATGGCGGATCTGATTGAAGTATACCGAGCTACTAGGGCAAAGGTTTCTTCATAATCTATCCCTTCCTTCTAAGCGTACCCCTTAGCTACAAACCTAGCTTTAAATTTCTCTATACTGCCATCTGCAATATATTTAATCTTGTAGATCCATCTCGAACCTACAACCGATCTGTCCTGAGGTCTAGGAACTATTTCCCAGACATCATTTGTCATGATGGAGTTGTACTCCTCCACCATCGCATCTACCCACACCTAACGATGAGATGCCTCTCGAAAACTAGAGGGTTCTCCAACCTGTGCTACCAATGCCCGGTACCTGTCTCGTTGTCTGCGCTGCTTCTTCTCATTTCTAGGAGCTCCAACAAACTCCTTGTTGAGATTTTGTATAGTTGGGGTAGCATCAGGTGTGCTCTAGCCCTGAAATTTTGTGGAGGGGCTAAGACACACTTGAACTCCAAAACCCAAAAAGTGTTTTATGAAATTTCAGTTGGTGTTCAAGTAATTCAAATAATTCATTATTTTAATGGATTTCCTAAGTCTAAACCTAAGTTGCACAAACGGGGAAACGGAAACGAGTTTCCGAAACAGGAAGCGATA
The DNA here is from genome assembly GCA_034641835.2 of Pinus albicaulis. Classification (NCBI taxonomy): domain Eukaryota; kingdom Viridiplantae; phylum Streptophyta; class Pinopsida; order Pinales; family Pinaceae; genus Pinus; species Pinus albicaulis. Next base: position 769,825,088 of record CM076582.1, read on the forward strand.
TGAAACGCGACCTCCCCAAATTTTGGAAACGGGGAAACGCGGTATGTATATATATATATATATACCGCGTTATATATTAATTTAAATTTATATTAGAATTTAGGACATTTAAGAAATGTTATGTGAAATCGTCTTTTTATAAGTTTAGAAATCCATCTAGAAGCATCGAATACAAAAAAACAATTAAAATAATATTAAAAGGCACAAAAACCAAATAAAAAAACAAAAACAAAAAATTAAAATTAAATAAAAAGAAATGCGGAAGGAAACGCAGTTGTACAATCGGGAAACGCGTTTCCGGCCGTACTGGCAAAGTTTCCCGTACGGGAAACGTAGTAGTACAGTCGGAAACGTGTTTCCCGGTCGTACAGTACGCGTATCAGCGTTTCTGTTTTGTTTTTTAGGGAAACAGGCCTAGACCCATGTTTCCTACAACTTAGGTCTAAACTTAGGAAAATTAAATAATTAAAGTGAATTAATTAACATGTGTGCTGAAATGTTCTAAAAGACACGGATCAAATAATCTTTTAATCTCAGCCGTTGATGAATGTTTTAATCTCGGTCGTTAATGTGTTCAACGAAAAAGTATAAGAGAGGCTTGAGGGTTAGTGGAGACACACACAAAGTTGCAGACCTGAGAAATAGATCTGGAATTCTAGGGCAGGGTTTGCTAAGAATTTCCGGAGGAATTTTTCTGCAGCGAGGGGTAGTATTAGCTGAGGGGATGATCTGATCCCGGAGCCAAGAGTCAGTAAGGGACAGTGGAGAAGGAAACAAGGACAACGCAAAGAAGCAGAGGGCAAATGTTGCACAGCCGCTACGCAGGTGCTACACAGGACAGTGCAGAGGCTCCAGAGGGCTTCAGAAATTGCGCAGAGGGTCTCCAAGGCCAGCGTAAAGCCTGTGTCACCCTCTCAGGGGTTACACAGTCCCTCTCTGGGCAGCGCAGTGGCATTCTGAGGCTAGCAGGGCTGACACTAGGGCTTCAGGGGAAGCACTGGAGTTTCTAGGGCCAGATCCGGGCTGAGCCTTGTAAATCCCATTTGAGGGTCTGGATCAGTTAGATATTTGGTCCTGGAACAACAGGTTAGCTGCAAATTTCTTTTATTCTCCGTCGGGTTTTCCAGATCTAGAACCCAGATTTACTGTACTCATAATCTACTTACTAAAATAAACCCTCATATATGTTGCACCGATTTTCCCGCTTTGGGTTTTTCCGGGGACTTATGTCTAAAAATCCATGTGTCAATTTGTTGGATGAGCATATTATTCAGTAATGATCTGCATGTGTAGACTGTAGTTATGTTTATTTCGATATTTTCTTAATCTAATTTCTAGAAATAACTTGTATAATTTAAATCAAGTAGGAGAAATAAACCATGATACTGCAGTAGATTTTTCACATGGTATCAGAGTGATAGCAGATCAAGCTGAATCTCCACCAATCAGCTGAAGAAAATTTTTTCTACAGGGTGGCAGCAGAAGCAGCAGCTACGAAAAGGGTAACTTAACAGCAGAAGAACGCAGATCCAAGAAAAGACAGCGTTGTAGCTGCAGAAGGCGATCAAGCTTACGCAGAGCCTTCCCAGGCCAGGGTAAGGACTGCGTCACCCGGTCTAGGGTTACGCAGTCCACTTCTGAGCAGCGCTGAGGCTACGTTGGGCCAGTCAGTGAGACGCAGTCCAGTCATTTCTTTAGCTGCAGAAAAGTTTTGCCAAGATCTGGAAGCAATGCTTCAAATCTTCAGCAGTGTTGGTGTGGTGGAGATTCTGCAGGTACAGAATTGTGCCTAACTAAGTCAACAAAGGCGAGAGGAAGACAGTTACCCAGCAGATCTGAGCCAAACGGGTCTGAGATTCGATCAAGAGGATCGGAGAATGTTGTCCGATTGTGTTTGGGTGAAATATTTCCAGGAGGGAAATTAGTCTTCAACAGAAGCAGTTACAAGAGGGTTTCTAGTCACCAAGAAACCTAGATCCAGAGTTTTTGTATCCACAGAAAGAGGGAGAAGAAGTATTGTTCTGTCTGAGCTAGATGGCTTCTCATGGACTGAGAGATCAAGACAGATTGGACGGTGTGTCCAACTTTGTCATTTGGAGGGCACAGATCCTATCAGTCCTAGATGAGTACGCCATCAAGGACCATACAACGAGTGTCATAGCCTATGTTACCAGGAAACATGGGTGCGGGGACGGGGACGGGGACGGCACTTTTTGAACCAGGGTGTGTGGGTGCGTCAAGGGTATATACTATATATATATTATATTATATAATATTATATATAAATTATAATTTATATATGTGAATTTGTATAAAACAAGAAAAATAAAATATTTTTGATTTAAAAATTAAAGTTTAAACTTCAAAGATTTAAACATGCACATCATTGAACAATGAACATTCAACATTCACATAATGATATGTATAATATGAATCATGATAATATTAAATAACTTAATAAGTTATAAAAGTCACGATATATGTCCATTGTCATACTACATTCAAAATTTCCCTTAAGGGCAAAGAGTCAAGACATCTCCAAACATGAACTAGGAAATTTCAAAATACTCAAATAAAAATTTAAAATAGTGAATAATGGCTTCCTCAAGCCACATCATCAGCATCCATGTCATCAGCATCACTTATATCTTCAGTCAGCATGCTCTCAAGGTAGGAATCACTCTCATCTTGAGCCTCCTGCTCATCCATAACAGTTGAAGGTAGCTCAATAAGGCCATCTGGTTGTATTTCCTCATCCACACACATAGCATCATCTGTGTATTGGTCCCATCTCTTAAAAGGACCCTCCTTGTACCCAGGGTCTTTTCGAGATATGAGACGAAGTGTGCTATGAATGTACACTAAGTTCTATGCCTTCTTTGAGCCCAACCTATTTCTTTTTACTGAATGAATAAAGGCATAAGTACTCCAATTCCTCTCGCAAGATGAAGAACTAGCTACCTGGAAAAATAGGGGAAGCCCATTAAATTAATTAAAAATTTAAAAAGAAAAGCTAAAATGAAAATTGAAAATCCAATATAAAAATTTAAATGAGAAATAAGATGAGGAACTCCAAATTAGTTACCTGTCCAAGTAACCGTATGGCAAACTGCTGCAACTCAGGAGCATCAACACCATGAAGCCACCACCAATCAATTGGATCCTTCTTCTTGCGTCTATCGGTTGCAGTGGTATAGTCGATAGACTATAGTTCGGTTGCAATGGTATAGTTCTAACAGTTAACTTCTTAGGGTTGGTCGATCTTAGCCTTTAGGTTTACCGTTTAACTTTAGTGTTATAACTTATAACTTATAATTTTTATTTTTAAGTTTTAATTTGATTTTTAGTTTTTAAGTTTATGAGTTAAGTTTTAAATTTTAATTTTAATTTTTAATTTTTACGTTTTTATTATTTAATATTTAATAAATTAATTTAAGTTTTGAATTTAATTAAAAAAATAAAAATAAAAAAAAATCGCCTTAAGAATAGACTATAATTAACTTATAAATTATTTAATTTTAATTTTAATAAAAAAATCTTAAATTTTAATTAAAAAAAATTAGATTATAGTCAAATTTTGATTAAAAAATAAAAAAAATTAGCCTAAATTGCCCCTCGAAGAACCCGAAAAGAACCCGAAGAACCCTAAAAGAACCCTGTTTTTGAGTTGGACGTTTCGGGTTCTTCAGGGTTCTTCTGGGAAGAACCTGTCCCAGCACCCGGTACGTGGGGACGGGAACTCGGTGCGGGTGCGGGAACCTTACCCCTGGGTGCGGGTACCCGTGCAACATAGGTCCTAGCTATACCTGCAAATCCCGAACCTCTCAAGAAATTCAAGGAGAATCAAGCACGGACAAAATGTTTGATAATGGACGGAGTGAAAGATCATGTTGTACCACATATTACTGAAAAGACCACAGCAAATGACATGTGGGTCGCTCTTGAAGCAATGTATCAAGGAAGCTTCATCCAGCGGAAGATGCTCTTAGAGAATCAGATGAGGCTCTTCCAGATGTAGAAGGGTGAGGAGTTAGATCCTTTCCTTTTCCGACTTCAGACCATTCGAGACCAACTGGTTGGCATAGGTGCTACTCCAGATGAGGGGCTCTTAGTGAGGATTTCCCTGAATGTAGTTGCCAAGGAATGGGAAACATTTATCTAGCATATACTGGACAGAGCAGTGTTACCTTCCTGGGCAAACATGTGGGCTATCCTCCGCCAAGAGGAGATCAGGAGAATCACCAAGAAGCAGAATACCAGTGGTGGGAATGTAAAAGTGAAGAAAGAAGAGGAAGATGATGTAGCCCTTGCATCAAAGGAAAGAAAAGCAGCAGGGAAGAAGAAGAGGGACCTTTCCAAGGTTTGATGCTTTAACTGTGGTGAACTTGGACACTTCGCCAGCACTTGTCCTAAGAAGAAGGACAAAGGAGCTTCTGATTCCAAGGCTGCAATAGCAAAGGATGATGGTTCAGATGATGATCCAGGCATGTGTTCATGTACCTCGAGAAAAGAGGTGGGGTGACATGGATCTGTAAAGCATCTACAGACAGTCTGGCGATATCCTTGAGTCAGCCCTACTCTTGGATCACATATTAGCTACGGGAGCCTTAAGACGGTAGCAGGATGAGTCGAGAGATGGTAGCAAAAGGTCACATTGAAGCAGAAGGGAGAGCTAAAGCGCTGAAGAGGGAGCAGCGTAATGCAGAGGCAGCAACAACGTGGAGGCAGAAGCGCAAAGGGGTTGATGGGACTTCAACAGTGCAGAGAGGTTGTGCTCACGTAGTGTAGTGTTGCAGCATGACAGTGGCTTCAAGGGGACAAAGTAAATCATCAACCATGAAGCTTCAGCGATAAATGCAACTTGACTTATCGGCCAAACAGTTGGGAAGGAGTCCTTCAGTTGCTTACTTCTCGGCAACTGAGTTGCAGTGCAGCAGTTAGCAGTGGCAGTGCTATGGGCAGCATGATGCAGCAATTTGAGGAGGAGTTGCAATACAGATGTGGCAGTGTCAGTGGCAGTGGCATGGGTAGCAGTACAAAAAGCAGCAGTGCAGTAGATGGAGGGGAGCAGGCCAAGCATCAGCAGCACAAAATCCAGCTTCAAGATCTTGTAGTGCATGGTGTGGATGCATTGCTAGAGCACACTCCGTGCTACGAGGGAGTGTTGAGATTTTGTATAGTTGGTGTAGCATCGGGTGTGCTCTAGCCTTGAAATTTTGTGGAGGGGCTAAGACACACTTGAACTCCAAAACCCATAAAGTGTTTTGTGAAATTTCAGTTAGTATTCAAGTTATTCAAATAATTAATTATTTTAATGGATTTCCTAAGTCTAAACTTAGGAAAATTAAATAATTAAAATGAATTAATTAACACATGTGCTGAAATGTTCTAAAAGTCACGGATCAAGCAGTCTTTTAATCCCAGCCGTTAATGAATGTTTTAATCTCGGTCGTTGATGTGTTCAACGAAAAGGTATAAGAGAAAGGCTTGAGGGTCAGTTGGAGACACACACACAGTTGCAGTGCTGAGAAATAGATCTGGAATTCTAGGGCAAGGTTTGCTAAGAATTTCCGAAGGAATTTTCTGCAGCGAGGGGTAGTATTGGCTGAGAGGATGATCTGATCCCGGAGACAAGAGTCAGTAAGAGGCAGAGGAATAGCAAACAAGGACAGCGTAGAGAAGCAGAGGGCAGCAACAGCAGCTACGCAGCTGCTACGCAACCGCTACGCAGGATAGTACAGAGGCTCCAGAGGGCTTAAGAAATTACGTAGAGGGTCTTCAGGGCCAGCGTAAGGCCTGTGTCACCCTCTCAGGGGTTACACAATCCCTCTCTGGGCAGCGCAGTGGCACTCTAAGGCTAGCAAGGTTGACGCTAGGGCTTCAGGGACAGCGCTGGGGTTTCTAGGGCTAGATCCGGGCTGAGTCTTGTAAACCCCATTTGAGGGTGTGGATCAGTCAGATATTTGGTCCTAGAACATCAGGTTGGCTACATATTTCTTTTATTCTCTGTGGGGTTTTCCAGCTCTAGAACCCAGATTTACTGTACTTAGAATCTAGTTAATAAAATAAACCCTCATATCTGCTGCACCAGTTTTCCTACTTTGCGTTTTTCCAGGGACTTATGTCCAAAAATCCATGTGTCACTTTGTTGGATGAGCATATTATTCAGTAAATGATCTGCATGTGTAGACTGTAGTTGTTTTTATTTCGGTATTTTTAATTTTATGAATCTAATTTCTGGAAATTACTTGTATAATTTAAATCAAGTAGGAGAAATAAGCCATGATACTGCAGTAGATTTTTCACACTACTCTGCATCCCTCAGAGTTTGTTGTAGTTCTCTGCTCGTCCTTCCACAGGTGGTGGATGGATTTACCTGCTCTCCCTCTTGCACTTCCTCGGAAAAGCTATCCTTAGGATCCTTGTTCCTTGGAGAGGCACTGGAGCCATCTTCCGCAGGTCATTGTGGCTGGACCAATGGATCCTCCTCAGACTGCATAGCTAAAGACATTTCTCGAGATTTCTTGAAAGCTCTTTCCTCCATGAACTTCATGTCTCGTCTTACTACTATCTTCCTACTCTCAGGAATATAGATGCAGTAAGCCTTTGCATTCTCGCTATATCCCACAATGTATCCTTTCTCTGCAGTCTGATCCAACTTCCTCCTCTTCTCATTGGGTACATGGCAATACGCTATACTGCCAAATATCCTAAAGTGGCCCACTTCAGGGTTGCTACCAGTGAACACGCACTTAGGAGTAACCTTACCCAATGCGTTATAAGGAACCCTATTCTGCACATACACGGTTGTATTACAAGCCTCGTCCCACAGGAATTTGGGCATGTCTTGATCATACAGCACTGCCCTTGCAGCTTCGACAATAGTCCTGTTTTTCCTCTCTGCAACTCCATTCTGCTCTGGATTATACGGAGCAGTCCATTCTCTCTTGATGCCTTCCTTTGCGCAGAACCTTATGAATTCCTTGTCAATGTACTCTCCACCATTGTCTGATCGCAATTTCTTGATCTGCTTTCTTGTCAAATTTTCCACTAGAGCTTTAAACTCCTTGAATCTATCAAAGACCTCGTCTTTGGTCTTCAGAAAGTAGATCTGTGTCTTTCTGGAATGGTCATCGATGAAGGTGACAAAATATTTTGCACCACTAAGAGCATTCGTGGACATAGGTCCGCAGATGTCTGAGTGTATCAACCCCAACACACTCTTGGCCCTCTTGTTGCTTCTAGGATACATTGCCTTGGCATACTTTCCTAATACGCACCCTCTGCAAACATCGTTTCGCTTGGTGCTAAGTTCTGGAGCTCCCGTGACAGTCTTCTTGAGAATTTTTAAGGCTCCATGATGTAGATGCACCATTTTTCTATGCCATAACTCATTCAAATCTTTCTCATCAGTACTGCCAATCAAAACCACAGGGGACTAGAGCTGTAACTCGTACAGTTTGTGGCTCTTGACTCCAATTTGTGTCTTCTTTTTCGAACTAGGGTGTTTGACGTAAACTTTGTTGCCAATGAAGTAAACATCGTAACCTTTGTTCTGAATCTGAGACACAGAGAGTAAATTCATCCCCAACCCTAGTACATGCAGCACATTTGTGGCCCGAAGCTTGTTGCCAACTTCTGTTTGAAATATTATGGTGCCTCTTCCAACAGGGGTACATTTTGCCTTATTTCCCATAGTGATTTGAAAATTCATTTGCTCCTGCTGGTAGCTTGAGAAGCATTCTCTAACTCCCGTCATGTGAGCAGATGCTCCACTGTCAATATATCAGATCTCTGGAGAAGCCATACTTGACAAACAAGCAAATTCCTCTTCTAGTCTGGATGTCAGAATCGATATGTCATGATCCCTCTGTTCCTCCATGCATTCCAGAAAATTGCATGAACCCTTCCGAGATGTTGTTGCATCAATGTCAGATCTTTGTTCCATTGCAAAATCTCTTCTTCTGTTACTTCCTCTATAGATCTAATACAATGTGAAAATTTCAAATCTGAAATACTACTGCAATGATAGATTTATTTCGCCTACTTATTTATGATAAGTTATTTATGAATTTCTTTCAGTAAATTTTGAAATAAATATAACTGCAGTAATTGCTTAACTATAAGTAAAGAATAGAACAGAACACATGACGCAATAGAAACAATCACATGTGCACAGTTATTTTTGGACAATTGTCCTCGGAAAAACCCAATGCGGGAAAACCGATGCAGCAGATGAGGGTTTGTATTATTCTTCAGCAATGAAAATCTTTTACAATAAATAGACGAGCAGATTTCTTAAAAATACACCTGAGACAAATCCTCTAAATCCTCTTGGAGAATTTCTGACACCCGGAAGACACCCTAGCTTCCTCTGCGTCACTCTGTGTGATATTTTGCGCAGTCCCTTCGCTAGACTGCGTCACTCTACGTGGGCACTCAATGTTGCAACTCAACGATGTCCTTTGTGGCCCTCTGCGTCTCCTCTTGCCTTTCTTTGTCACTGTTGACTTCCCCTTCTTCTGCCTCTGCAACTCTGCCCTGCAACTCTCCCTCTGAAATCGAATTCTATTCCTTCATAATCGATTTCCTTCCGATACTATGTGTATGCCTAGCTTACTTTCCAAATGACCCTCAAGCCTTCTCTTATAATATTCTTGTTGATGAATCAACGGCTCAGATTAGATCTCTAATCAATGGCTAAGATTAAAACATGACTTGATCTTCGTTCTCTAGAAGATTCTCACTCTGTTTTATTAATACCCTTTAATTATTTAATTTCCCTAAGTTTAGACTTAGGGTCCTCATTAAAATATTTAATTATTTTAATAAAACACGAACCGAGTAGAATTTCCAAAAACGGTTTCTGGGTTCTTTGGAATATTGATGTCCAAGCCTCCTCACAAAATTTGATACTTAGAACACTTTCCAATGCTACAAAAATCAACAATCGCCCCATATGTCAAGCCAAATTTGATTCATCACACCAAGGGCAATGTAAGTGCGACAAAGATCTAAGATACCTTTGAGCCACTCTTTAGAACAATGACTACCATTCAAATAGCCAAACTTGAAACTAAGCTTTCTAATCTAAAGGGCGACTTTTATATCCTTGAGAAATATATTATGACATTTAAGAATTTGAAGGCTGACATCATTACAGTAGGAGGAAATACAAAATTAGATTCAGGATATATTGTTTTGAATGAGTTCTCTCTAGTGTTCAAATCCTTTCCCACCATATTTCATTTTATTCTTCTATTTATGAAGAGTTACAAGACTCCCTCTCTTGAGGAGGTTTTCACTTATCTTATCAAACTTCAAGTCATATTGAGTTATAAGGGAGAATTACTCCCTCAAGATCAAGCTTATTCAAAAGTTATCGTTATGCCTTCTACGCGTGAGTTCAAGAAGGCTAAAAGTGAAAACCAAAAATCCTCCAAGAAACTTATCAGTAGATGTTGTCATAAGGAGGCATGTGCCTTCAAATCTTGCATCTCTTGCCTTCAAAAGATTGACAAGTTTGAAAAATAAACAACTTGCAATAAGGGTATTTTTTATGACAAAATTGTTAGATCTTCTCAAAGTGCACATTTGGTAATGCACTCTACATATTGGTCCTCCTCTTCTTTACTGAAATGGATTATTGTTTCTAGAGCTACCAAACACATGACCAATCATCAACACCACATCTACGATTATCAATAGCAATGTAGTGGAGAGAAATTGCTCATCGGTGATAACTCAGCCATAAAAATTTCAAGATTTGGTGATGTTAACATCAACACTACCAAGTTTGGAGATGTCCTTCTTGTTCCACAAGTTCTGGAAAATATTCATTTTATTCAGTACATCGCACACACCAACAAAAGGGTGGAAAGTTGGCAAGATCAACGAGTTGTAAAGGATAAGAATGACAGTTTTAAAGTGGTCAACTTAGGATATTGTAATGCCTTTGATCATATGTACAAGTTGTGGAAGACTTCTTCCTTGGAATGGAAAGGATATTTTGTTGTGATAGCCAATGTCAATGACACTAGCATGCAATGGCATCAACATTTGGGACACAAATTTTGGGTCCTTGTAACATATGAGTCATCTACACATGGTTGATGATCTTCAATGAATTGAACCACCTAGTGAAGTCTACGAAGGTTGCGTGTTGGGGAAACACCATCAAGAGCGTTCTTTTCTATGCAAAAATCAAGGTGAGTTTCTCAAGTGCTTGAGCTGGTTCATAGTGATATTTGTCACCCTATCGCCACTCGTTCTCTTAAGAGAGACAAGTACTTCAATGCCTTCATTGATGATTTTTCCCACTTCCTTGGATATACATTGTTGAATCTAAGGATGAAGCTTTGGGATAATTCAAAGAATTAAATCATTGGCATAAAATCAAAGCAACAAAAAGGACCAAGGGTATTAGGCCTAATGATTGAGGAGAATATACCACCAATAATTTCAAAACATTTGTCATTTCTCATGGCATCTCTTGGAAAAGAATTGTTCCCTACACTTCACAATAGTATGGAATAACTTAACGGAAGAATAGACCTATTATGGAGATGGTTCAATGCATGCATCACTTCAAGCAAACAGGGATTAAATTCTGTGGAGCAACAAAATGGACCAAGGGTATTAGGCCTAATGATTGAGGAGAATATACCACCAATAATTTCAAAACACTTGTCATTTCTCATGGCATCTCTTGGAAAAGAATGGTTCCCTACACTTCACAATAGTATGGAATAACTTAGCGGAAAAATAGACCTATTATGGAGATGGTTCAATGCATGCATCACTTCAAGCAAACAGGGATTAAATTCTGTGGAGCAACAGTTGACTATGCCAGCGCACATTACCAAACAAAGCCTTGCGCATGTTATTCAAGGTATGATTCCATATGAGAATGGTATGGAAACAAACCCTAGTATTGCATTTCAGAAAATTGGGATCAAGTGCATGGGCCCATATTCATGGTAAAAGGAGAAACAAATAAAAACCTAAAATCATTGTTATGTTTTAGTGGGCTACATCAAAGTTTCCAAGGCATATCATCTATGTGGTCCTTCCACTCACAAGATGATTGAGCATAGAGATGATATCTCTAATGAAGTTCCTAATCGTGGTCCACTAGGATCTTGCTCATGCCTTCTTACAAATGATTCTCCTATAGATGATTCCCAACATCTTTCAATGGATTTTTCTCCTTCACATCATAATTTTGATCCTTCCCTTAACCTACAAGTGTTTCTTGAAGCACTCTTTCTATAGTGAATCACTGACTACAACGACAAATGACGGTGACAACAAACTTAGTCACGAGTCTTTCTCCAGCTCAAATCATGTGGAAGTCTCTTCTCTTACATTAAATGCTTCATCTGACACTTCTCTAGTAGTCATGCAATCCAATGATGATGAAGAAGACTTCTTAATCAATTCCTCTGATCCAATTCCTCTTCAACTGATTCAAGGCCTATGCCCAAGTTGGCATAACCACACTTGGAGGCATTGTTGATTTTCATGCACCAAAAGGCAAATAAAAAGCAATTTCAAAAGCTTCCTCCACCATGGACCCTTCTCACCAAGGTCAATGATATGTCGTTGAATTGAAGCTTAGTCCACCACAAATAATCTGCTACATAATCAATACCACCAAATGTCCCACTGAATACTGGAAGGAGAGACATGGCATTCAATAGGAATGATATGTAATGAATTCTCCAGGTTGCCCTTGTTCATCATTAACGAGGTGGAGGCAGGGGTTCATGGGGCGTGGGGTGTTGATTTATGGTAGCAACAGATGTGCTCTAAGTCTCAAAATTTGCAGGGAGGCTTAGGCACATGTATTCCAAAGAACCCAGAAAGTGTTTTGGGAAATTCCACTCAAATCATGTTTTATGAAAATAATTAATTATTTTTATTGAGACCCGAAGCTTAAACTTAGGAAATTAAAATAATTCATGGATATTAATTAAAATAGAGTGTGAATCTTCTATAAAAAGACGAAGATCAAGTCAATATTAATCTTGGTCATTGGTTAACGATTTAATCTCGGTCGTTGAAGACTCAACGAGAAGATTATAAGGACTTGATAGATCATTTAGAAAATACATCGAGACAGATAAAGAATCCAGAGATTGGAATTCTTTACTGGGCAGTGCTCAAGGAGAAGATCGATCAAGAGGATTCTCGCAGAGAAGGGCAGGTATAATTGTCGATTGGAGATTTTCCTGAGCCGGGAATACATCGCAGAGAAGATAGAGAGCAATACGCAGAGAGACAGCATAGCAGCTACCGGAGCCTGCGTAGAGCTAGCAGAGGCAGCGCAACAGCCTTGAGGAGATCCGTGATTCAACTAAGGATCAGTCAGATCCAGTGCCGGAGAGTCGGGGCGTGAGATCGAAAGGGGCCAGAAGATTAGATCTAGCCAGCAGAAGAACCAGCTAGCAGAGGTGATGTAGTTCCCACGCAGAGTGACGCAAAGACTGCGCAAAGGTAGCGTAGGGCTCATCAGCTCAGGGTTGGCCAGTTCGAGTTTCCAGTGTCAGCGTGAGGCAAACTCACAAGTTCTTTGTCAGTCAGATTCTCTGTGTGGATGGCCAGCAAGGCATCCCAGATTGTATTCAGAATTACTGCATATAAATAAACCCTCAGTTGTTGTACTGGTTTCCCGCATTGGTTTTTCCGAGGACATTGATCCAAAAATAATAGTGTCATGTGTCTATGATTTATGCTTGCTCAGATCTTGTTTCCGTACATTTATTTTCACAGTTTAATTTGTGAAGCCTGTAGTGTATGAGTTTTCGATATTTATCGTAGAACACAGTAAATAATTTGTTCAAGGAATTAACCAACAGAAGAATTCTCATCAATTGTTGCAGTAGGATTCCAAATCTAGGAATTTTCAAATGGTATCAGAGCTTGTTTAGCAGTGCAGGAGGAGCAAGAGAGCAAATCCAGTAGATCTAGCGTTGAAGAAGAAGTCGGGGATCAACGAGTTGCGTAAGCAGCAGATCAATCTCCCCAGTGATTGCGCAGTCCAAGCCAGGAGGGCTAGATCTACAAGGAAATCTCTCTTTGAGTGAGCCAACAAAGAGGTAGGATTTTCCAGTTTGTAGTTTGTTAGAGGCAAAGGAAGCAGCACAGCAGAATCAGTGCAGATCAGCAAGCTGGTGGGACATAGTTTCTGTGTAGCAGTGGTTGTTGGTGGAAAAAGCGTCCGAAGGGAATAGCTGAAGACACGTTTGAGGGAATTTCTTCTTCAGGGAATTCCTAGCCAAAAAATTATAATTCTCGATAGCTAAGCAGCAATATTGAGTAGCAGATCTATTATCTCCAGTAGGGAGTGCATAAGCCAGGCTAGCAGCTGCGCAGAGGAGAGAGAGGGAGCTAGTTCGACTTTTCTTTTCAGTCGGCAGAAATGGCAACAAGCGAGCTGGGAGATCAAGATCGGTTGCAGGGAGCCTCAAACTATGTGATCTGGCAGGCTAGGATCAGATCCCCGTTAGATGAACATGATCTCAAAGCTTTCATCGATGGTGTGGTAGTTATACCAATAGACGTAGATCCACTAAAAGCGTAAAAGAAAGATATGGCAAAGGCAAAACGTTTGATCCTTGACAGAGTAAGGGATCGTGTCGTATGTCACATCACCAGCAAAGAGACGGCTAGAGAGATGTGGCAGGCCTTGGAAACGCTATATCAGGGATCTTCCGAGCAGCGGAAAATGTCCTTGGAGGAGAAGTTGCGTTCTACAAGGATGCATAAGGGCGAGTGCATCGATCTATTCCTATCTAGACTTCAGGAAAACCGAGATCAGCTGGCAGTTGTAGGATCAGCGCCTCCGGCAACCGAGATGGTCAGATTTGCCCTAAACTCAATTTTAGATGAGTGGTAGGTCTTCGTCCAGAGCATCCTAGGCAAAGAAAGACTGTCAGATTGGGAAACGATGTGGTCTTCTCTTTAGCAGGAAGAGATGAGGCGAAACATGCTCAAGTGTAAACTTGAGAGTAGCAATAGCAGTGGGTCGTAGCCCAAGGAGGAGGAGGAGAATGCAGCCTTAGCATCAAAGGGGCAGCAAGAGCAGCGGAGACATAAGAAAGACATCTCAAAGATCAAATGCTTCCGGTGTGACGAAATGGGACATTACGCCTCAGTGTCCTCTCAAGAAGAAGGACAAAGATGAGAAGCATGATCCGTTGCAACCCGGATCGAAGAAGAGGAGTTTGCTATGATTGCCAATATATCTCCTATGGAGAATTGGGGTGATCTGGAGCTGTAGTTCAACAAAACTGCAGTTGGGCAGGGTCCTTGAGGAATCCCCCTCTCGGATCATCACCTTGCTATAGGAACCCAAATCTGAAGTAGCAGGATGGACGAATTTCAGTTGGTGCAGAGGAGTGCAGAAGTGACAGCGCAGTGGCCAGAGAGAGCCAGAGACTTAGCAGCGCATAGCAGAGTTGGTAACAGTGCAGGGAGGCACTGTGCAGAGTCAGCAGCAGTGCAGAGGCTTCAGAGGGTCGACGCAGAGACTAGCAGCAGTCAGACTTCAGTACTGAGATGCATCATGTTGAACACTTAGTTCAGAACTTGGATGTTTTTTTGTTGCAATGAGCAACAGAGTTGCAGTGCAGTAGCAGTTGGCAGCAGTACGCGGGATCAGCAGCCACATAGATGCAGCAGCACAGTGTTGGTGGGCAGCAGTGTCAGACATCGGCAGCTCAGAGAGATGTTGCAGAATCAAAGCAGTACTTCAATTGGGTGTATTGCTAGAGCACATTCCTCGCTAAGAGGGAGTGTTGATTTCTGGTAGCATCGGATGTGCTCTAAGTCTCAAAATTTGCAGGAGGCTTAGGCACATGTATTCCAAAGAACCCAGTAAGCATTTTGGGAAATTCCACTCAGGTCATGTTTCACGAAAATAATTAATTATTTTTAATGAGACCCTAAGTCAAAACTTAGGAAATTAAAATAATTAATGGATATTAATTAAAACAAAGTGTGAATCTTCTAGAAAAGACGAAGATCAAGTCAAGATTAATCTTAGTCATTGATTAACGATTTAATCTCGACCATTTAAGACTCAACGAGAAGATTATAAGAAGGACTTTATGGATCATTTGGAAAACACATCGAGAAGGAGAAAGAATCCAAAGATCGAAATTCTTTAGTGAGCAGTGCTCAAGGAGAAGATCAATCAAGAGGATTCTCGTAGAGAGGGGCAGAGATAATTGTCAGTTGGAGATTTTCCTGAGACAGGAATACACCGCAGAGAAGACAGAGAGCAGTATGCAAAGAGGCAGTGTAGCAACTACGCAGAGCCAGCAGAGGCAGCGCAACAGCCTTGAGGAGATTCGTGATTCAGCTGAGGATCAATTAGATACATTGCCGAAGAGTCGGGGTCTGAGAATAGAAGGGGCTAGAAGATCAGATCCTGCCAGCAGAGGAGCTAGCTAGCAGAGGTGACGCAGTTCCCATGTAGAGTGACGCAGAGAATGCGTAGAGGTAGCGTTGGGCTCATCAGCTCAAAGTTTGGCCAATTCGGGTTTCCAGTGTCTGTGCGAGGTAAACTCACAAGTTTATTTGTCAGTCAGATTCTCTGTGTGGATGGCCGGCGAGGCATCCCAGATTGTATTCAGAATTTATTGCATAATAAATAAACTCTCAGTTGCTGCACTGGTTTTCCCGCATTGGGTTTTTCCGGAGAGATTGGTCCAAAAATAACGGTGTCATGTGTCTATGATTTATGCTTGCTCAAATCTTGTTTCCACACATTTATTTTCCGCAGTTTAATTTGTGAAGCTTGTAGTGTATGAGTTTTCGATATTTACCGTAGCACACAGTAAATAATTTGTTCAAGGAATTAACAAATAGAAGAATTATCATCAGTTGTTGCAATAGGATTCCTTCCGTAGTTTAATTTGTGAAGGTTGTAGTGTATGAGTTTTCGATATTTACCGTAGAACACAGTAAATAATTTGTTCAAGGAATTAACAAATAGAAGAATTCTCATCGGTCCTTGCAATAGGATTCCAAATCTACGAATTTTCACATGGGACGTGTGTAATGTAGTCTCTCTCTTGCCCGGTATTCAAATTAAGGGGGAATATTGAAAAATAGAGGTGCACTCTTCAATGTCGACCATGACCAACCTTATATTGTGTCATTATTATATTTGTAAGTTTGGTTAAGGTCATCATTGTACATAAAGGCACAAAATCTTATTGGGAAACGAGTCCTGCATTTGAGTTAACCTTTGAGTTGAGTATTTATACACCCATTGTCATTTCTATTTCTCATTCAAGTGATCCATTCATTCTTAATAAAAGTGAATTGCCTAAGGGCACCTATCACTCTCTCTCGTGCTTGGATTCTTTCTCTATCTAGCGCGCTTGTTTTTGGGTTATTTTTTCTTTCTAGGCTTCCATTTCTCTTTAGTGATATCTCTTCAAGTGTTATGCTGCCCTAATCCCAGTTATCTTTCTCTTAATTGTGGAATTAGACATTGTGTTGGTACTGTTCGATCCTCACACTCTTTTTTGAAATTCAACAAGATATTCTTCCAATTGGTCTATTCTTTGACAACGCCTACACTTTCTTGTTCACGCTTTTCACTGACTCTGTGTGTCGAAGACAGCTCATATTATGTTTAAGTTATGCCCAATTTATGAAACAATTCCTTCCAAAAGGCAGCTGGGAATCACCCATACTTGTCAGCTGGAATTGTTTTCAGCATTGCAAACTATGTAAGTAGGTGCTATCACAGAATTTGCAGGTTTATCCTCGCATAATATCACCCTGATGTTATAAATCTATTGACAAATGCAGATACCAGTCATTAAATTATGAATATAAGGTGTATATATTGTTATTCTTTATTATGTTTCTCCCACAATTTAGTACTTCTCAGTTCTAAAACAATCAATGAACATTTTGGGAAACCGTGTCTTTCTTAGCATAGGTATAATGATTTTCATTAAAATGAATGCACATTAATAATGAGAAATTAAGGAGGCTGCATTGCCATTCTGATCAATGTAAAGGGAAATGATACCTGCTCTTGCTGTGAAATAGCATCTTGACGCCATATCTGTCCGGGTTCTGAACCCTGTATGCCCCCCAACCCCCAGCTTATTAATATTGAGTCTATTTACAATAAAGATAATGAGATTTCAAATGCTGATCAAGTGTACTATCAGGAAGAAATTTGATATAGAGCTCCATACTTTTCCAGGTGGACCAGAAGTCCCTCCAGCATCTCTGGTGATAGAAGAGATCACTGCACCAAATGGTTTGGACTTTTTCTTCTTTTTTAACTTAAATGATGTATCTGTGACATCATAAATCAGATGGCTTCCACAAGCACCTGCCGAATCAACCTCTGTAGTTTTCCGGAGCTGAGATACAACTCCTGATGTACTGAAGGCCTCTTGCTGTGAACTGGTATCTCCACTTGAGGCCTCTGTATTATTTCCAATTCCTGAAGCAACAACTGTCCCTGCATTGGGAACTCCTACTGGACGTCTTGCCGCAACAGTGGAACTACGGATGCGCTTTGTTGGAATGACACCAACATTCAAATTGCCGGAAGATCTCTTCCCAAGCACTGGAGGTGATGTGCTAACTGAATCATTTTCAGGATTGTTTCCCCCAGAAAACCGATGGCTTATTGCTTGTGAAGTTCTGTCAAAATTCTTGGGCAGATATGCCTTCAGTATGTTTTTCCTTTCCTTACGAGGAAATATGGCACCTTTACGACCCTCAAAAGCACCTGGGAAATACTGCATTCTCATGTCATCTTCATTTCCATATAAGCCTCTCCCTTTAGGAGAAAGTTCGCTGCGGGGGTATTCCACAGAGCCAGGCATTCTGTATTCCAGAAGTCCTCTTGCTTCGTCACTGCCTTCACTGCAAACTTGAGCACCTATGTCAACCATGGCTGGTGTATGCTCTCTCTGGAAATCCATTCATGGTTCCATAAAAAACATAAACGCATATTGAATGTCAGAAGATCTAATTCTTTATAATGTCCAACTGACAGACAAGATCATACACGGTACAAATGAAAGACTATTCTAGATAGTAAATATATTATGAGAATGAAGAAAACAATCATACATTTTCAACTGATGCCCAATCTGATTCCACTGAAATCCGATATGCCTCCATGGCACCATCAGGAACTAAATAGAATAGGCTTTCCTGTAGAGAAAAAATTAAATAAGACAATGAATCCGATATCTAAAAACCAAAAAACAAGTGCAAACATTTATGGCAATAATATTTTCAGATAAAAGCATTGGCAAGTGAGCTCCGTATATATGTTTATATGTAATGCAAACAACACAGTGCTATCCATTTAACCAGCATTTCAGACCATTCCAATTTATTCAAACTCCCATAAGTGCATAAATTAATATTAATGATAAAATTAAAATAATACCTCTGGAAATTTATCTTCCCATACTGATGAAAATTCACTATCCAACACTCTCTTGGCAGCTGAAGCAGCTTCAGGTTGAATTGACCCACTGCTTCCATTTGTGTGCATTAAAAAACGAATTGCATATTCCTGTATAGGTGTATGCCTTGAACTAGTCATGTTATCAGCCAATGGTTCCTTTTTGTGCACCTGTATAAGTTGTTAACTTGTTTCCATTATGCATTTTAGTAGGTAAAGAAGAGACATCAATTTGTACCATGTCAACCTCAGAAGTTGACACAAATATTATCAACATTCACAAGAAAGCAATGAACATGACGATATAGTAAATATTATTGATATTTGAGCTTGGGCATCTAAAAGTGAAAAGATACATTCTTGGAGACAATCTTTGCTGCTTGCAACAACATCCACTCTTCTATGTTCAAACAAAAAATAAACAAATTGTGAAGTCATGAAATAAGAAAATCAACTAGCAGGGAACCTGAAAATTAACAGACATAAGAGCGAAAATGATAAGAATGAACATAGAAGATATGGAGACTAATTTGGAATAACAAGAAGCCAGGTCAAATATCCATGTTGTGTAATAGAGATACACTAGAAATTCGACAAGAGTTTGCCACGTCCTCAGAAGTTAACAGCAACCAGTTGGGCACTGTGAACAGGAATATGTCAACAAAGAAATAGCAAGGCACAAGAACACTACAAATACTAATCAAATAGCGGTATTCAACCACTTAGTCCATGCACATGGTAAAGGAATCATCATAAGAAAGGCGGTAGCCAAACTGACTTGTGGATTAATATTGTCATAGTTTGCATCATCACTTAGCACATGGCACAAAACAAATGGTTGATACTTAAAGTCATCATATGAGCATTTGAAAGAAGAAAGTAAAACTAGGGAGTAGATTACAAACTTGACTTTCACTATACGTAATGGTCATACAAGATTCAGGTGATATACTGACTGGAAATTTCCAGGATAACAGATGGAAACTTGAGGTACAAAATATACAGCAAAAAATATATATATATATATTATGAGAGTTCCAAATATGAGTCAAATCACCAACAGTGTTTGGTTCACTGGCGAGGTTGAAGGATTGTTAATCCATCCACCAGGGTTCCATTCTCGCTGTGTTCCACCCCACCCAAATTCATGTTAAAATGGCAGGAGGTCAGATGCAAGTCCTCAGTAAATTCAGAAGAATCTATACCCCTCAGACCTGGCATCTAAGCTGCAGGGTCCCTGTTATATAGTACAGACTCTCAAGGCATGTTTCTAAAGGAAACTTCCAGTAAATAAAATACATCTAAGTCAATTCTTAGTAACCTTTTTTAACTGCTTACATAGTTATTCTAATTGTTATGAAAAGGTTTTTCTTTATTATATAATTCTAACCTGTTCCCCTATATGTGATCAAAGCACAACATAAGAAAGTAAAAGGCATTGAGGCATGTTACACATCAAAATGGGTAACCCTTTAGGAGAAAACTACTTCTCTTTTGGACAGCCAGCCAGCCAGCCAGTAGCCCTATATAATATATATTACTCAGTGATGATGATATGCCACATTTCTCCACCATTTGCACAGGTCATACATCTCTCACCAGCTAGCATTCCTCTTGAATGAAGGTGGGTTACCAACTTACCACTCATCAAGTACTTTAACCATTTTGCAATCAAGTGCTTTTACTTAATGTTTTCGGCATTCTAACATGGATAAAGGGGTGATTTGGATGACTGACCAATCTTGACTATAAAATTGTTCTCTCACATTACGAGGGAGGTTAGTCTTTAGCCCTAGTCCAGTGGGACCTCCTCTATGGCCTTAGGGTTATATGAGGGGCACTACTTGAGAAACTTGGATTGAAGTAGTGTGTCCATAACCATTCCATAATTAACACCTTTCATCATTCCCTTGATATAACATCCATCCTTCAAGTTAACTATCATTGATTCATCAGGGGATTTGGCAATCATACATCCACATCCATGAGTAAAGCCGCAAAACATTGCCCTAGAGGTTGATGCAGCTACAAGAATGATAAAAGCAAAACATGGCCACAACAAAAGAAAGAAACACCAAAATGCAAAAGATGGCTGGGACATAATTAGCTCATGGGCAAAAGCCTAGCATGAACTCTACCCCTCCTCATTAGCCATCACCCAATTTCAGGGCACTAGATGCTCCATATCATCAAAAGGAACCCTTGTATTTCCCAATCCTAATGAGAGAGAAATCGCTTCATCTTAAAGCGGTAAATAAATGTTATATCATAAAAAGCAAGCTTGGATCATTGAGTTATGCACTATATAAAAGAATCATCAAAAAGAACTAAAAAGCGCACCAAAGGGGTGGAAAAAGCAAGCCAAGGAAAGGGGAAAATCATGCCTCCATGATTGCTCCCTCCACTACATCTATACACTCAGGATTTGGACCTCCATCAGCTAGTCCCTTGGCCATGGCACTTAGCCATGAAGTCATTCCCTTCCATTGCCACCCATTGTCACTAACACCTATAAATTGAAGGGTTGACCTTGTAAATGACACCTCCCCTTAGGGGTTGGAAGCAACTAAATGGATTGATCACCTAGCCACCTCTGAAAGGTAGGGAACACTTTAACAGGACTTGCTCTAGTTAGATATTTGAAGGTAATCCTAGTTTGAAGTATTATTATGCCCTTAACAGTGAAGTATGCTCCACTTTTGTCTCTAATGAATGGTTGCTTTCACTTGAGTTTGAAATGGCTTTACCAGGCGGTTTTGCACATAGCAGTTGAGGATTTAAGGGCACACTATTCCACTCATACTCCACATGATTTCCTAGGCCATACTAAACTTCTAGAGAGCATGATGGCCTTGTAGATGTGGCGTTGCCCTTCTACAACAAATCATTGGGCACTTTGAATGTTGAGTACCCTCAGATGCCAAAAAAATGGGCTCACTTTGCTTGGCATTGAGGATTCTTGATGATGTGCCCAACGGACCCAACATGCCCCCATGCTGGCCTTGACACTACTTGATGGCCATGCCTTGATCCAGAGCCTAGATGATGATGATCATCCCTAGGATGATTAGGGAGGGCTTGTATTACCTCATAGAGCCCCAACGTTGGGGAGAGAGTACACTATGTTGTCTAGATGGCACCCATGGAGATGCACAGGGAACCTAGAGCTGGCTTTTGGATACACGGAGATGTTTTGATTTTTGAAGCTTGATTTGAGGACCCTTCCTCAAATTGTGGTTGATCATGGTGGTTGGAGGCACATCTTTCCCTTACATTGCACTTTTTGAACATTTTCTTCCCTAAAAGGGCATGACATCATGCATAAAGAGGCCTTCCAGCTCACAAGTGTGGGCAAATGATGGCATATTTTATTTTGATGAGCTATTGGGTTGGCTTGTAACCCATTTAATTTATGTTTACTAAAAATCAAACTTTTCTAGGGTCTTTTAGTTGGATTGATGGTTATGATAGACCGCCTATAAAAGGAAGATCAATCCATTCATTGTTTATCATCACTTTTGTGGATTTCAGCCTCCTTAGAGAGAGCCCAACTTCGTCTTTGCTACTCACTACTTGTGGAGATGTCAACTTTTGGGGAGCTATTGCTATTGGAGACTAGTTGAAGTGTTGGACATGTCTTTTTGGGATTGAAAGAAGACTATTTCTCGGGAAATTTGCGAGTATAATTGCATATATTTAATGGTTTTTCACGTGATAAACGTTTGCTAGGATTTTTCTAGTGTTCCTTGTCTAAATGCATATTTTTATTTGAAAATCTTGGTAAATTGTTGCATGTTAAATCTATTTTCCTTGAAATACCTAGAAGACATCATAGAAATGTTTTTTCTAGTTAATTTCTTCCCTCATAAAAAGATAGTTAGTGCTTGTAAGCTAAGCTACCGGAAACACCTAAAGAATTTGCAAAAAACACGGATCCCCAATTCTGAAACAGAAACAGATACAATCCTTGTCTGAAATGTCGTAAAAATGATTTTGTGTCATTTCAAAAAATTGGAAACTTCTGATTTGGAATTGGATACGTTTCCAAGGGTTTTTAATTTTTTTGGATTCGTTTCCGGAAATCCGGAAATGGATCCACGAAAATCGTGATCAAAATCCACCCTTAAAATGTTAAAACGCGTGAAAATTTGTTCAAAAATTTATACAAACAGAAAAAGATAGATGTTCAAAAATACAAACAAAAGGGTTTGATGAATGTGTTCGTAAAGAGATTTATTTGAGCGAGTAATTTTCAGTTTGGTTAAGGTTTTGTTAATTGCCATTGATTTTGCTCTTGATTTCATAAATCCCTCCAATATAACAAATCTTCTGTAGCCAATATTTTGCCTGCATATAGTCAAGAGACCAGGCTGACATTGAGAAGATTGAAATATTCAAATAGGTCTTGACAAAATATCCCAATGATCCCATGGGCCTTTTAATTTCCATGCAAGGAATATAGATACCATCTGCCATGCATGACACATTCTTTGAAGGAGTTGGACCCGAAAGCACAAAGGTTAAAAGAATTCTCATTACAGTACTAAAGATGATGATAATATGTTAAATGTTATAATAATCACTAATGATGATGACAATGTTTATGTTGAATTGATGATGCTGATTTGTTTATGTTGAATTCATGATGATGATTATGTACTTATAGATATAGAATCTAGATTCTAAAAGATGAATGGTAATATGAAATTCTTGTGTGTGTGTGTGTGTGTGTGTGTGTCATTTCCTTACCATATCATATCCGTATTTTTTGAAAATTTGTCGTATCCATTTCAAACCTTGTATCCGTATCTATTCTTGTATATGTTTCAGTGCAACTTAGCTTGTAAGTGAAAACTAGGGTTATTGCCCCTTACTCCATGCATAAATTTGATCCCTCTTAAATTTCGCCCCTAATATTCCATCACCCAAGTAGGGAAAGATATTGGGATCATTGTGGTGGTCAAAACTTATCAAAAAACATAATTTTTTCTTCCTTTTCTATTTTCTTAGGCCCTTTAAGACAAACCGCTAGGTCTAGGGCAAGGGCCAAATTCAACTAGGGCTTGTTGAGGAAAGTAGTTGAGGTTATTTTGGCCTGTTTTCAACTTGATTGACCTGAAAAACTCAAAATATAGCTTTTTCCATGGTGAAAATTGTCCTACTAGGGCTGACAACATCAACCCTAGGCAATTGATGCCCTAATAGAACCTTAACCTTATACAAGGCTTCAACTTAGGAATTATTTGAAGGTTTTCCATCACTTTTTGTTGATTCCATCATTAAGCATACATTTTCTTTATACTTGCATGCCTAGATATTGCTTTGTTGAGCTACACCTTGAAACCCTAGGTATCAAGTATCCTTTTTAGGCTTTGTTTATGGTATGTTGTTCCTTTTGGAGTGCTGAGGTGACACTTGCAATCCACCTCATTGTTGTATCTTGGTTTGGTTCTTGCCTTGTGAGGCCTCTCAGAAGGCTTGCTAGATTTTTAGGCAACAAGGCACACACAGAAGCTGACTTAACCCCAGCATAGATCCATCTAAACTCCAAATCTATTAAGAACCAAGAAGGATCAAAAGCAAATCAAGGGCCATGCCTCTCAGTGCTTAAGAAAGTGTTTTTCGTTATTCTTTTTTATATTACAGATTAACTCAAAGAGTGAATGGATATTTTATATAGATCTCTGACCCATCCAAAGCTCTTATCTACTACTAATGGGCCCAATACAACCATCGAGAGTCAGAAGTTAGAACAGTGAACTGTACAATAACCTCTAGATCCATTTTGTTTTCTTTAACCCCTATGATCCCATCAACTTCATGGATATATGAATAAAAGGTTGTATTTTTTTCGATTTTGATTTATAAGTAGTAATACAGAAATTGCACATCTCATCCATAATCGGTTGGAGAATGCACCTCACTTCTCTTGCTGCAAAATATCATTTTAAAGTATCAAGATAAAAACAAAAAAGACTTCCAGAGAGAGATGGACCCAAACCATTTAAACCATATTCTTAAGCAGTGTAAATAATTAGTAAAACAGTGCCACTGTTTGTTATCAATGTCAATACATACTGACAAGAGTTAACCAATGCTAAACTCACGAACAAGGTAGCCCTGGTAAAACTCAAGAGACAGGTTACCTGATTAGTGCTGTGTCAGTTGTCCCTGGAAACATGTTTGTGTTTAGAATCTTCAACCATTTTTAAGCAGGTCTATATATTAATTTCCTTATGCATGCTTCCTGTGCAAAATCTTTAAACAGCCACCAATGACTGTTAAATGGCATACAACCATTATTGCCAGTAGGACCAAAAAAACAGACACATGCTAAATTCAGGTGCCATTATGAAGGTTGAAAATATGCTATATCTATGGTATAAAAGTTGTAAATGCTAGAGTGTCTCCTATCCTATGATTTTGTATCAAAAGCAGAACAATGGTTTCTTGCCAGGGCACTATTCTCTAGCTATCGTCTGGTGACATTTAGATAACAGTTTTTTATTGGTATGCAAAATCGGATTTTATAATAAATAAATGATAAACTTGAATATGACATTGGTCAGTGGTTTTGGCGCTTAAATCCTCTAAAATGGTATACATTTGGTCAATTATGACAAATGGCTTCTATTTCAACAACTCCCAATCAACAGTGACAATCTTCCAGCAAAATTAAGGATAAAGGAGCTAGATTGTCATTCAAAATCCCAAGCATAGTTCTGTGTCTGAAGCAACAAGTATTGATGAGAAGTTTTCCAAGTACTTATGTATAATGTTTCTCACAATTATATTTGGTTGCCAATGCCACACGCTAATACGTTTTACGCAATGTAATGAAATTTTAATACCAAAGAAGCAATAAAGAGAAATTCCTTATACTAAATATTAAAGTGTTAAACACCTCTATGATTATGGATTGATCAATCTCCATCGGAACTGCTTCACTGTCACTCCGGTTCTTCTCTGCTCTGGATTGTATGCTGCTCTCTGGCTGTAAATCGGCTACATGCTTATCCCTGCAAACAAGTTCTTCTACAGACTGCCAAAACTTCATGACAGCTGTTGATAACATGTGGGAAACCCGTTTTTGCTTTTGCTGCAGCTCCCTTACCTGAAAATCTGGCTGTCCTCTCTCCTGAGCTACCCAACGGCATAACTGTGCAGCAGCTGTCATTTTCCATAACCGCTCCTGTCCAAGGAATCCGAAAGAAATCAAATTGAGATGACAGTTTGATAGAAACTATTTACAAGCATTACCATTATCCAATCAATTGTCAATAGATGCAAAAAAAGGCTAAAGATAAATGAGATACAAGAAAATACAGGATACATAAAAGGTATATTACAAATTACATACCTGCATGAAATCATTTGCCATCCAAGCCATTTCCTCAAGGACAAAATCCCAATGAGATTTCCTCCGTGGGGGCTCCAGAAAAGGCCGCCTCCTAGCCAACTCTGCATATCGCTTCAGTACAGCCTGCATGTTGTCAACAAAGCACAGTTTAATCATAATAACCGGTAGACAGACAATCAAGTTATAATGGCAATACTTGCCCCACGAAGATGAAATACTAAAGATGTGAAGTTTGAACAACTTCTTCATATGCCTCCCTACCCACCTTCTTTGCTTCAGCATCTTCCAGAATGATATCCTCATGAGCCTTCTTTGCAGCTGCTGACAGATCTGCCCTATGTTTTTCAGCCTCAACAACAACTGTATCTTTCTCCAAAGGAATACTAACTCCTGAAGTATTACTACTTGGAGCACCAAATGAGTTGAAAAGTCTAACTGCTGAGAGTGCAGCTGCCTTCTGTGCAGTATTAATTCCACCTGATTGACTGTTGATCATTTGTTCCTGAGTTGAAGCTGATACATCCTTTACTCTTGCATCTTGGGCACTAGTAATCATTTCTCCTTCAGCTTGCATAGCCACTCCTTTTCCAGGAAAAACGTGTTCAATCTTGACCTCGACATCGGTGGCCCCCAAACTCTTGTCTTTGGGAATTGAATCTGCCCTCCTGCAACCATGCAAATTAGCACTGCTCGTTGTTGTTATTTCTTTCTTACCATCCAATTTTGTGCTTCCTGGAGTTTGATCAGAGATTGATTTCCTCGTAATGTTAAAACTTTCATCCATGCCATGTCTGCCCTTCACATCAGCCAAATTAGCATTTGAAACAATTAAATTGCCAACAGAATCTCTTGTATTGTTAGAACTTGGGTTACTGCCTTTGGGCTCAACCAGTGATGATTTCTCACATTCATTTCTGCCACCAGAACACCCGTCGTTCAGATCATGTTCATGTTCCTTTTCTGCGATCACTTTAGATTTATCTGTAGCAACACTACCATCAACCAGGCCCAGAGCTTGATTGTCCACATTCCCAGTTCCCACTGCTGCTGCTTCTAATATCCTTGGAGTCACAACGGTGTCCTCTGCATGACATTCTTGTTTTTGAGTTTGCTCATATTTTACATCATCCTTGATGAAAGAGCAGTTTCCTTCAGCATTGGTCTTCCCCAAATCTTGAAAGCCAACCTGCCTGTGCAACTCAACAGAATCAGATGCCAAATGTTCTTTGCATGAAGATGTTTTTGGCATTCCAGTTCTATAAAGGGATATGGCTTTTGCAATGCTTATCAATGAAATATTACGATTCCTATCAGCAAGAGTGTCTGATTCTGCCTCTTTGACATCTACCAGCCCCTTCATACATGTAGAAACAGTTGAAGATCCATCCACAGTTCCAAATTTATCTGTCTCTCTTAAAGATGTTTGAGCATTGAAATTTGTTGATCTTGACCTGTTTCTTCTTGCATAAGCTTGATTTTTCATTCCTATACGAACAACATTGGATTCCTCTGATATTCTATGAGGATCAACCTGATTTCCATCCACCTGCGGTGCCTGTCCCATTTGACTGCATTCACTCCCCAAAGTTTCAGTATCCCCTGCCGCAAGTAGCAGGCTACCTCCTGAGTTTGATCCCCTGCCCAAAATAGACCCAACCCTTCCACAATCATCTCCAGATTTTCCATTTGGCAAGGCAGTTGTACCAATCCTGCCTTTAGCTTCACTGTCAAGGCATCATTAAACAGACTCTCAACCTTTGGGATCATCAACACATGTTTGGAACTTTGGAGAGAGAGATCTCCTATAATAACTAGTAAAGAGCATTCAAAAATTGTATAAAAGAATAAAAAAATAAAAGATAACTATGATTGTAATCGTGGATTTAAACCTTGTAAAAATCTGCTCAGCCAGTGGATCCGTTGGTGAGAGAAAATGAATACCAATAGCAGAAGTGTCACCAAGTGTAAAATCTAAGGGATTGCCACCCTGCATGGGTAAATAAAAATAATCCATTGTAGAATCAATGAATGTCAACATTATTGAAATGATTTTGGTTCCTGTGGATGCATTGTAGAGGCAACACTATTAAATACTTCTCTTTATTACCTTCTCCAGAAATTCCAGCTCCCTTCTCCGATCTTCACGGACAGCAACTTCCTGCCTGGGTTAATAACTCCCCCAAATTAGAAACAAGATCACCAAATTCTTATCAAAACATTCTAAGTTCTAAGAATAGTGCAGGAATCAAATGATTGCTACCTGAGCTCAGCTTGGGCTTTTTCAATGGCTGCACGGCGTGGAGAAGGTTCCTTGTCAATAACCACTCCAGCATTCACACCTCTGCCCATGGAACCTTGCTCTGCATTGACTGAGAAATTAAACCCTGGGTCAAGTCCAGGGTGTTTCCTTTCTAGTACACTTTAGATTCCTGTGGCCTTGGAAGACATAATTGTATCGGCAAACTAGACCACCAGTCACAGACCATAATAACCATCAAATAAGTACAACTAAATTTCATCACCTTAATAAATGGTTGAATATTGTAGCTTCAAAAGAAGGGTTGCCACAAAGGGAACCTATCAAATTTAATATATGGAATACTACTTCCCTTGCATCCCACCAGTCCACCATATTGTTGACATTTTAGTAAAAGCGGCACTATAGCAGCTTTTCATATTCAAAGAGAGGTCTGGACTCTGCCAGCCAAATATGATATTCGTATAGGTGCACTGACTTTCTAATCCATGCACTATTTAATTTCCTAACTCGATAACCTGTGAAAACACAGAAACTGATCACCTTAAAGTCCTGAAATGTAACTCTATTTACATAAGCAAATCAGAAAGAGAAATGAGCATTATAGACCAATCAATCAAGAAACATGAAGGAAATACCTTTTCCTGAATGCAACAGCATGATATTCAAAATAGAATAAAACAAACAAACCAGAATAAGGTCACTATTTAGTATTTTGGAGAAATTTCCTCTGAATGGCAGGTTGATTTTCATCTAATTGCATGTTAAGTTTAACCAACAGGAGGAAGAACTCATGTGAGAACTATTTCAATGAGTATCTTCTGCTATTCTTCACTAAGAAAGGGCAACTCATGCGACAACTATTTTCATGGGTATCTTTTGCTATTCTTAGCTAAGGAGGGAACACCAATCTGAAAGCTTTTTAATGTTTATTGTGTGCTATTTTGCACTAGAATGGTGCTACATATGGAGGGTGCTATATTTAAAAAAGCATGCTGCTAATTTTGGAGAGGGTGTTTTTGCTTTTTTTCTAAAGCAAGCTTCCTATTTTCAGAAAAGCATTTTGGATATTTTCAAGAAAACATATTGCCACTACTATTGGATGTAGATTTATATGGTTAGAAAAGAAAAGCACTGATTTTTTTAGATGCTGATATTTTAGAAAAAGCAAGTCATCTATTTTTTTTAAAAGAATATCATATTTCGAGCAAAACAAACTTTGGATAGAAAGAAGAGCAAGGAAGCAGTTCAATCTATTAGTGCTCAATGTCCTACATCTTCCTCAAGCTTTCTCTTATCTTCTTTCTGCATTGAATTTCTGAGCCTAAGGCCATTGTTAAGCATCCTCATAGGTCACCTAAGTCTTCAGTAGATAATATAAGATAATTTTATTAATATCCAACAAATGACCACAAAAGTAGGTCATGGAGTGCAAGTGAATTTCCTGGAAAATGCTGAAAGCAATATAAAGAAAGAAACCTATATTGATGCAGCCCAGAACACATGTATAACACCATGACAAGGGTACAGCGATACAAAATACTAAGTGAGTTTGTCCAAGACTGGAAAAGTGGGCAACTCAAGAGCCAGTCCAGATAGAGAGAGTGACAGTGAGGGATCTAACAACGAATCCAATTGCATCAAGGTCACCTGAGCCTGATGACCAAGGGCAAGCAGAATGAGCTGGGCAGTGGCCTCCTGTCAGGGTCTTCCGGAAAAATCAGGGTTTCAGGCTGTATGATCCTGGGGGGAATGTGTGAGCCAGGGATACTCCTAGAACCCAAGGTCCAAAGAAAGAAACTCCGGATGCATCCCTACCTGCTCCGCTGACACTGGGAGGTGGTCTGACAGGCAGTACACTGGATCTGTCTGGAGCTGAGAAACTTCAACTAAGTCCCCTCTGTTTCCTTGGGGTAACCTTGATTTAAAATTGTATCAAAAATATATGCTTTGACATCTCTGATTAATGGAAGAAATTTTACCCTGTTTAATTAGATGTTTGATCGTTAAGAATTCATTCAACGCATAATGTTCTCTATGCTTTAATCATAGAGAGTCCAGAGTTGGGATTTTTCAATTAGCGAGATCAGATTTTGAATTTCCTTATGGCTCTTTGGCTATTCAATTTTCTCCATCCCCCACTTTGTCTTTGCACTGGTCACTCACGAGTCACGCATAATTGATAAATCTTTTTGACAGTTTTCAAGAGTTGATTCAATATATTTGTTTGCAGATTTGATGAATTTGACTAGAGATGGCCCGCTGGGATTAGCATGCACCATCTCCAAAGCGAGAAATTTGTTATCGACAAGAGGGACATCAAATCTAGATTTTCTCAGACCCCATGGGACTGATTTCCTTGAGGAACCATTCTGGGTGATAACATTTTTGGTGCCATTGCTGGGGAGCGAAGCCCTGTTCCTCGAGGGATATTAGCTCTCGCTGCATGTGGTGTATGGCAAGATACATTATGAAACAGAAGGCATATGTATGGAGAAGATTCCAAGTCTCTTATTGTAACTCCAATTTGAGTGATCTGATCACATGGGCCAATGGAAAAATCAAATAGGTTGGCGGCGAGGTATTCTCCACTGAACTTCGCTAGAATACCAAGGTTTCCTTGTCCGCTCCCTAGTAGAAACTGGTGGTGTGACTCCTATCCTAGATTTCAAGGTTTGATCATCTTTCAGTTAAGCAACATCATAGGGATTTTGACTGATTTGCTAATCGTTTTGATGTTGAACATGATGTACTGATGAGGCTTTTAAATGTTCATGATGTCCCTGCACTGTGATGCGAGGAAATGGCATGAGAATTATCCTACAGCTAGTATTTTTTGTTTATGGAATCTCCCAGAAGAATTCTGAGACTGGGAAGATCCCAATGAGGATGATGACCTTTTCAATGATTGTTCCACATCTATAATATCTGCTGCTACTTCAAAAGATTCTTCATCAAATGAAGGTTCAAATGATGAGGATGTTTGTCGGTATGCTTCCTATAGGAAATGACATTCTTTCTTTGATGGCAGAGAAAGAATGAGGATTTGGAGAAGCAAAATCATGTTCCCCAACCGATGCTTCCGTAGATTCAATTGTAATTTACAATTATGGAGATAGTCTTCATGCTCATATTGACTAGAGAAGAGATAAAATCAAAATCATACCACTTGTCTCTTAGTAGTTGTATCTCCTAGTTTCTGGAATGCTTCAAATTCTACTTGAGCATCCCAATCCAAGTCCCCACCAGCAAAAACATCTCTGAATAGTGTCTTTCCCTGATTTGAAAAAGATAATCAATTGAAGATGTTTGGGATGGAGTTCATGAGGATTCAAAATTCTGTGAAGATATGTCTCTTTTCCTTTGATTGCATGTATGATGAATAGAAATGTTTAGGGCCTACAATACTCACTTTCCTTAACCGGTGTTCTGGATTTGAAGCTGAAACACCTATACCAAGTGAAGAAGTGAATTTGGTTCAGGATTAGTATGACTTTTCTCACAGCGAGGAGGTGACAACGTTGGTTTACCTGGTTGCTCCAGATTTTTCTCCATTCCTTGAAGCATGTAGACCGGTGATTGCTTAGCTGATTTGTTTATCTGGAGAGATGGTGAATTATTGTGAGCAGAGATTGCTTGGTTCAAGAAGAGTACGCACTTGGAGTGAGAGGGAGTCTCATGTATGGTGCAGCATGATGAGCAGATTTGGCAGCTGCAGATTCAACAGCAGCAGACTTAGTGAAGCATGCATGCATCAGCAGAGTTAGAGCTTTTCCAGGTACAGAAAAGTTAATGGATTAGGGAGAATTGACAGAATTAGATAGGGTGTTGTTTCCAAAGATAGCAGAAGCATGCGCCCATGCATTTACACTTCTTCATTGGGCACGCTATTATAGACAAGTTTCCTATGCAAGTTGGGTGCACTATCCTAGGTAGGGTTTGGGTTGATACAGTCAAACTAGACGCTTTAATTGGGTAGTCTAAATGCATTGCAAACCCTATTCTCTCCTATCCTGTAAATGAGAGACAGGCATAAATCATTGAGATACGTCTTAGACAAACCACCTTTATAAGAGCAGTTGGTAGTGCATTCAGTGTTATGCCACTGTTTGATAATACAGCTTTTAAGTGAGAAGATTGTGTGTGATACCAAGTTATGTAATTTCTCTTTCCCGTAGATAAAAGCAAGGAATGCAATAGCAGCTACAGAGTTCTAGTATACTGTCTGAATTTCCAGATTGTTGTTTATGTAGATCTAACCTTTAGTTTTCCACCAGTTTGATCTAATATCGTGATACGCAGTGTCTACACTGTGGAGTTTTCATACAGTGCTTTGGTTAAGCACAACTGTTTGTTTTGATAGGTGTTTCCTTTTCTTCAGTCATTAGATGAAGGAAATAATTTTTGAGTACAGATCTGATTATCATGAGTTGAAATATTCAACAAATAGTCGTTATTCCTATTTCCACACAGTGGGAGAAATATGTTGTCAGAAGATTTCTTGTGATACCAAGTTGTGTAATTTCTCTCTCCCATAGATAAAAGTAAGGAATGTGACTCATGCTACATATTTCTAGTTATGCTGTCATGAATTTCCAGATTGTTGTTTATGTAGATCTAACCTTTAGTTTTCCACCAGTTTGATCTAATCTTGTGGTATGCAGTGTCTACACTCTGGAGATTTCATACAGTGCTTTGGTCACACAGATCTGTTTGTTTTGATAGGTGTTTCCTAATCTTCAGTTGTTATTAGTTAGTTGTATGAATTAATTTTTGAGTGCAGGTCTGATTATCATAAGTTGAAATATTAAACAAATAGTCGCTATAGTTATTTCCAGACAATGGGAGAAATATGTTGTTATGGTATGGTTTCTTAATCTGATTTTATTTTGAGCACCTATTTTCTGGTCTAACCATTGCCTGGATTGTGGGAGTTATGTTGACCTAGTAGAGCAAGGGATGGAGGATGTACACCAGAGGTCAACACAAAAAAGCTTTGGATTTTCTGCCATCTTCACAATTAATGAGCATTCTTGCTATGAGTTGAACACTAGAATGCTTGCCCTCTCTGTTTGCTGAACACATGGAGACATTTCAAAGAGTCAATCGACTGCATGATTGGTTACAATGGAGCTTTGATAATTACGAGCGGTTTCATAGGACTTAACCAATTACATGGATGGTTATGCTAGCTTTTTTAGTATGTTCATAGTCATGAATCCTTTTGTTAGTGAGTTTATTTTTCATTAAGTGTGGTGTGTTATCTTTGACATTGTAAGTAGGTATAGATGGTTCGGGTTCAAGTCTTAAGTCAGTTTTCAAGTCTTGAGTCAAGGATTTTTAGGGTGTTTCAAATTACAGCAAGTATCATAGCGGAACAATCATCATAATTAGAGTTGTTGGGTAATGACCAGAGGAATCTTACTCCAATATATACATGTACTCATAAATCAATCCGACTTCATGACTGAAGTTGCCATAAACATCAAAAACTTGATGCATCGAAGGGCTTTTTCTCCAACCTACATTTATACTTCCAAATGGGAGAGATTGAGAACATGACAACATACACCTATTTGGGGTTCCATATTGTGGGACCGCACCTTAGCATCATGCATCCAGCCCTCTGGCCTCCACTTAACAAAAGGTATGGGTCCCTCACCCTCATTGAGCAACAATGTTTCTTGAACCAATTCCAATGCATCTTGTCCAAACTTTACCTCCAAGAGATGATTATCATACCCATGGTCCTCTATGGTTCAGAAATATGGGGACCGAGTTTATCATAGAACAGCTAATCCTAGGTGTTTGCAAGGGCGTTTTCTTCAGCAAAATCATTGTTTTTCTCACCAACTAACAGCCTTTTGTTGGGTGCCTGCAATGGCACCAGAGTATGCATGTCTATAGAATGGATGCTTGGTCAACCCCGCCCTGCTCATATCGACAAATCAGCCCCAGGAGATTTTGGTTTTGATCCACTGGTTTTGGGTGCCATATCTGAGAACCTGGAACACTACTAGGAGTCTTAGTTTATTCATTGCAAATGGGCAATGCTTGCAGTTCTTTCATCCACCGTCGCTAGGGTTTTTGATGCAATCGTCGTCAAGCAACATTTTGTCAATGAAATTTCTAGGATTTTGAAAAGAGCAATGGCTCCAAGCTTGCGAATCTTGCCTCCAAAGGGTTTATCTTGCAAGGAGCGACCTTCCGATGAAAATATTACGGTAGGTTCAAATTTATGTCGAAACCATTAGTGGAAACACAATCCAAATATGGGTCTTTGGATCAATAATTTGGGTAGAACTAAAGCAGCTTGTTCAGAATCAACTGGGGGTTCCTATAGCCATGCAGTGTCTTCTTTGCAAAGGAGTTCCAAGATTCTGCACAGCCTGCATGGGGGTGCCTTGAGATCCAGGCACCCAGGAGACTCAGCCTCCTACAAGGACATGGTGAGGGGTAAAGGTCTTAATCCATTGGATCTACCACAATACAATCTTGGACCTTACATTGTTGAACAATAGCAACAAGTTCCTGCCATGGAGGTAAACCTAACATAGGTAAATCCAATTTTTCATGTTTTTCAATCTAGGGCAGTGATTTGCAGATTCAATGGTTTTTGGCCCAGATCTAATGCTTTGCATCAGTGGGCTTTTACAACTTGGACCGACAATTGCAACACATACCTATGCTCAAAAGGTTTCTTCATTGTTCAGTTCGATACCCAAGAAGATTTAGAGAGAGTACTGAGTACTGACAGAAGGGCCCTGGTTTGGGGAAATGCAGGGCTCTTCATTACCCCTTGGTTTTTGTGAAAGTTTCATCTATCATAGTAACTGGAATCATTCTCCTAATTGTAAATTTTATTTAACAATTTATTTGCAGTTTGCTACGCCAAATATCAAATAATTCACATTTTGATTTTCACAAATAAACTAGGGAAGAAAATAGCGCTGGAAACTGATAAAATACTAGGACACATACACATAAATTGACACCATTATTTTTAGACAAATGTCCCGGGAAAAAACCAACTTAGGAAAACTGGTGCAGCAGTGAGGGTTTTTATTATTATGCAACAGTGAATTCTAAGTATAATCTATAGATACCCAAATGGTAATCCAATCAGCAAGTATCTGAAAGAAATAATTAGAGAGAAAAATTCTCTCACCCCACAAGCAATCCCGGCACTGGCTTCTACAGAAAATTGGTCGTCCAAATCCCAGCGTGAGCCCTTTTGCGCTGCCTCTGCATTGTCTCTCACACGTGTGGCTCGATTTCGCCTCTGAGCAAGCCGTCTCACTTGTCTCTGCTACTGGAAGTGACTCTCAGGCCCTCTGGAAGACTTTCCCGGCCACTGGAAACTGAATCGACCTCCTCCTCAGCTAAATCGAACTGCTTTGCGTCAGCCTATGCACAGTCTTTGTGTTGGTTCTGCATGGATCACTTCTATCACCCGCTGCTACCTCACTCTGGATCTGAAAAACTTCCTCCAAATCCCTATCCCTGCCCCTCACTATCTCTCCTGCCTCACTGAAGCTAGAACTCTCCGGCAACTAACTGCTACTACTCTGGAAAATTGAATTCTCGAAGTGACTCTGGTGCATTCTCCATCACTATATCGATCCCTTCTTATGTCTTACTGTTGGGACTCCAATGACCAAGATTAAATCTTAATCGATGCTAGATGGCACAGATCATTTTTGGATCGATTCGTGCGAATTTCTAGAGAATTTTCACCTTGACTTTAATTAATTCTTACTAATTAGCCGTATTCCCTAAGTTTAAACTTAGGAAATATTTAAAAATTAGTTAATAATATAATTAAGTCATCTCTAGCTGAAATTTCCAAAAACAATTTTTGGGTTTTGGAGATCTCATGTATTCTAGCCTCTCCACCAAATTTCGTGGCTAGAACACATCTAATGCTACAAAAACTAACACTCCCTCTTAGCGAGGAATGTGTTCTAGTGTTGAACACTCTACCACAACACCCTGTCTCTATATCATCTCTTGTCACGCTGTTGATGTCTAGCTATTATGACTGCCTGCCACTGCCCACCAACCACTACGCAACTCTGATGTTGCATCTGTGTTGCTGCTGATCTTGTTGAATTGCTGCCAACACTGCGTTGTTTTGCAACATTGTTGCTACTACAACTGAAAAAAAATCTAAAATACTGAACCAACCGTGTCCAGTATGATGCAACTGTCTCCCGAGTATTTGTTGTTACTAACCACTGCACTGTTTCTAAGGAATCTGCATTGCTGCTAACCCTGAATTGTGCTCCCCAGCATCTGACTACAACTAGTATGACACTGTCACTCTGTCATCCTGACTGCACCTCCTGACACTGACCCATCCTGCTACTCAGTATTGTGGGCCGTCGTAGCAAGGTATTGATCCATGAGGTGGACTCCTCAAGGATCTTGCCCAATTTGTAGCTCTCTAGGGCTACAACTCCAAATCACCTCACCTCACTCCTGGAGGTATGTGGGCAATCATGGCAACCTCTTCTTCCAACATGAAAGACAGCTTGTCAATTTCTGCGGACATTGCCTGCTGGTCCTGCTTCTCCAACTTGTCCTTTCTGAGAGGACACTAGGTACTGTAGTGGCCAAACTCACCACACCTAAAGTACTTGACCTTCGACAGGTCCTTCTTCTTCTACTCCCCCTGTGCCTGACTAGGACTACTAGGACCCTTGTATGCAAGAGCCACATTCTCCTCCTCACTCTTCACGCCCTTACTGTTGTTGGCACTAATGGTGCTCTTCAACAGAGCTCTCCTCAACTCTTCCTATTGTATATCGGACCACATCTTGTCCCACCTAGGCAAGGTATCTCTACCCAAGATACTCTGGACAAACACCTTCCAGTCCTCTGAGACATTATTCATGGCCAATTGTACAAGCTTCGTGGGTTGAGGTGTTGACCCAACAGTTGCCAGTTTGTCTAGGACTTCCTAAATTCAAGTGAGAAAGGCATCTATGCTCTCGCACTTCTGCATCCTCGTGCTCCTCAGCTTCTCCTGGAGGTACATCTTCTGCTACTCGGAAGAACTCTGAAATAGCCTTGCCCAAGCATCCCACATCTCCTTGGTTATTGCTTGTCCTTCCACATGTGAGATGAGATGATCCTGAACTCCATCCAAAATCATCCTTTTGGCCTTAGCCATCTCCTTCCTGTACTCCTTGAGCTGGTCTGCATCCTAGGGAACAAATACCAAACTCTCTGCATAGGGCTTCAGACCATATTCATCCAAACGGAATAGCATCCTTGCCTTCCAAACGACATAGTTGGAGGCACCTAGTTAATTTTGGGCAACTAGGTCCAAACTCCATGTTGCATTGCTCATATGACGATGGTCATATTTTTGTTGGATTCCTCTTTCGGAGAGGTGCAAGATTAATATAAAGATCATCTTGTTTGGATGAGCAAAACATTTATTTTGAATTTATTTTCCACACATGCAAGGTCGGCCAAATTTGTAATGTAGGCTCACATGCATAATAGATGTGTCACACACCCTCATTGATGGATATAAATTGGAGAGACTTAGAGGTCATTTTCTCATCAACTCATCACACACTCTCTCATTGTGATCTAATTGGTTCGATAGCCTTTTGGAGGCCTTTTTCCCCTCACACATGTGGAGCGAAGCTGCTGTTTTCTGCAAATCTGTTTAGGGCTTGTCGCTGCAGCGTTGACCAAGGTCAACCCTTAGTCGTTTAACCTCAAACTTCTGCCAAAAATATGATTTTGAGAGCTCCTACTGCTAGGCACTAAAATCGAGGAAATCCGAACTGTTTGATCGAAGCCCTAATCGGCAACGTTGACTTTATGTTGTTGTCCTGCATCGACTTTTTTGTGTTGACTTTGGGTTGACTAGCGTTGAATTGTGATGAGCTGTCTTTGAGGCCTGTGGGTGTGACATATGGAAGATTGGCTGAACGAGAAAGACTTTGTTGGTTGAAGCATCCTGTTGATTGTCGTAACGCCACAATATCTCATATCTTTTCTAGACAAAAGGAATTGTAAATCTGATCTATATTTGGCTTGTCTTTTGTTGATCTATTATTGTGTTCTATCAGCATTTTACTTTCATGTTTATGTGATTGTTATATTGTATCGGGCCTAAGGAAGATTAAAGTAAAATTGCATCAAGCATAGAACACCATGGTTATCTAAATTTAACATGGAATCAGAGTTGAGGTGAAGACAAAGTCCAAGAGTCCACGCTGGTGTTAGAAGCAATCTCTGAAGGAAGTAATCCTATCAAGGACAAATGGCCTCCTCAACCTACAAGGATTTCAAGGTTGATGATAAATTGACTGATAAGTCTGATTATCATGCATGGAAGATGTCCTTGGATTTGGTGCTAGAAGATCAAGATGTCATGCATGGAAGATGTCCTTGGATTTGGTGCTAGAAGATTCAAGAGCCTACATCCAATCCGTCTTGGTCCCTGAGCCCAACTGTGGCCATCTCTGAAATGATCTGGAAATTCCCTCTTCCTCTGCTCAGTTGTTGCTCTGTTACTCACACTCCCTCCTAGGATGCATTGTTCTACTAGTTGCTACTGCCAATCTGCAACTCGGAAAATCGGATTTCCTGGCTAGAAACCCTTTGACAAAAATCTCCCTCTGTGTGTGTACTTTTCTCTTCCACTCGACGTTGGTTTTGCTCTAGCAAGCTGCTGCAAAACCCTCTGCGTCCAACCAGAAATTTGCTCAGCGAAAATCTGAGTTGCTCCCTCTGCTTGCTGGAATCACTCAAAACTAGAAAGTCGAATTTTCTACCTCTCTGCTCTAAAAAATCGAACTCTCCCAAGCAACTCAGCCTGCATAGCAAATGGATTGCACTGGCTCTGAAAATTTCGGCGTGTTGCTCCCTCTGAATAGCGAAATTTTCTTCTTTACTTTTGAGCTTCCCGGCTAATCACTTACGCTTTGATACTATGCGAAAATTTTATCTATCACAGTAACTAGAAATTATTCTCCCAATTGTTAATTTTATTTAACAATTTATTTGTTGTTTGCAACAACAAATATCAAATAATTCACACTATGATGTTCACAAATAAACTGTGGAGGAAAATAGCATTGGAAACTGAGAAAATACTAGCGCACACACATAAATTAACTACGTTATTTTTGGACAATTGTCCCCGGAAAAACCCCAACTTGGGAAAATCGATGCAACAGTGAATTATGAGTACAATCTATGGATGCCAAACGGGCAATCCAATCAGCGAGTATATGACAGAAATAATTAGAGAGAAAAATTCTCTCACCCCACAAGCAATCCCAACACTGACCTCAACAGAAAACTAGTCATCCAAACCCCAGTGTGAGCCCTTCTGCGTTGTCTCTCACATGTGTGGCTCAATTTTGCCTTTAAGCAAGTCGTCTAGCCTGTCTCTGCTGCTGGAAGTGACTCTCAGGCCCTCCGAAAAACTTTCCCGGCCTCTGGAAGCTGAATCGACCTCCTCCTCAGCTAAATCAAAC
The DNA here is from genome assembly GCA_034641835.2 of Pinus albicaulis. NCBI lineage: Eukaryota > Viridiplantae > Streptophyta > Pinopsida > Pinales > Pinaceae > Pinus > Pinus albicaulis. The sequence continues at coordinate 769,864,675 of CM076582.1, forward strand.
TGCTCTACGTCACCCTCGGCGCAGTCTCTACACTGTCACTTGTTGTTGCCTCTCCGGACCTGAAAAACTTCCTTTGGATCATCGTCCCTACCCCTCGCTATCTCAGTGGACTCCCTAAAGCTCGAACTCTCTGGCAACTGATTGTTGCTACTCTAGAAAATCGAATACTCCAAGTGACTCTGGTGCATTCTCCATCACCACATCGATCCCTTCTTATGCCTTCCTGTTGGGACTCCAACAGCCAAGATTAAATCTTAATCGATGTCAAATGGCTCAGATCATTTATGGATCGATCCGTGCGAATTTCTAGAGAATTCTCACCTTGACTTAATTAATTCTGACTAAGTAGCCGTATTCCCTAAGTTTAGACTTAGGAAATATTTAAAAATCAATTAATAATCTAATTAAGCCATCTCTAGCTCGAATTTCTAGAAACGATTTCTGAGTTTTGAAGATCTCATGTATTCTAGCCTCTCCACCAAATTTCGTGGCTACAAAAACTAACACTCCCTCTTAGCAAGGAATGTGTTCTAGTGTTTCACACACTACCACAACACCATGTCTCTGTATTATCTCCTGCCACGCTGTTGATGTCTAGCTATTGTGACTGCCTGCCACTGCCCACCAACCACTATGCAACTCTGATGCTGCATTTGTGTTGTTGTTGACCTTGTTGAACTACTGCCAACACGGCGTTGTACTGCAACTTTGTTGCTTCTACAACTTAAAAACATCTAAAATATTGAATCAACTGTGTCTAGTATGATGCATATGTCTCTCGAGTATCTGTTGTTACTAGTCTCTACACTGTCTCTGAGGAATCTGCGATGTTGCTGACCCTAAATGTGCTCCCCAGCATCTGACTGCAACTAGTATGCAGTTGTCACTTTGGCATCCTAACTGCACCTCCTGACATTGATCCATCCTGCTACTCAGTATTGTGGGCCCCCCTAGCAAGGTATCGATCCATGAGGTGGACTCCTCAAGGATCCTGCCTAATTTGTAGCTCTTTAGGGCTACAACTCCAAGTCACCTCACCTCACTCTTGGAGGTATGTGGGCAATCATGGCAAACTCTTCTTCCAACTTGGAAGAAAACTTGTCAATTTCTGAGGACGTTGCCTGCTAGTCCTGCTTCTCCGACTTGTCCTTCTTTCTGAGAGGACACTAGGTACTGTAGTGGCCAAAACGCCACACCTAAAGTACTTGACCTTCGACAGGTCCTTCTTCTTCTACTCCCCATATGCCTAACTAGGACCCTTGTATGCAACAGCCACATTCTCCTCCTCACTCTTCACGCCCTTGTTTTTGCTACCACTAATAGTGCTCTTCAACAAAGCTCTCCTCAACTCTTCCTGTTGTAGATCGGACCACATCCTGTCCCACCTAGGCAAGGTATCTCTACCCAAGATACTCCGGACAAATACCTGCCAATCCTCTGAGACACTATTCAGGGTCAATTGTACAAGCTTCGTGGGTTGAGGTGTTGACCCAACAGCTGCCAGCTGATCTAGGACTTCCTGAATTCGAGTGAGATAGGCATCTATGCTCTCGCACTTCTGCATCGTCATGCTCCTCAGCTTCTCCTAGAGGTACACCTTTCGCTACTCGGAAGAACTTCGAAACAGCTCTACCCAGGCATCCCACATCTCCTTGGTTGTTGCTTCTCCTTCCACATGTGAGACGAGATGATCCCGAACTCGATCCAAAATCATCCTTTTGACCTTAGCCATCTCCTTCCTGTACTCCTCAAGTTGGTCTACATCCTGAGGAGTAGCTACCACACTCTTTGCATAGGGCTTCAGACCATATTCATCCAGACAGAATAGCATCCTTGCCTTCCAGATGACATAGTTGGAAGCACCCTCCAATCTGTCTTGGACCTGAGCACAATTGTGGCCATCTCTGATCTGATCTGGAAAGTCCCTCTTCCTCTGCTCGGTTGTTACTCTGCTACTCGCACTCCCTCGCGGAATGCATTGTTTTGCCAGCTGCTACTGCGAATCTGGAACTCAAAAAATCGAATTTCCTTTCCAGAAACCATCTCACAAAAATCTCCCTCTGTGTGTGCACTTTCCTCTTCCACCTGACGTTGGTTTTGTTCTAGCAAGCTGCTGCAAAACCCTCTGCGTCCAACTAGAAATCTGCTTAGCGAAAATCTGAGTTGCTCCCTCTGTCTGTTGGAATCACTCAAAACTAGAAAGTCGAATTTTTTTGCCTCTCTGCTCTGAAAAATGGAACTCTCCCAAGGAACTCGGCCTGCCTGGAAATGGTCTGCGCTGCCTCTAAAAAATCCGCCCTGTTGTTCCCTCTAAGCAGCAAAATTTTCCTCTTCGCTTTGGAACTTCCCGGCTAATCACTTACGCTCTAATACTATGCGAAAATTTCATCTATCATAGCAACTAGAAATTATTCTCATAATTGTTAATTTTATTTGACAATTTATTTGCAGTTTGCTACAGCAAATATCAAATAATTCACACTATGATTTTCACAAATAAACTATGGAAGAAAATAGAGTTGGAAACTGAGAAAATACTAGCACACACAAATAAATTAACATCGTTATTTTTGGACAATTGTCCCCGAAAAAACCCAACTTGGGAAAATCGGTGCAGCACTAAGGGTTTTTATTTTATGCTATAGTGACTTTATGAGTACAATCTACAGATGCCCAATTGGCAATCCAATCAGCAAGTATGCTACAGATTTGCCTCAGATCTATCGCAGCAGGCAGTAGGATTGCCGAAGAGGGTTTTCAGTGAGTAGATCAATGATTTCGCAGAACATATCTATCAAAATAATTTTGCAGCAAAGGTTTTCCAGTTGTAGATCAACACAGGGAAGGAAGAGAAAAGCACACCAAGAGGGAATTTCCAGATCAATTCTCAGAGGGTTTCCAATTTCCAGAGGGAAGGAGGCCATAATTTCTAGCAACAGAAGGTTGTAGCAAACTTGTCAGTCTAGATAGTGTGAATTTCAGAGTCAACAATGTGTGTACCAGATCCAGAGAAGGACATCCAGAAGGTAGAGTGAGTTACCCAAAGGAGGAACAGTAGGCAGTGCAAGTTCCGGGAAGGACACCGAAGGCAAGTGCATAGGCAAATCTATGCATTTCCAACAGGGAGTGTGAGTCCAGTAGAGTGGCCAAGGTAGGTTGTAAGAAGGAGAAGGAAATTTCCAACATATAGTTCTCCAGTTTATTTGAGTTTCACAGAGATGGCCACAGCGGGACCCAAAGATCAGGACAGACTTGACGGAGCCTCTAATTTTGGTGTCTGGAAAGCCAGAATGCAATTCCCATTTGACGAGCATGGCTTGAAGGAGTTTGTGACAAATGACATTACAAAGCCAATTGATGCACGGCAGTTGGAAACCTTCAAGAAGGAAATGGCCAAAGCTAAGAGGATGGTCTTAGATGGTGTTTGGGATCACATCATCCTGCATATTACAAAGAAGACAACAGCAAAGGACATGTGGGATGTTGTCGTAAAGTTGTACCAAGATCCATCTAAGAATCATAAAATGATTCTCAATGAGAAACTGAAAACAAAAAAGATGCAAAAGAGTGAGAGTGTAACTTCCTATCTCACCAGGATTCAGAGCGTCTAAGATGAACTTGCAGTTGTTGGAGAGAAACCGGCAGATGATGAGCTGGTGCGCACAGCTCTAAATGGGTTTACCAAGGAGTGGCTGTTACACAGTAATTTGTCACCGTCCTTGCAATTCGCATCTCGCCCATTGGAGGGTCGTTTCTGTGACCAATAAGCAGTGTCGTGCCTTGAAAATACCATCATTTCATCCCTTTCCATGAGGACAACATTCCTTCTGTTGATCATTTCCTGAGCAGACCCCTAAAAACACTTGTTTTTGCCTTGGCGCTGGTAGCCCGTTATGTACTCGCGCCAATGGGGGAAAATTAACACTGAGCCCGCGCCAATTGGCGCTCTGTCCCAGTGTTGCACCCGCGTCACTCTGTTTATGGAAAGTTTTTTAAAAAAAGAGGCGAAGTTTCGATTACAACAACTTCGTGGATGAGTCATCAGGAGTGGTTTCGCCTAAATAACCACGGCCTTCCTCCTTTGGCCTCTTGTTTCCACCATATGGGGAACCTCCCAAAGGATGAGGCCTCCCTTCCACTATTGTAGGGATTCCAACCTCCTCCTCTCCTCTATAAATATAGCCTTCATCCATTGATGAAGGGGCTGAAGGGCTGATAGTCTTGAAGTGTCTAAGCTTTGAATCTCCAAATTCCCAAGAGCCTTTGTGCCGTAAGAGCCCTCTTTCTTCCCTTAAGGCCGACTCAAGTAAGGAGACTATCGTCGAGAGACTCTGGAGAGGTTTTCCCTTTCCCTGGCGAGCTTTGCGAGACGTGAACGATTGGAGACCCATCCGAAGGAGACCACGACGTCAGAACATTGGTTGTAATCTCTTTCGATTGTTATTTAATGAATGATTACGATTATGGTTCCACTCTGTTTTCGATTATGTTAATATGAGTAGTATCCTTTCTGACTGATATTTAGTTGCGTATGCTGGATTTTATGCTGGTATATGTTTGTTTCTTGCATGTGCAGGTGTCCATCCGCGGAGATCGTGGAGGATCGTGATCTGCCAAGGCTGAGGAACGGGAACGCTCTCTTCTTCAGATCGTAGCATTGGATTCCAGGTAGGCCTCCATCTTTGGTCTTTTCATTCGTAACTAGGAACTTGCGTTGTAACATTTCGTGATTGTTGCTAGACCCCTGTTGGGCTAGTAGGGATCGCCTCTATCCGCAGAGGGGATTTACCTCCTCAACAATTTGGCGACTCCGCTGGGGATCGTCTAGTTTTCACTGTCTCGTTTTGATTGTTTTATGATTTTCCTTGCTTGGTTAGCCTTCTGGGCTGGGTTCTTTTTGGGGCTCTTTTTGTGTTTTGGCTTTTGGTTCAGCCCCAGAGGATCAGATCTGACCTCTGCTTTTCCGATTTTTCACCTTTTCATAGTTGGCTTGATTGGCGCGAGTTTATCCCTGACAGTCGCGCCAGTTGGCGCAGGTTGCCAGTTCATAACTCGCGCCATCCCCTGTCTGGCGCGGATTACAGCCAGACAGTCGCGCCATTTCCTGTAGGTGCTAGGGTCTACCCTTGTTCGAAAGCTTCTTTTGGTCATTACTTTGCTTCTGGGTTTGTTTTGGATTCTGCTTGAAGTGGTGAGTCTGGTCTTGGTTGGGAGAAATTCTTTGCTTTTTCATTTTCAGGCATTGGTGCTTGTTGTCAGTTAGCAACCCGCGCCAATTGGCCATTGGCGCTAGTTGTCAGTGTACAAGTCGCGCCAGTTGGCGCTACTTGTCAATGTACAAGTCGAGCCAATTTCAGGGTGTATGAAAATTGAGTTTTTTTCCCCTAAATCCTTCACCAGTGTGTCTTTCCCTTCCGGTCTTTTCACTGTATGAGCATAGATTACATTGCTCATTGTTTGAAAAGTCCTATTTCCATGATTGTTTGATGTAAAAGGGAATGAATGCCTTGTTTTGATCTCTTCTTTGGAAGTCCTTTTTGTGTTTGACCGCATATGTCTTGTCAACTTTTGAGGGATTTTGTCACAAAGTATTTTGAAACAACGATTGCATTCTTAGTGTTTGTTTGCATCCCTTTTGCTTTCATCCTTCTTTAAGGAGATTTGCGTTCTTTTAGTTTTCGTCTCATAGTTTGCTTTTCGTTTAAATGCATTAGATCACATTGCATCGAAAAGTGTTTTTGAGATTCATCATTGGACTTAGATCACATTGTTTAGTGATTGAAAACTAAAAATCGCTTTAAGTGCATTCTCTTTTGTTAAAAGCATGCATTAAGTAGATTCTCATTTTATCGGAAAATGCATTGAGTGCATTATTATCATTTGAAAAGAAAAAGGAAATTGTGCATAGATTACAATTGCATAGTTTTCAGAAAAAAAGGATTTTGCATAGATTACGTTGCATTATTCGCATCGTTGAATGTTTGAAATTACTTTTGGATACTGAAAGTCATCTAGTTTGGAAAAGTTTCGCTTTCAGTTTTGCTGTTCGTTGCATCATTGTTTGAAGCTCTTCCCTTAACTAGATAGCATTCATCGAATTAAAAGTTTTCTTTTCTCATATAGCTGCATATAGGAAATTATCAGATGACATACGGTAGGGCCTTGAAACCGAAACATAATTGAAGATCAACCATAAAATTTACTCAATTTACCTAAGGAAGCATTGAAACATTAACGAAACGTTTAGAGGTCTAGGCTAGAGACGTGTTCTGGCGTCTTTAAACCGAGTAGCTGTCGTTGCACTCTTGGCTTTAGACAGCACTAGTACGGACTTGTGCTCCCCGTACCGTCACGTATATAAAGGGAGACCCCACTAGGTTTCAATCCTTTATCCATAGGAAGCCGAGTATGCCGCCCTATACCCGTGATACACCGAACACAGCATTCGGGGAGATTGCCTGCACGTACGGAAAGTCCATGGTTGATTTCTTTTTCATTATTAAAACCAAGGTGTATATTGCAGTTCACGGTTATTTGGTACACCCTTTTGCCTAGTATTCCTAAGTAGTCATTTCGATCTTTTCTGACTCTTTAAATTTGAAAAGGTCATCAAGCGCTTGTCCTTTCACGCTTGTTTCCAACCTGAAAGTGATAGAGTCACCTTTTGCCTGTTTCTCGACTCTTAAAAGATGAAACAACAGAGTTTTTTTTCAATGTTTTAAAAATTAACTGCCCACGAAATATTCCTGGTTAAATTTAGTTTCCTTAGGGTGTTGTTTTGAAGATCGTTTCTGATGGCAACTTTTTCGGAGTTCACCAACCAAGGAATCCCCTCCGATGGGAATCCTGGTCCTTTTCCTCCTTTTGGAAATGTTGGCGCTCCTTATATGGCAATGTTGTCCCTTCCTGGGTTAACTATTGGGTTGCCTGTTTGGTTGTTTTCAACCTCTGTGGTCCCGAATATCTCCGCTACTGTTCAATCAGTTCCTCCGCCTGAACAACATCATGTTGATTCTAAGGTGGACCTCTCCCCTTCTTCGCCTGTTTCTGCGTCCTCCTCTTCTACTTCGCCTGGTGAAAGTCTGGATTCAAGTAACCAGGTGGCTAAGAAGAAGAAGAAGAAGACAAAGAAGAAGAAGTCCGATAAAGGAGAGGCTAACTCTGCGGCTATTGTACCTAAGAAGTCTCCTCTTGATAAACCTTCCAACCCTCCACGGAAAGTCAAGTTCCCTTGCATGTTGTGCATGGGAGACCATCTTCTTCGAGACTGCCCTGGCATTTCCAAGGTACTCGAAGTATGGTCCAACAGTCGCCCGCCGTTGCCTTTGGCTTCCGGGAGTCAGGTTGGGGGCACGTCTTTAGCTGCTGCTAGTAAGACTCCTAAGAAACAGGGTAAGATTACCAATCCCTATAAGTTGTGTGAAGGGCACCATGCCATTCACCTTTGTCCCTATATGGATGAAGCCAAAAGAGTTTTGGACAACTCGACTGTTTCTACACCATGCCTTCCGGCTGGTTATAAACAGCTTTCTTTGAGTCCTCCACTAGTTGATCCAATGATTGGTCAAGAGTCATCCTTGGTCGATCCCGTTCCCTCGGAAATTCAAATTCAGGAATCCGTTCCTGACCAACCATTGGTCATGGGATCGGTCAAACTGGCCCCGTCTACGGTGCACCAGGTCTTTTCCGTTGAGAGTGGATCTCATACCCCTCAGGTTCTTCTTGTTCCTTCAGATTCCTCGGACTTGGAGAAAGATTCTTCTGTCCCTATACCTCAAGAAGTTGCTCCTTCGCTTCTCATAATGGGGATCTCGGAGGATACTCTTCCCAACTCCGTGATGGAAGTTGTGGAGGATGCTCCTTCTTCCGTAACACCGAGGGAAGACCATCTCAGTTCGATGGTAGCCCCTCCGAGTAGTTTGGTCGCTTCCTTTGATTGGAATCGATTTGCAGGATACCGCCTTCCGTCTTATGTGCCTTTCGAGATCACAGTACAGGCTTTTGGTCTGGTCATACCCAGTACCATTATAGACGAAGGCGCGTCTGTTAGTATTCTATCCTCAACTACTTGGAAAGCTTTCGGTTCACCACCGCTTGCGCCTGTTACGTAGAATCTGTTGGCATTTAACAGAAGAACGAGTCAACCGTTAGGGATACTTCCAAAGTTACCTGTTACTTTGGGAGGTAAAACCGTCCACATGGACGTGATGGTTGTTCCAGGCCCCTTGGATTTCAATCTGCTCTTGGGGCGGGATTACACCTATGCCATGGGAGCACTTGTCTCCTCCCTCCTTCGTGTGGTCTGTTTTCCGCATGAAGGAAGGATTGTGACCATTGATCAGCTTTCGTTCTTTGGTCCTGATGTGGCAACTGGCACGCCATCATCCCTTCCTGGTTTTTATCCACCCGTTGTATCTGCCCCACCGCAGGTCAACTATGTGGCTACCTACCCCGTGCCTGTGCTCAGTGATGATGCCGTTGTGCATCAGGTGCTGGGGGCATTGGGTCCAGACTTCCAGGATGTTTTCCTTCCATCGGGAGGGGAACTCTTGGAAGCGATGACTTCTTGTTCATTATGATGAGGTTGTCGGAGCAGAGTTCCTTGTCTTGTGTCAAGCTCCTTAAAAAATGAAACAAGGTTGTTGGAGCAGAGTTCCTTGTCTTGTGTCAAGCTCCTTAAAAAATGAAACAAGGTTGTCGGAGCAGAGTTCCTTGTCTTGTGCCAAGCTCCTTAAACCATGAAACAAGGTGTCCCGAGGATAGTTCTTTTAATGTGTCAACCTCATTAAAATAATGAAACCATTTCCTGTTCAATTCGAGTCTTTGTTTAGATCTCATAAAATCCCAGTCGAGTCTTTCTTTTGATCTCATAATTTGAACCTTCACTCCATTTGCCTTTCATATGGATTGAAGCTTGGGGGCATGTACCTCGAATTGAGTCACCATGCTGGGGGCATGCTTACTTTTTCAAGCATAGTTTGTTTCCGTTTCAAGCTTGTGTAAAAATGAAACCGGTTTCAAGCATAGTTTATCTTTGTTTCAAGCTTGTGTAAAAATGAAACCAACTTCAAGCAGAGTTTCCTGATTTCAAGCTTGTGTAAAGATGAAACCTTGCCCATTTTACCTCTTGTGATTGCCATTTTATTAGCCTATTGTTGCCAGATGAACCTTGGTTTTCTCACTCCATCGTCATTATCTGCTTGGCCAATCATATGCCTTCACTTGATTGTTTTACCCATTCCTGAGGAACTGCTGCGATGAGTGGTCTTGTTAGCCAGCCTCTTGACCTTTATCTTATTTTGAGCAGTTCCACCATTTCCGGAACCAGTTTCTACCCTTTATACCACTCGTTCCTCCAGGAGGAGTCAACTTTCAGCTCTTTTCTGACTCTCTAAACATGAAAAGATTGCCGAGACTCTTGTCGTTTTGAACTTGTTAAATGGTTGTGAAATGAAATCTACCCAGTATACGTTTACCCCTTTTTCGGGCTGGGATAGATTATTTACGAAAAAGGAATACCCTAGTCTATTGCGACTAGGAGGTTTTCTCAGACATAGTTTTCTACCTTTTCGGATCTGAGGAACTATTTACGAAAAGGGACCTTTGGAGTTTACTTTTCCACTGTCTTTTCAAACTCTCTAAACATGAAAAGACGCCGAGTTCTTCCTTTGTCAGACTCGTTAAACCCTGATGACATTGGATTCAGTCGAAATGACGTTCTCCGAGTTTCTCCTTCCTAGGGCTTGTTAAATGTACTAGGATGGATTCGCCCGAAGGGCGGACTTATAAGACAAGCATATGGTATCCTCTCCAAGCTTGTGTAAAAATAAAGAGGTACTCACCGAGATGGTGGGGGAAAAATGGAACCAGCATCATTGTCGTGTTGGCAGTATGTCGCTCTTGAACATGGCACTTGTCTGCATTCGTGTCGGGTTGGGGACATCTCATCTCGCTTTTCGCTTGCCTCCGTGGGTTTGGATAATCCCTTTTGACCTCTCATCTGCTCTTTGCCTCGTCACTATGACCTCTGATCTTTTGATGTCAAATACTGTCGAATCCACGGTTGTGCCGTCAATATGTTCAAGAGAAGTTGACCTCTGCAGACTCCAACCTTCCTCTGATTCTCATCTGATTCTGATTCACAAAAACATCATGTTCCTCTGTCTCGTGTCGATGATGTGGGAAACACTATGGCCCACCTTCGATCAAGGTCACTTCCTGTCGACTTCAGCTCATTATCCAGGAAGTTGATCTAGAGACTCCTTTATGGTACCTTGGAGCCTGCATGCCTTAATGGCAGGTTCGTCGCATTCGACGTGGGGTTTTCATCATTGGCCTCTGATCGAGTGATTCTACGGGTGTTCGATGCCAGCTCATTGATTCACACGCCGTAGATTGTACCTGTAGTACCTTGAGGACCATTGTCATTATTGGTGGTTCCTCTCGCGTCTGTTAACAACTCTCATCATTGGCTGCTAATCAGACGATGTTCTTGCATGTTCGACTTCAGCTCACATATTCGCATGCTTGAACTTGTACTTTGTTTGGGTCGAGATGGAGCGCAAGACCCTGGATTGTGTCTGTTGTAATCCAGGCTGCGATTGTGGATTATTATCATTATGTATATGACTCGTTGATTGGATGGCTGCGACCATACCTGAGTCTATTTATTTGATCCTCGCTGGATGGCTGCGCCCATACCCCGGATCCGGATTATAGTGTACTCTGTTTCGGATGGCTGCGCCCATACCACATATACATCATGTACTTGAGATATCAGTTGTATTTTTCTGCGCAGGTTTTCCGACGGCGGGCCTTCAGTTGAACATGTTCTTGTAAAGCATTTCACCCCTCTCTCTCTCAGGCCTCATGCTTTAGGGGGCATCTGTTACACAGTAATTTGTCACCGTCCCTGCAATTCGCATCTCGCCCATTGGAGGGTCGCTTCTGTGACCAATAAGCAGTGTCGTGCCTTGAAAATACCATCATTTCATCCCTTTCCATGAGGACAACATTCCTTCTGTTGATCATTTCCTGAGCAGACCCCTAAAAACACCTGTTTTTGCCTTGGCGCTGGTAGCCCGTTATGTACTCGCGCCAATGGGGGAAAATTAACACTGAGCCCGTGCCAATTGGCGCTCTGTCCCAGTGTTGCACCCGCGCCACTCTGCTTTTGGAAAGTTTTTTAAAAAAGAGGCGAAGTTTCGATTACAACAACTTCGTGGATGAGTCATTAGGAGTGGTTTCGCCTGAATAACCACGGCCTTCCTCCTTTGGCCTTTTGTTTCCACCTTATGGGGAACCTCCCAAAGGATAAGGCCTCCCTTCCACTATTGTAGGGATCCCAACCTCCTCCTCTCCTCTATAAATATAGCCTTCATCCATTGATGAAGGGGCTGAAGGGCTAATAGTCTTGAAGTGTCTAAGCTTTGAATCTCCAAATTCCCAAGAGCCTTTGTGCCGTAAGAGCCCTCTTTCTTCCCTTAAGGCCGACTCAAGTAAGGAGACTATCGTCGAGAGACTCAGGAGAGGTTTGCCCTTTCCCTGGCGAGCTTTGCGAGACATGAACGACTGGAGACCCATCCGAAGGAGACCACGACGTCAGAACATTGGTTGTAATCTCTTTCGATTGTTATTTAATGAATGATTATGATTATGGTTCCACTCTGTTTTCGATTATGTTAATATGAGTAGTATCATTTCTGACTGATATTTAGTTGCGTATGCTGGATTTTATGCTGGTATCTGTTTGTTTCTTGCATGTGCAGGTGTCCATCCGCGGAGATCGCGGAGGATCGTGATCTGCCAAGGCTGAGGAACGGGAACGCTCTCTCCTTCAGATCGTAGCATTGGATTCCAGCTAGGCCTCCATCTTTGGTCTTTTCATTCGTAACTAGGAACTTGCGTCGTAACATTTCGTGATTGTTGCTAGACCCCTGCTGGGCTAGTAGGGATCGCCTCTGTCCGCAGAGGGGATTTACCTCCTCAACAGTGGCGAACCTTCGTTCAGGTGATTTCTGGAAGAGATAAGCTACTAGATTGGAAGCGCCTGTGGAGTGACTTCATTCAAGAGGAGTTAAGGCTTTAGCCTCGCTGAGGGTACTATAAGCAGCAGTGGCAAGGGACCGAAGGTAGAGAAGGAAGAAGAGAACGTGGCCCTTGCAGGAAAGGGAAAAGCGAAGAAGGGTCCCAGCTAGAAGCAAGACTCAAAAGAAGAAAAGAAAAAGAAGGACTTGTCGAAGGTCAAGTGCTTTGAATGTGGTGAGCTTGGTCACTACTTCACCTAGTGTCCAAAGAGGAAGAAGGACATGAAGAGGCAACAGACAGCAGCTTCGACAGAGATCGATGAGTTGACCTCCAGATTGGAGGAATTCACATTGATAGCAGCAATACCTCCAGATGGAGGAGGAGCATGATGCTTCAGATTACCAAGATGGGCAGGGTCCATAGGAGAGCATCTGCAAGTTTAGATCAGAACAAGTTGTGTTATTCACATGGATCACTACCTTTGCTACAGGAGCCCACAGACAAAGTAGCATGATGATTGAGGTGTGATCAAGGCGCAGTTAGATCTTGAGGAATAGTGCAGAGCTAGTTGCAGTCAGATACGTGAGAGGCAGTTGCAGAGCTAGTTGGGCGCACTCAGGTGCTCAATAGACAGTGCACAGCTATTTGCAGTCAAAGACTTAAGGGATAGTTGGAGAGCTAGTTGCAGTGACATAGTAGATTAGAGAGTCTAGCTTCAGAGAGAGCAACCTTATGGAAGCTTGATATTCAGGTTCTGAGGTGGTCAATTCCCACAGTTGCAATGGGAGCAACAGCACAAAGGCAGTGCAGTTGCAGCAGCGCGGGGATACCAACAATGTGAGATCAAATTGATTCAACTACAGTCAGTGGCAGGTGAATCAGAGTATGCGCAATGGTTGATGGACAGTATTTACCAGATTGACTTCTTCATAGTGATTTCCGATGACAAGGAGTCAGATAAGTTAAGATGTGAAGAAAGGAGGTATAACAAATGTAAGACTTCAGCAACATGTGACAATCTAGCTACAGGTTGTTCGTCAAAACACATGGGTATAGTGGAGAACACCTTCCTCGCTAAGGAGTGTTAGTTTTTTATGGATATGGTAGCATCGGACATGTGTTCTAGTCTCCAAGATGTCAAAGAGGCTAAGGAACACAAGGACTCTGAAACCCAGAAAAGGTATTGAGAGAAAACACTTAAAAACCCTTCAATTAAATTAAATGTTCAATAATTAAAAAATGCCTAAGCCTAACTTCGGAAATTTGATTAATTAATGGGTATTAATTGAGGAAATCTAATTTTCTCTACATACTTCCGGAAAAGTGATTTGACATAGTTTAAGATGATCTGAACCATCAATCATGATTAGATCTTGGTTGTTGATGCTCCAGCGAGAGATTATATGAGCAAGTTGAATGGGCTTAGAGGAGATAGTTTACAGGTAGCGAGCAAGGAAGAATTCTCCAACTCGCAGTTTTCAGTGAGGGTGCAGTTCGAACCAGGAAAAGAGCATGAGAGAGAGGAAACAACAGAGATTTGGGAAGAGCAGGGTTTCGAAGAGATTCCCAGTGATTTTCCAGTGTCAGAGAGACAGGAGAAGGGAGGTCAAATTATCCGCAAAGAGGGTCGCTACAGCTAGTACGAATAGCCAAAAATCCTAGTGCAAATTGTTGGAAGAGGCTTGATTCAGTTGTCGAAGACCGGATCAGTGTCTAGAAGGCAGAGAGAATTCATTCCAGAGGCAAAGGGAGGCAAGACGTCTCAGTTAGAGGCAATTTCGGAGCTGTGCGAAATTATTCTGAGCAGCAGTGTGCATTTCTGGAGGAAGTACGAATTCCAAACAGGGGTGAGAGTTGCTCAGTCAGAGGCCAGATCAGTTGCAGAGGAAACAAGGTTGTCCCCAATATATTTTGTCTGCGTATTGTTGTAGTTTTGCCAGTTAGGCAACTAGTTGTAATTATTTTCTCAAATTGTTGCATAATAAAATAAACCCTCATCTATTGCAGTGGTTTTCCCTTCGAGGTTTTTCCAGGGACTATTGTCCAAAAACAACGATGTTATTTTTATTGTGTGTGTGCATCTATTTCTCAGTTCCACATATTTTATTTCTGCAGCATAATTTTTTTGTGAAAAATTGCAGTGCGGTTTATTCGCCATTTGTCGTTAATAATTTAACAGAAGAGAAATAAACTATTAAAGTTAGGAGAATAATACCCAGTTGTTGCAGTTCAAGGAATTTTCACAATGTACCCTAGGAAATCCAAGATAGGCCTAACAAGGCTCGCATTGGTCTCAGTAAAGAAGAGAATATCCAAAGGTCTAGGTGCATTATAAACTACTCTGAAGAGAGACCAAAAGGCCCTATTGCAATTTCAACATGTGACTCTAATCGCCAAAGTCCCCCACCACCCCAAGGGAGCTTGTCATGTCAGGACCAGGATAAATGCACCTCATGACTACCTTTTTCCCCACCTATCATGTTATTGCCACTTGTTCACTAGCTCGCTCAAGCTTTGCGACCTGAGATTGTTGATTTTTGTAGCATCAGATAGTGCTCTAAGTCTCAAATTTGGTATGGAGGCTTAGACACTTGTATTTCAAAGAACCCAGAAACCGTTTGTGGAAATTCCACTTGGTTCATGTTTTATTGAAAATAATTAATTATTTTCATGAGGACCCTAAGTCTAAACTTAGGGAAATTAAATAATTAAAGGGTATTAAATAAACAGAGTGTGAATCTTTTAGAGAACGAAGATCAAGTCATGTTTTAATCTTAGCCATCAATTACACATCTAATCTGGGTCGTTGATTTGTCAACAAGAAGATTATAAAAGAGAGGCTTGAAGGTAATTTGAAAACACACAAAGACATTGAATTGATCTAAGAGTTCGAAATTTCTAAGGAACGGTTGGCTGAGAAATTTGTGCTAGAGATCTAAGCAGTGAGGGGCAGAAATAGCGTCCGGAGAGAAAGTTTCTCTAAGTCAAAGAGAGGCAAAGGTGATCTAGCCTAGCTAGCGTAGAAGGAAAGGGGCTGACGCAGTGACTGTGTAAGCTCACGCAGAAGAAACGTAGAGGCAGAGGGAAGGGTTTTTCGAAATTTGCTGGTGGATTAGTTTCAGAGGCCGGGATCCAGAAAGTGGCACCGGGAGGTTGTTCCTCAGTATCCACAGAGGCAAAACAACTTGGAGGAAGGCTAATAGTGAGCCTAGAAGGGGGTGATGCAGTGACTGGAAGTTCCAACACTGGATTTGCGCAGAGCCTGTCCATGGCAGTTTTTCTCTCATCTGGATCAGCAAGAGACTCGGTGATTGGGTGAGGTATTTCTCACATATTCTTCTACCAGTATTTCTCTCTATAATTGAATAACCCTTGAGGTTATTCAAAGATGTATTCAGACATTGCTACTGCTTAATAATAAAACCCTTAGATCTGTTGCACTGGTTTTCCCGCATTGGGTTTTTCCGGGCACATTAGTCCAAAAATAACTGTCATATGTGTGAATGATTTCCTTGTCTAATTTCCTTGTTTCTGAATCAATTTTAGTGTAGTTTTCTTCAGTAGTTGCAATAATAATTCAGAATTGAATTAATTATGTAATATAATTACTTAATAAGAGAACTACACTCAGTTGTTGCAATAGGATTCAATAGATCTGGCTAGATCTTGGAATTTTCACCTGGTATCATAGCATTGATTGAGAAACAGGAAGGACGGATCTAATTTCTGAAGTGAAGGTCGTTTTTGTTGTAGTGCAACAGAACAAATCGCCATCTGTATTCCGCAAATCTAGCCAAGAGGGTTAAAGCTTCGAGGTTGTCTCTCTCTGAGTGAGTCGACAAAGAGGTAGGACTTCCAGTTCGAGTTTTTGTAGTGACAGAGGGACGCAGTTTTCTAAAGTTGTTGTTGGCAGAAAGCGTCAGAAGGAATCAGAGGGACACATATTTGGGGAATTTCTTCCTCAGTGATTTCCTAGCCGAGGAAAATTAGCATTTCTCAGTAGCTTAGCAGTAGAGGAGCTGCAGAATTTACAACTCCACCAGGAACTGCGCAGTGGGGAGAAAGAGGAAGCAGATTCAACAGTTTTTTCGGTTTATATGGCATCTCACTGACTTCGTGATCAAGATCGGTTGGAGGGCTCCTCCAACTATATATGATTTGGAAGGAACAAGCTATGTTTCTTCTAGATGAATATGATCTGAAGGCGTTTGTGGAGAACGTGGTAGTTGTACCTACAGATCCGGATCAACTCAAAAAGTACAAGGTTGATGTGGCAAAGGCGAAGAGGTTGCTACTTGATGGTGTCAAGGACCATATTATCTCAAACTTGGCTGGCAAGAATACTACCAGAGATATGTTGGTAGCTTTGCATGACCTATATGAGGGATCTTCCGAGCAACCGAAGTTGTACTTGGAGCAGAAGCTTCGTATGATCCAGATGCGGAAAGGGGAGCGCGTGGTTTCATACCTTATGCGGTTTCAGGAGGTTCGTGATCAACTGTCCGCAGTAGGTGCTACACCGACAGTTGCAACCATGGTACGGATGGCCCTTAACGGTGTCACGGAGGAGTAGCAGGTGTTTTTCTAGAGCATACTGGGTCAGGCAACATTACCTAGTTGGGAATAGTTGTGGGCAACTTTTCAGGAGGAAGAGTTGAGGAGAGACCTCATCAAGTGCAAACTTGATGGCAACAGTGTAAGCGGATCGAAATCCGTGGAGGAAGAGGAAAACGCAGCCCTTGCATCAAAGGGACAGTAGGCGCAACGGAAACCGAAGCGTGATGCTTCAAAGGTCAAGTACTTCAGATGTGGCGAGATGGGCCACTATGCATCTCAATGTCCTCTGAAGAAAAAGGACAAAGATGAGAAGCATGACCCAAAGGTTGCAGTCGCGAGAATCGAGGAGGATGAGGTGGCCATGAGTGCCCACGCTTCTCCTAGTGGGAAGTGGGGTGATATTAAGTTGTAGTTCTTTGAACTTCAGTTGGGCAGGATACTTGAGGAGCCCACCTCATGGAACATACCTTGCTACAGGAGCCCATGGTCAGTAGTAGCGGGATGGAGGAGTTTAAAGGAGCCGAGGAGTGATAGAGACGACAGTGCAGTGGGTAGCAACGTTCATTTCTGGAGCAATGCATAACAGAGGCAGCAGCGGCAGCGCAGTGCATAGTGGTGCAGTGCAGTGCAGTGCAGTGCAGAGCTTACGCAATGCAGAGCAGGAGCAACACAGAGCATCAGAGAGACAACGCAGTAGCTATCAATAGTTAGATTCTTCAGCACCGAGGTGCATCCGCTGAACAATTGTTCAGTTTTGGGTGAGTTTTTCCAACTGTTTCTCTCAGCAGTTGAGTTGCAGTGCAGATGCAGTGTTAGCAACATAGCAGATGCAACACTTGAGAGGGAGTTTTGCAGTACAAATGCAGCAGTGATAGTGGCAGTATCATGGGCAGCAGTACAGTGGCAACAGTAGCGCAGAGAGAAATGGACTTTAGCAGCGCGGAGGATGCTTCAAGGACAGAGCAATATGCAGCAGGCATTATTGCTAGAGCACTTTCCTCGTTAAGAGGAGTGTTGATTTTTGTAGCATCAGATAGTGCTCCAAGTCTCAAATTTTGTGTGGAGGCTTAGACACTTGTATTTCAAAGAACCCATAAACCATTTGTGGAAATTCCACTCAATTCATGTTTTATTAAAATAATTAATTATTTTAATGGGGACCCTAAGTCTATACTTAGCGAAATTAAATAATTAAAGGGTATTAATAAAACAGAGTGTGAATCTTCTAGAGAACGAACATCAAGTCATGTTTTAATCTTAGCCATCAATTAGACATCTAATCTGGGTCGTTGATTTGTCAACGAGAAGATTATAAAAGGAAGGCTTGAGGGTCATTTGAAAACACACACAGACATTGAATTGATCTAAGAGTTCGAAATTTCTAGGGCACGGTTTGTTGAGAAATTCGAGCTAGAGATCTGAGCAGTGAGGGGCAGAGATTGCATCGAAGAGAGTTTTTCTCAATCCGGTGAAGCATCAGTCAGAGAGAAGCAGAGGTGATCTAGCCTAGCCAACGCAAAAGGAAAGGGATTGACGCAGTGACTGTGCAAGCTCACGCAGAAGCAGCGTAGAGGCAAAAGGAAGGGTTTTCAGAATTTGCTAGTGGATCAATTTCGAAGGCCGGGATCCGGAAAATGGCACTGGGAGGTTGTTCCTCAGCATCCACATAGACAAAAGGACTTGGAGGAGGGCTAACGCTGAGCCTGGAAGGAGATGATGCAGTGATTGGAAGTTCCAGCCCTGGATCTACACAAAGCAGTTTTTCTCTCATCCGAGTCAGCCGAAGACTCAGTGATTGGGTGAGGTATTTCTCACATATTCTTTTGCAAGTATTTCTCTCTGTAACATTATAACCCTTGAGGGTATTCAAAGATGTATTCACACATTGCTACTGCTTAATAATAAAACCCTCAGATTTGTTGCACCGGTTTTCCCACATTGGGTTTTTCAGGGGACATTAGTCCAAAAATAATTATGTCATATGAGTGAATGATTTTCTTGTCTAGTTTCCTTGTTTCTGAATCAATTTTAGTGTACGTTGCTTCAGTAATTGCTTCAACAATTCAGATCTGAATTAATTATGTAATGTAATTACTTAATAGGAGAAGTACACTCAGTTGTTGCGGTAGGATTCAATACATCTTGTTAGATCTTGGAATTTTCACAGAGATCATGCGAGATCCTTGTCTAAGAAATCCTGTGAGGAAGGGAGAAAAGTTGTCATTTTACTGAAGGACACATTAACAACCTCTATGATATATTGGATTAGGAAAGTAGAAATTCAACAAAAACAAGCTCACTCTGTGCTAATATAAGGGAGTTTCAACGTCTCCTAAGGGAAGGAGAATCTAGACTGCACGGGATTGAGATGCAATGTTGACGATGAAAGGAATCCCCTCACCTTCAAATTCAATTCACTGGCTCTCCTTATGCACTCTTCATCAAATTTGGCTCCCACAACCTCCTCAACAACAGTAATTAGGGGGGTTTGCAACTCCACTAAGCTACTTGTGTCCAAGATTTAATTTGAGTCTTGATTTATTGTTCAAACGTGTCATATAGGGAGTGAATATATTCTTGTTTATTCTTAATATCTGAGACTTCTACATGCAAGGAATCGCTAGGTGGTTGGAGAGAATACTAAAGGAGGTAGCATTCAACAAGAAAATATGTGGAGGTCATTGTTTTGTAAGATGGCTATTAGAGCACACACATACATGATCTAAGGCAGACCTCAATAACACATAGGGACCATACCCAAGAAGGAGATGCGGACTATGTAAGGTCACACTCAAGGCATTCTCAAGACAATGAGAAACAAGCCCATAGTACTATAAAACCTAAACTCATGGCATTAGGACTCATCCAATAGCATGTTGAACTATAAAGACAACCTCCTCTCCCTCCCTTGCTAGCATACAGGTGATTCATTGTTGCATGACAACATTGGACCCATGAAGGACTAATGTTGAGAAGACCCAAGCTTATGATACTAAACAGAGGAGATGGAGGTGAACCACTAAAGGATCAAAGCCTCTTGCCTACAAATCTAAATTTCTACTTGTAGGGTTGTTGTTACAAATTTCTAGTGTATGCAAAAATATTTTTCTCTATTTTGTTAAAAATGACGAATCATGCATGCATAGATTAGGTTGATTGGTTTGAACCAATCATTTTGAAGGCAAAGACCAATGGAGGTCATGGGTTCAAGTCCAACAGAGTCCCTCTACGTGAGGAGTACATGTTATGTTCTGGCAACATTTACGTTTGGCACAAATGTGAGGAAGCACCTGGAAGATTTCCCGGAAGACATTTTCCATAAAAAATCAAAAATTTAAAATATGTGCATGTGTGTGCCCAAGTGAAATTTAGATAAAAAACAAAAAAGAAATAATCATATTTAACAAAAAAAAGTGTTGAAGAGGTAAATCTCTTTTTTACAATAATTTTTGAAAACAACAAAAGTATACATAAATATCATAATTTCTAGAAAATAAATAAATAGGTAACCAGCTAGATTTTCTAGTACCAAGCTCAAATTGAAGACCTTATTGTTCTGAACCAATCTTCAAGGGATCATAAGAGTTTCATATCCTTTCCAGATTCAAGAAACTAATTTAACCTCCATAGCAAGAAGGAGCAAGAGCGATCAAGCAAATCGACTCATAACATAAATGTTAAATTTAGATAGCAATGGTGTTCTATGCTTGATCCACTTTTACTTCAATCTTTCTTAGGCCCAATACAAAATAGCAATCACATAAACTTGAAAGCAAAATGTTGATAGAACACAATAATAGCTCAATAGAAGACAAGCCAAATATAGATCAAATTTACAATTCCTTATGTCCAGCAAAGATATGAGATATTGTTGCGTTACGGCGGTCAGCAAGATGCTTCAACCAGCAAAGTCTTTCTCAATCAGCCAGCACTTTCATGTGTCACACCCATAACCCTCAAAGGCAGCTCATCACAAGTCAACGCAAGTCAAACCAGGGACAACGCAAAAAATTCAACGCAGGCAGCTTCAGAAAAGTCAATGCAGCAAACTAGGGCTTCAGTCAAACAGCCCAAAATCCCTCGATTTTAGTGCCTAGCTTTACAGCCTCCTAAAATCGGAAATTCTGCAGAAGATTGAGGTCAAACGACGAAGGGTTGACCATGGTCAACGCTAGTCAACACTGCAGCAAAAAAGCGCTAAACAAATCAGCGCAGAAAATAGAAAGCCCTAAACAGATCAGCGCAGAAACCAGCAGCTTCGCTCCACGCGTGTGAGGGGAAAAAGGCCTCCAAAGGCTATTGAACCAATCAGATCACAATGAGAGAATGTGTGATATGAGAGAATGTGTGATGAGATGATGAGAAAATGACCTCCAAGTCTCTCCAATTTATATTCATCAATGAGGGTGTGTGACACATCTCTTAGGCATGTGGGATAAATCTGGCAGACCTTGCACATGTGGAAAATAAATTCAAAATCAATGTTCTGATCATCCGATCAAGATGATCTTTAGATCAATCTTGCACCTCTCCGAAAGAGGAATCCAACATAAATATGCCTATCGTCATATGAGCAGTGCAACATGGAGTTTGGACCTAGCTGCCCAAAAATTAACACTCCCTCTCAACTAGGGAGAGCTCCATCTATCCACAAGTGCCATCCATCATGTACCAAACCAAACATCCTGCGTCATCTCGTTGTAACTTGCTTTGTTGGCTCTTTATTTCAGAACAAAAGGTGAGTCACAAAGACATCACACACAGCTGACCCGAAGTCAGCTCTCTCGGACTCAAAAGAGTCTCATACTAACCCGAAGTTAGTTTACTGACTCGAAGTCAGTTTAGAGGATAAAACCTCATCATTCTTGATCCCAGATCAAGGTGTTGGACACATGTTATCCTATACATAGAGAGTACGGCAATCTCCGATGCGTCCATCGGTCTTGCTATGGTCTCTATCCACATTTCCCAACTCATTAGCCAAATGAGAGGTACTTCCTATGAGTCCGAAACTCCATGGGTAGATGTGTGTGAGACACAGATCAAAGAGAGGGGAACCAACTCAATATCATAACGGTGGGGCAGAATCACCACAAGGTTAGGCAAGCCTAGCCCCATGAGTGCTTATAGCACCAAGAAGTTATCCCCAAGCCCCTTGGAGCTCCCAGAGCTCATAGTCCAACTCAAGCAGGACCCTCAGAATAGGGTCTTTCCACGATTCCAAGCTTCTCATGGAAGGTTAGGAACTTGACCTTCCCCAGGGGCTTCGTGAGAATATTCGCGACCTGCTCATCAGTTCCTATATGATCGAGCCTTACGGCGCCTCACTGTACCATATCTCAGATAAAGTGGTACCTGATATCAATATGCTTGGATCAATCATGGAACACAGAATTCTCAAAAAGACGAATCCCACTCTGGTTACCGCAAAGGATAACGGTGGTATCTAGCACATGCCCGAACAGCTCACTGAAGAGCTTTCGCAACCAAACAACTTCACAAAAGGCCATACTCGCTGCAATGTATTCGGCCTCAGCGGTGCTCAAAGCCACCAACTTATGCTTCTTGCTCATCCAAGATATTGAAGCAGAACCCAAGGTGAAGCAACATCCAGATGTGCTCTTGTGATCCACCACACTGCCATCCCAATCGGCATCAGTATATCCATGGAGTCTCAAACTCCCAGCAGTGTATCTCAGTCCATGGTTGATAGTGCCACGAAGATATCTCAACAGATTCTTGGCACCGATCCAGTGAATGTGACGAGGATCAACCATACGTTGACTCAAAGTGTTCACTCCAAAACATACGTCCAGACAGGAGTTCACTAAGAACATCAAGGCCCCTACGAGTTGTCGATACTCGATAGGATTTGCTAACACGGGCCCAGCAGCGTTTCCAGTCAATTTCTTAAAGTTGAGTTCCATCGGTGTCAACATAGACTTACAGTCCACCATACCAAATCTCTCTAATAGCTTCACGACATATTTTCCTTGAGAAAGGAAAATCTCACCTGGCCTCTGCCAGACCTCCAAGCCTAGGAAGTAGTGCATCAGTTCTAGGTCTTTCATCTCAAACTCGAAAGCTAGCTCTCTCTTACACTGATGAATGAGAGAGTCAGCACCTGTAAAGAAGAGATCATCCACATAGAGAACCAAAATGAGACGCATTTCTCTATCAACCTTAAAATAAAGGTTCGGATTAGCATTACTTCGAGAGAAACCCATCTTCATCAAGTAGTTATCTATCCTCTCGTACGAAGCCCTGGGGGCTTGCTTCAACCCATAGAGGGCTTTCTTCAACTTGCATACATGGGTGTCTCTCTCTCAGACTTCGAACCCTAGAGGTTGCTCCACATACACCTCTTCCTTTATAGATCCATGCAGAAAACCGGTCTTCACATCCATCTGATGTAGACTCCATCCTTGCATAGCAGCAAGGGCAGTGACAGATCGGATGGTGGTATAGCGGGCCACAGGTGCAAATATATCATCATAATCTATGCCTTCTTTTTGAGAGAAGCCTCGGGCAACGAATCTTGCCTTGTACTTTTCAGCACTTTCATCAGATCCATACTTGATGCTACAGAGCCATTTCGAGGTGACAATAGATTTGTCCTCTGGTCTTGGGACCACTTCCCAGACATCATTATTCATAATGGACTCATATTCCTAGTGCATAGCATCCTTCCAAACTTGATGCTTTACGACTTCTTCAAATGTTCCAGGCTCAGATTGTACTATCGTACTCATGGCTGCTAGATACCCTTGGTATCTCTTCGGCTTCTTACTTTCACGGAATGTCCCCCTTGGGGCAATATGTCTCTCGATATCTTCGAGAGTATCCCTAAGCCATGAGGGTCTTCTCTTATTTGAAGGAGGTGGATCAATGGGATCCATAGGTCCTTCAACATCAGGCATCGGGTCATCCTTCGGCTCTTCCAACTTCCCTGCTTCTTCATCTTCTTTGTCTTCCTTGGAGCTAGGAAGATTTCTTACTTTCTTGAGGGCAGCATCTTCATCAAAGGTGACATCGTGGCATATCTCCACTTCTCTTTGACCAGGCACATGGATTCCATATGCCTTCGAAGTTTCATTATAGCCCACAAACATTCCCTTCTTTCCAGAAGCACCCAGCTTGCTTATCTTTTCTTTTGGCACATGAAAGTAAACAGGACAACCAAAAACTCTAAAATGAGAAACATCAGGTTTCTTACCAAAGAAGACTTCTTCGGGAGTTTTGGAGTCCATAGCGGAATGTAGGCATCTGATTTGAACATACACAACAGTGTTCGCAGCGTCTCACCATAGAAACTTCGGAAGACCTTGGTCACATAGCATGGCGCGAGCAGCTTCCACAATGGTCATGTTCTTTCTTTCAACAACACCATTTTGCTCAGGAGTGTACACAGTTGTGGTCTCCCTCTTAATGCTAGCTTCTCTACAAAAGTCATTATACTCATTTGACTCATACTCGGTCCTCAAAACTTTGATTTTCTTCTCGGTTTGATTTCCACCAAGGCCTTGAAGGTACGGAATCATTTGAATGCTTCGTCCTTCTTCAAAAAATATATCCAGGTCTTGCGGGAGAAGTCATCTATAAAAGTCATGTAATAGGAACATCCTCCCAAGGATGTCACAGGCAGCATACCAGATAAGTCAGAATGTATCAACTGCAAGATATCAATTGTCTTTGTGACACTTGAGGGGAATGGTCCCCTTGTATGCTTCCCTTCGGCACAACCCTGACATATACCTTCATGATCATCTCTCAATTTGGTCATCCCTATCACCACCTTCCTTGCTTCGGGGAGGGCTTTGTAATGAAGGTGTGCAAACCTTCAGTGCCATAACTCTGTTTGAAGAGTTGTATCACATGTCATAGCCCCCAGTGGGCTTCCTCCAACCTGGTAGAGTGTATCAACTCTAAAACCAATAGAAAGAGCTTCCTTGAAGTTCTTCTTCCAGATAAGTACCTTTCCGTCAACGAATGCCACCTTGAACCCTTTGTCTTCCATTGCCAAAATGGACACAAGGTTCTTCTTCAAATCAGGTACATGCAACACATCTTGTAATCGGATGACTTGACCTTGAGATAAATGGAGAGTCACAGTTCCTGTCCCATTCACGGGATAGGTGGCATTATCTCGAAGGATAATTTCCAGATTAGTATCCTTCTCAACCAAATCAGAAAGGGCTTCTTTATAACCAGTGAGGTGCCTTGAAGCACTACTATCAATTAACCAGACATCTAGGGTGTCGGGGGGAGATGCAGCAGAGTGGGCAGATACAAGAATAAAATCATTTCTCTTAATATCAACAACATTAGACTCATCGTACTTGGAATTTCTTGACCTCTTGAAAGGTTGCCCATTTCCATTACGATCAGAGGGAGCCTTCTTTTTTCCTTAGAACCTGTTGTTCCTACCATTCCTTCTCGAGTTGTTGTCATCATCCCTAGGAGAGTACCTTCTATTAGGGCACTCTCTTGCATAGTGACCAGTCTTGTTACAAGTGTAACATCTTCCCTTCCTTCCTTTGGGCCCCGCTCTACCATGGTTTTGATTTCTCGAGCCACCATGGTTCTTCTTCTTTGCGAGCGGCGAAGGCAGTAGGGTCACTTCCATTACCATTAGAGGCATACTCCATCATTCTTGTTTCCTCTTTAGTGCATCTCGTCAATATTTCATCAAAATCGGGAATCACATTATTATTGAGAATAGTGATATTGAATACATGCCAATCACGAGGGAGACCTCCAAGTGCAACAAGAGCCCTCTCTCGATCAGATATTGCTTTGCCAATAGCTAGGAGGTTATTCCTGATTTCAGTGAGCCTCATAAAATACGATTGAATAGATTCATCCTTACCCTTCTTGATATTCTCCAATTGATTCTTGAAGAAGAGGATTTGATTAGCATTGCTAGCCCTAAACATGCTCACCAGCTTATCATATATCTCCTTGGATGTCTTCAAATCAGAAATGTAAGCAACCAAGTGCTTATGAACAGAATCCTGGATAATCATCTTTGCTTTGATTTCCCCTTTTCTATACTTCGTCTTTGTGGCAGCAGCTACATTCGATGGAGGCTCTTGAATATTCCCCTGTACATAGTCCATGACATCTTGATCTTCTAGCGCCAAATCCAAGGACATCTTCCATGCATGATAATCAGACTTATCAGTCAATTTATCATCAGCCTTGAAACCCTTGTAGATTGAGGAGGCCATTTGTCCTTGATAGGATTTCTTCCTTCAGAGATAGCTTCTAGCACCAGCTTGGACTCTTGGACTTTGTCTTCACCTCAACTCTGATACCATGTTAAATTTAGATAACAATGATATTCTATGCTTGATGCACTTTTACTTCAATCTTTCTTAGGCCCAATACAAAATAGCAATCACATAAACTTGAAAGTAAAATGCTGATTGAACACAATAATAGATCAATAGAAGACAAGCCAAATATAGATCAGATTTACAATTCCTTATGTCCAGCAAAGATATGAGATATTGTTGTGTTACGGTGGTCAACAAGATGCTTCAACCAGCAAAGTCTTTCTCGGTCAGCCATCACTTTCATGTGTCACACCCATAACCCTCAAAGACAGCTCATCACAAGTCAACGCAAGTCAAACCAAGGACATCGTAGAAAAGTCAATGCAGGCAGCTTCAGAAAAATCAACGCGACAAACTAGGGCTTTGATCAAACAACCCGCAATTCCTCGATTTTAGTGCCCAATTGTATAGCCTTCTAAAATCGGAACTTTTGCAGAAGATTGAGGTCAAACAACCAAGGGTTGGCCACAATCAACACTAGTTAATGCTACAGCAGAAAAGCCCTAAACAGATCAGAGCAGAAAACAGAAAGTCCTAAACAGATCAGCACAGAAAACAGAAAGCCCTAAACAGATCAGCGCAGAAAACAGAAAGCCCTAAACAGATCAATGCAAAAAACAACAGCTTCACTCCACACGTGTGAGGGGAAAAAGGCCTCCAAAGGCTATCGAACCAATCAGATCACAATGAGAGAATGTGTGATGAGATGACGAGAAAATGACCTCCAAATCTCTAGGCATGTGGGATAAATCTGACCGACCTTGCACATGTGAAAAATAAATTCATAATCAATGTTCTGCTCATCTGATCAAGATGATCTTTAGATCAATCTTGCACCTCTCCGAAAGAGGAATCCAACAAAAATATGACCATTGTCATATGAGCAGTGCAACATGGAGTTTGGACCTAGTAGCCCAAAATTTAACAATAAGCTTTGATACCACGATGAAATTACAAGCACAAGGTAACACTAGGAAAGTAGAGAATCCTCACACACCACACAAAAATAACAATACTAAATCTATCGTAATAAAACCTCTACAAGTAGAGGAGACATCCAATGTCAATAACTGGGGCTTTATTCTTGTGCCACACTCTATCCAAAACGGCTTTATTATATAGGATTTCTCCAATTGTAATAATAAAACAACCCAACCATATGGAGAGAATCTCTTAAATTCCCCTTAAATAAGACTTCACAAAATCCATAAATTTAGGATCTCATGAGAACTTGACACAAGAATAGAATTGCATCTTAACTATTGAAAAAAAAGGTCATGTATTGTTTCTTTAACAAATAGGACTAAACAAAACATAATATCCCAAGACAAGATTACAAAATAATTAGGAATTATAATAATCATAATAACAATCTATTTTAAGGTCACATCCAAGCTAGATGCCAAATTGACATATACAACCTCCTTGTTTATGGGACAAGGGACCCCCCCTAAGCAATGATTTGACTATTATAGGAGTACATGGACTACCCCCATTCTATGTCATATGGTTCGAGTTCAAATTCGAGTTCGACAACAATTAAGTTTGATTCAAATTCGAATTTTCTAAAAAGGTTTGAATGAGGTTCATCATTAAATTCGAATATATATATATATATATATATATATATATATATATATATATATATATATATATATATATATATATAATTTACTTAAATTTAATATATAATCTAATCTAATATTCATATATTAAGTTTTTAATATTTATAATATAAATAAAGTTGCCCACACACATACATACATATAATTTAATTAAATTCAAAATAATAACAATACATTATCTTTTAAAAATATATAAACATTATATATTATATATTGTGTAAATTATTTATAAAATTACTTAAGCAGATTAAAATTACAAAACTATAAAATGCAATTAAATTTAGTATATAATTCATTATAATATATCAAAATATTACTTTGAACATAACTATAGCAATATGATTCAATTAAAACGAGATAATGCTTATTGCCTAAGCTGGCAAAACGACAATCCTGTAGCTCCATCGATGTTATCTGGGCACACACTTTAAGTACAATCTTTTGGAGGCATGCACTGGATTTCTATGTTGATGTCCTCTTGGCACGCAATTTACCTGCAACCAATACTTTTGGAGGCATACGCTGGATTTTTGTGCGCATTTTCATTAAGTGATGCTTGTGCGCGTATTCGTTATAGTGGTAAAATTTGAAACCCACCCTTCGCATGATTGACTGCCCAAATTGAATTGGTGGAGCAAATAAAGATTGAATTTAAATAAGACTTTAAAATACAGAAAATCAAAATACTGCGGACCTTGTAAAATAAAACAAAGTAAAAGATAGTTGGAAAAACAAACTTAGCCAAACCTTATCGAACCTAACTCGAATTTGCATATATTTTTGAGGTTTGTCGAATTTCGAACCTCGAGGTTCAAATTCGGCAAACCCTGTGACATTGCCCCCATTTGAATTTGAACCTATGACCTTCAAAGAGAAAACACGTGTTCTTAACCATTAGGTTCGCTTGCGCTATACATTATCACTAACAATTTTAGAAGACTTGTGACATTCAATTATGGAAGGTTGTCTTTATAAAACACAGCAGCAAGAGTTAGTTTCATTCTAAAGGCATTGGAAACAAAGAAGTGGAAAGCCCTTTACATTTCTGTGGTAAAGGCCCTTTATGATCTGGTAAGGCACTCACTTGACAATATCCCCTTCTTGAACAAAAGGTGGGGGTTAAGGGATCTCTAGCACATTGGTTGGGGGGATGTCGTTGTATTTAGAAATCACACTTTTCTCTTAAATATAAAGTATGAGAGTTGCTTCTGCTTCATGAAGGGTTAGTTTCCAAATGCACACTCCACAGAGTTGGTGCAAAAAATGTTGCTTATGCCCTTGTGGCAAGGATGAACAATGGGGCATGTTTTTTGGAGATGTCGATTGGCCAAAATTTTTTGGGCATAGTTTCAAGTCAAATTACACTTCCTTCATTGTCTTACTCTCATGGAAAAGTCCTTCGCCTTTCATAAGAACCCATCTCCATTTTCGCCTAAGGGAATTGTCAAGATTTAAGTAGGATTTGGCTTTGATTGTGAGAATCAACTTAATTTCTTCCATTGAGATATCAATTCCCTTCGTCTTAGTGTGCATGCTCATATGCTTGCTTTTTTGGCGTTTTTAGGTGAGATTTTTCAGCATCCCTGTTGTTAATTTGTTGTGATTCTCTCCATTCCATGATGTATTTATTTGTTCTAGGAAGTAATATACATATATATAGATAAGTAGATAGATATAACATTTTTAGGATTATAGAGCTTTGCCAAGATTTCTACAATTACAAGAAAAACATTGCTCCTTAAATTTTCCCTCACACACATAGATACACTTCTTTAATTCTATATTTGAATCCAAATCCCCTTCAGATTTTATGATATGGAAAAACGACGATGCTCCCTCTATAAATGTGTGTTGAATAGCTAAATCATACAAAACACAATCAAAGGGGGCAAAGGGCATCGAAATCAATTGCTCATAAACAGCATATCTCCAAAATATACATCCAATCACACAAGGGACTAAATCGCAATGTTACTAATCATTTATGTCTTAGAAGAAAAATGAGACATGCAAAAAAAATTAAGGTTCCAAATTGATAAGAGCATCTAAAACATCCTGGATAAATAGAAGCCATTAAAAATTAGAGCTAGATTACGACAAGAAAATATGTGCAAGTGTGATATGGTTGCTTTATAAGTGACATGTGACCAATGTAACACATAGGGTAGGAGTTCCCCTAAATGGGGTGTTAGGGGAGAGAACAGTGACAACAACCACCTAAGCAAGAGTATGTGTGGACACCCTTTGACAAAACAAGGATGCATCATAATAAGGGGGCATCGGATGGTTTAGGTTATGGATGCTTCATCATTCATGTTCATCTGCATCCTCTACGATCCGTTCAATCAAAATGTACTCCTACAATCACTAAAGACCATGAGAAAGACCTCCCACATACACCATCACTCGCCTCGATGATGTGCGGAAGAGACTATGATAACCAGTTCAATGTAATGAGTTTATGGAGAATGAATGTGAGATTGGAGGTGTTAGGGGTTGGCATTATGCTAGATGATTGGGGGTGCTAGTGGTCTGCAACGAAGTAGCAAGGGCTTTGGTTAGAAGCATGAAATATAGTTAATCTTAACTGGCATATGGAGCCCCCAATATGGAGAAAAGTGGAGCGGTTAGTGCCAAGTGGAAAGGCAGACCACAATAGGGTCTGGGCAGAAGGCAAACTGTAAAAGGGTCGTCATATCGACAAGGTAACTGCAGCACAAGCCAACTTTCTCCTACTAGATCCATCAATCAGAGGTTGTGAGAAGAGAAGTGGATGCCATTAAGAACAGGGTTAGACTCAAAAAGAAGAAATATGGGAAACACCATGACAACTTATCTCTGACACGACCTCTTCCAGAAGTAGAGAATCGAAATATACCAAAAGATGGATCTCTGTTGGCACATCAAGGAACTTATTGCATGCAGAATTGAAGCTAGAGAAACTTGAGATGATGTTGTTCTACAAAAGCTGGATGAACTAGACAGTGAGTGTGATGTAAAAGCAGAGGAAGTTGAAGCTATAGCAACAGATGGAGATGCCAAGGCCAACGAGGTGACAAGCTCTTCAGCAATCCCCATTTATATGGCATAGAACCCGAGCATGGATCCTCAAACATACGTTGTTCTGATGCACTTGTTATATTCGTTTTTATAGCTATTTTAATTGTGGCCTTTATGGGTCTCTGCTTATGTTAAGGTTTAACAAACTTAGACTTCAGTTAATGGAAGACCTTAGACACTTAGCTGAATCAGAAAGTCCGCTTATACACTGGGTAACCCAAGACATAAAAATATTTTTCGAATACTGGGTGGCAGGCTTTCTCTCCTCTGGACAGTCCTGCACTCAATCAACTTGTATTTTCCCTGTGAATAGGAATAGATGTGTACCTAATTTACCAAAAAATAAAAAATAAAATGAGGTTAGAAGTTGGGCCGTTAAAAACCACTATAACCAACTTAGGGTACCACATAATGATGTATTAACATATGGAACGGTACACAAGTGGCACATGTATTATAAATAGTCTACGTAAAGCTCCCCTCGACACCATTCACGTATGTGACCACTTTTAATCTCTCCGTTTATGTTAGTCTATTATTTTGTTATGGATGCACCCACATGAATCCTACAATTAGAACAGGTTTCACATGTGTTCCAAGTGTTTCCAAGAAAATAAGATTTAAGGAAAGCACTCGTGGAACTGGAAGAGGAAAATACAGGAACACTTTAAACGTGGCAAAGAAACATTGAAAAAATAAGACATAAGGGGCATTAGCATGTAAAACATTTGTCATTGCTCCCCATCAAATCTTTGAGCAGAAAAACTCATTAAACAGGACAATAACGATGGCGATTGGCCTAGTTCTTCTAGTTTAGCGAAAGTTCTGCACACACCAATTGCTCGGATTCATGGCTCTCATGCACCAGAATGCAGAATTCGAATCGAACAATTAAATGAATTTTTGACCCAATGAACTACGCCTACCCGCCTCCCTTTTATTCGTGATTGTGAATTGTACTAGCAAGTTGATAACATTTCCAATGATGTTCACTCACGCAAACTAATTTCTCAGCAATACCAACGTTCCTTGTGTACTATTCGAAAATGCATACCATGCAGAGCTGGTTAATGTAAGCAGACGCCCATGAAGACCGTGTAGATCGAACGCCCCGGAGCTCCATCGAACGGAAGGCAGAAACGTAAACATATAGGCTCATAGCTACAGTACCACTATCGAAAGAGCGATAAATTGCCCTAAATTAAGGTAGCTAGCTAATGATTGGCAGTGCCCCTAATAAAACCTAGCAGTGGCCTTATTGAGTGAAGGTATAATTAGTGGCGAAGAGTAAGCTATGCTGACAGCTTTGAGCCCCCAAAAACAAAAACAAAAAAACAATTGAGAACATTTGGGACATACCTTACGTGGAGTCATCCCGAATACGGGAAAAAACCATTTGGATGTGAGCTCGAATGTAAGTTAATAATCGATTGCAGCTCCCAATTCTTCCACGGCTGCGACTTTCACCATGCCAATTGATCCTGCACAGCAAAAATCCGAATACTCTGCGTGGATTTGGGACGCGCGAACGAAAATCCGAGTATGTAAACCTAGGTTGGACAAGCTTAACTATACTCTTGTCCGTGTGAAAGAGGGAAATACAAAGTCGAGTTAGTCCTCGATGTGAGGAATTTTCACAGCGTCGCTTTCCACCATATGATCGTGGGGGATTTTCTTAGCCTCGATTCCCATCATATGCTCGTTGGGATGTCCGTCCAGCTTGGAGCCTTGTTTCTCCACATTACCTCTTTACTTATTCGCATTGCTTGTCCACGTTAACTCTTATAATTATGCTGCTTGGATTTTCAGGGCCAACAAGGAGCAAAATATTTTATTTTTAACCAATTTCTTTTCAATATGTAATAAATCAAATTAATTTTTTATATGTACACGGTTGAAACAAGGATGCTAACATGGTAACTCAGTCATTGGCCACTGTTGCATACCTACACCATTACTGCACTTGGATGGCAATCAGTGACTGTGCGCCATTCTTTACCAAAGTGAGTAACTATGCTTTTTAATTCGTTTGTCTTATTATTTGTTAACATGGATGCACATGAGCATGAAGTGCCTCTCCAATTCTGAATATTTTACACAATATGTTTTCGGGGGCAAAAAATTGCAATTTTTATTAGTAAAAATAAAATAATTGAAGGTATTTATTATATTTTATATTAAAATATATATAGTATTAGTAAAAATATATATATAAATTATTTCACTTTCATCATTTTCAATAAAAATTATTAGTTTTTTTATTGTTTTGATTATATTTTTTTTATTTTGTCTTATTAATTTTCTTTAGCTTGTGAGTTTGTATATGAGAATAAGTATCTTAAAGAGGTTATGTTTGTTTGCAAATTTGACATTAAAATGTTGTAATACAAGATCTGAGTATATTTAATTTTATTGTTTGAGAATCATTTTGTATAATAACTCTTCATTAATGTGTAAATTGACATAAATTTAAACATATGTGCACAATTCAAGTTTATCTCTTTAATATTTGTTTTTATAAAACTATACAAGGTATTCCCATATCCTTAAAAACTAATATATTTCAAAATTTTAATTTAGTAACTATGCTTTTTAATTCGTTTGTCTTATTATTTGTTAACATGGATGCACTTGAGCATGAAGTAAAGTGCCTCTCTTATTTTGAATGTTTTACAATATGTTTTTTTTCAAAAAAAATTGCAATTTTTATTAATAAAATGAGGGAAAAAAATGCAATTTGCAATTTTTATTAGTAATAAGAAAAGAATTGTATTTTTTCAAGGTATTTATTATATTTTATATTAAAAATATATAGTATTAATAAAATATTTATATAATTTTTTCATTATTATTTTCAATAAAAACTGATTAGTTTTTTATTTATTTTGATTATAATTTTTTATCTTGTTTTGATTAATTTTTTTAGCTTGTGAGTTTGTATATGAGAATAAGTATCTTAAAGATGTTATGTTTGTTTGCGACATCAAAATGTTATTCTTGTAATACAAGATTTTACTTCATTTAAAATTTTATTGTATGAGAATTATTTTGTCCAATAACTTTTTATTAATGTGGAAATTGAGATCAATTTAAACTTGTGTGCACAATCCAAGTTTATCCCCTTAATGTTTGTTTTTATAAAACTATACAAGGTATTCCAAGTATCCTTAAAAACTAATATATTTAAATAATTTAATAACAAATTTAGGAGGTGAACCCGAGCCAACGTTGTAGTCGCTAATATAGTATTAGGGTCAAATTCTAAGAACCATTCGGGTAACAAAAAATCATGTTTTTCCCCAAAACTAGGGAGTGACTCTCCTCGAGCACTCTCTTATAATTTATGAGGTTTATAAAAATGACAATAAAAAAACTTTTAGAGCATAGATATACCTCATAAATTTGTGTCCAAGTTGAGTGGATCATGTAGGAGGCCAACACCCATTAAATCTATATAAAATGCAAAGGATACATATAATGAGTGGAGATTTGTGACATCCTACTCTAAGACCTCAAAACTCATCAACTATTATGATTTATCCATGATATGTGCACTAGGCATGGGGAGGATCAAAATAGTTATAAGGGGTGGTTATTCTTTCATGCACCCTTGAAAGAAATGAGCTTAGATGATGAAATTGCACCCCTTTTCCCATCACTCCTCTATGCAAGTATAAGGTTGTAAAGAGATGTGAAACTTTACATCTCTTTACATGTGAAATGTTGTCTTTTAGAAACAAACACTAGTAGTCAATTTGTTTCCGTGCAAATAAAAGCCACTACTAATCCACAAGGATCTGTTGCATGTGCTACATTTTAAGCTTGATATTTGTCACGAAATCCCCAATCTCGCTTATAGTAACAATATTTTCCTTGTTGAGCCGAGAGGCTCATTCTATAGGCCAGTTTGAGACTGATGTGTAATTTCGTTCATGCTCAACATGGAGTTGGCACGCATCCATCTTAAAATAAAAATAAAATATTCTCTAAAAAACAAACAAACAAACAAAAATGAATATGTTATGCATGTTTAATTAGTTGTCCATGTGACATAATATAATTCCATGTATTGTAATTAGACATTAAAAAATAAAAAATAAAAAATATGTGAGTAGAATGTTTAAACCTTATACTTTTCAAAAATATTTCAACACGAGATTTAAATAAATTATTTGAAGATTTGTATTAACTAATGTCGATATCAACTTCACACACACACACACACACATATATACAATTGTTAAAAGAATTTTCCACTTGTAAAAGCCCCTAGTTGATTTTCAATGTAAATAAAATAAAACCAAGGTCATGGGACATGTATTCCAAACTGGACGTTGGGAAAAAGCATAGTGATGGGTATCAGTCGTGATTAATTAATGGATATGGAAATTGGCAAAGGCAAAGTGGAATTAATTGGCATTTGATTTATAAAATAAAGGAAAATAGGTGAAAAGGAAGGTGAAGAGACACAAATTTGCATGAGGGGGGAATTGAAGAAAAAATGAAGGAAAATGAAGAAAATAGAGGCCTCAATGACAAAAAGGCTTATGAGAATCAGTTGCTAGTTTTGTTGTTAGTTTAGTTTTGGGAGCTCTCTTTTATTCTCTCATTCTCTCATATTCTTGTACACTAAGAGAAATCTTGGAGTATTCTTGGAGCGCTTGGGCATTCACTTGGATTGGAGAAAGAAGACAAAGGAAAGCGGGAAAGTGCAAGGGAATAGGTAAATCAGCAGTTGCAGCTGGATTGCTTTGCAGGTAACAGGTTGCATGTGTGATTTCCTTGTTGATTTCTTGATGCATGGTATATTCATGTGATTTTCTGGTTATGTACTGTCATTGGCATGGAGATTTTCCTAGATTTACAATGGTTTTAGCCTTGCCTTGCCATTTCTTAGATAGCTATGGTGTTGTGGGTTTTTCCACTTGATATTTTTATGATTGGTGCTCATGTTCCTTATATTTATGGGTTGAAACAAACGCTCTGGAAGCCCTAGAACAACTTGGGTTGAGTTACTAGTCATAGAGCCTAGGTTGGGACAAATGCTTTGGAGCCCTTGGTGGGTTGAGTTACTATTCCCTAGAGTCAGGTTGGACAAACACACTAGGGCCCTAGAAGGCTATGGGTTGAGTTACTAGTTCCTATAGCCCTTGACAGCTTGGGTAAAGAACGATATGGTTGGTATTAGTAATGTCCAATCGTGGAGGTGGAATCATTGTGGTTGAGGGTTAAGGTGGTTTGGCCTTTGGAAGCCCTGGTTTGGTTTGTTTTGGCTTATTCCATGATATCCCACATTCATGCTTGGAATATGGCGTGGGGCTGATTAGTTGAAAGAGAGATTTGGTTCAGCCCAATTTATGGTTGGGTGGTATGTGGAAGTCCTTGACTTGGTTGGTATTTTCACATGATAATATGAGATATTTCCTTATTGTGATCTATGAACATTTGTAGTGTTTATATCAGTGATATTATGGCTAAGTTTTCATGGTTTCAATGTTGGTTATTTCTAGTTATATGATGGTTATATGATGCATATTATATATGGATATTGTCATGAATCGTTTAGTTATCGATTGGTTGATGAATGTATGGACTAATGGCATTGTTGCAGCTATGTGGAGACGGCATAGGGCCTTCTTGGTGATTGTCATATGAATCTTAGACTATCATGATCAGATATGCATTTATGACCTTTAGCTTACCTGTTTTCTATTTGTTTGACAAAATGTCTAGGGTGTTTTAGGCAGTCCAGGTCAAGTTCTACCTCCAAGTTTGAATGTTTAGCCTTATTGTCATGTCATGAATCATTATGGAAATTTAAAGGTGGTTATGGGCAGTGGTCTAGAGGTTGACTTGGAATTGTGGCTCAGATCTCAGGACCACACCCTCTGAACTGGGCAAGTTGGGTCACAACCACATGGACTGTGCATGCGGTTGGAGGCCTCCAACTGCACCTAAGCCTTGTCATGCATGCGGTTGGGAGTTGATGTCAATGAAAAAGAGCCCCAACTCAGGGTTTGGTCACAACAGGTGGTCCTTTGGCCCCTAAGTGTCTTGTAGCCCTGAGAGATGTTGTGAGTTGTAAGTTTTTCGACCCCACTTCCATAACTGGAGCTTCGAGATCGGGTCATGTCATAGTAACCCTTCATCTCATGTTTACCCTAGCAAGTCAGTGAAATTGGGTAAATTTTGAGGGGGTGGTTATAGCACTCTAAAAGAAGTTTTCACATGAGGAAATTTGATCCCTCTCGACTCGTGTTAGATCTTTTCTTCAAATGGATCTATATTAGTGATTAGTTTGATCTTAATTTGAAACCTTGCTTGATGACTAAGCATTCCTTTTGAATCTTCGTGTCTCACCCACAATAACAAGGTTTTTTGTGTGGTCCACAGGGTCTTGGATAAATGATGATAAATTGTGTTATTAAGGCACTCCTAGATGTTAATTATTTGGTTCAATTCCCCGCCATATTCAGTTTGTCGGACATTGGATAAACCAATTCTCCCCGTGTGTTTCATGACATGGACTAACCGCCTCTCATGCATCCTTATCTTTGACAATGTGATCGTTGACTAACACTTGCAGATTTTTGTCTAACGACAATCATGATTCCAAACAAGTGGTATTAGAGCGTAGGTCATGAGTTCGATACACACCCAGCTCGTGTTGGGGGGGAGATTGTTGGACATTGCATAAACCAACACTCCATATGTGTTTCGTGACATGGACTAACCACCTCTCGTGCATCCTTATCTTTAGCGATGCGATCATTGACTAATACCTGCAGGTTTTGGTATAACAAAAATCGTGATTCCCAACACAGGTGTTATTCATGGACATGACCATGATGTAGCCTCATCATTGTTGAGCTTACAAAAAAAATCTTGTGATTGACATAACCTGTTTTTTAAACCTTACTTAATGAGTAGGCATTTCTTCGAATAACTTACATGTAGACATTTCATTAAACAAATTACATCCATCATCAAATTGTAGAGACTATGTGCACAATAGCCTAATGTTACCTCATAATGGAATTGCGTCAAATGTTTTCTCTTTCTATTTTCCATGAAATACATATCTTGAAAAAACCATTGGTCATTTCTCATCATTGTGAAGATGTTATCAAAGGTAAATTAGACTCTATAGAAGCTTGAGGCTATGTCAATAGGGGCTTAAGGCCATTATAATAATATACTCATTAAAATCCATGAGGTGTAGACCAGTTGGTTTGTGCGAGGTTTATTCCTCGCTAGGTTAGAGGTTCAAACCTCAAGGGGAGGGGCTGAGGAATTGAAGCCATTATGGGGGAATTAAACTTCCCAAGGGGCATCCAGGCTTGACCAAATCCTCATGCAATCCTGGTTTTAAGCATCCCATGGTAAGTGTATCGGTATTCTTCCAATCAATAAGCAGGCTTGCCCCGACCGAGGCTCGGGCTAGTTAGAAAAATAAAATAAAAAAAAATATAATGTGATTGACATAACCTTTTTTTAAACCTTACTTAATGAGTAGCCATTTCTTCGAATAACTGACATGTAGACATTTCATTAAAAAAATTGCCTCCATCATCAAATTGTAGAGACTATGTGCACAATAACCTAATGTTACATCATATTGGAATTGTGCCAAATGTTTTCTCTTTCTATTTTCCATGAAATACATATCTTGAAAAAACCATTGGACATTTCTCATCATTGTGAAGATGGTATCCAAGGTAAATTAGATTCTATAGAAGCTTGAGGCTATGTCAATGGGGGCTTAAGGCCATTATAATAATATATTCATTAAAAACCATGAGGTGTAGACCAGTTGATTTGTGTGGGGTTTAGTCCTCGCTAGGTCATAGGTTCAGACCTCGTGGGGAGGGGCTGAAGAATGGAAGCCATTATGAGGGAATTAAAACTCCTAAGGGGCATCCAGGCTTGACCAAATCCTCATACAATCCTGGTTTTAAGCATCCCATGGTAAATGGATCGGTCTTCTTCCAATCAATAAGCAGTCTAGCCCCGACCTAAACTTATCCTAGTTACAAAAAAAAAGACTCGTTAAGAGCTCAAAATATCACTTACAATAATTGAATTTGGGTGGGGAAGATAACACTCCTCATAGTCACAGGTTAGACCCAATTGGCAATCATGCAAAAAACTTTGCATGCAAACCTTTCCTCATAAACTTAGAGAGAATATTCTACAATAATGATATTTTTTGCTAGTAGCAATTTGAGTTTTTTCAAATCCTCCTCTCTAAGTGTTACACTGAAAATTGTCATCCTGACATTCTGCTATGTGTATGAGCTCATTATCACTCATACTTCCTCCTTTGCAAGTCTAACATATCAGTTCCTCATGTCAAGCCTTGAAAATCAGAGAAAAGTTCCTAAAAAATCTCCTTAACTTTGGTGTCGCACTTTCTCTATATCTTGCCTGCGGTCCCGCACCTAATGTTCATGTCTTCTGTGTACCTGAATTGCAACAAGATGATGAGCTTAGTGGGTATTCGCTTTCATCATGGGCTCACAGTGGTTATTTTTTGCTTTTTAAAGTTCATTTTTTTTTAGACATATGGATCATGTTATATGAGTCACAGGATGCTATTTGTGGATGGTTGGTCAAGTTGGAAAAAAATGATGGACTTTTTTTTATTATTGGGTGGAATCTATTTTTAGATTGTCAGTCTAAAAATAGATATGTCTAATATTATTAGCTCTTAATAATATTTGGACTCTAAACATTATCTTATTCTCTTGGAGCACTTTAGTTAAGTGCACAGATGTGGCACATCAGCTGACAAAAGGAATTACGCTATTCCCGAGGGTTTACTAGAGCTAATGCATGGAGGACTTCAGTTAGAACTCATGTGACAGAGTTTGGTGGATTTGGAGAAGTAGTTGGTGGAGTTGTATTTAGTTTAACTCAGTTAGACTTAGTTGAGCTAGTTGTATCTAGTCTAACTGAATGATACAATTAGTGAGAGTGGTGTGAATTAATTATTAATTAATTCACTAATTAAAAACTCGTTAACTAACCAAATTATACATCAAGCACCCCGCATACGGAGCCGCTCAAAGGAGACCATAAGTAGACAGTGAAAGAGTATGTTAACTATCAACATGACTATACCGTTGCATATTTGCAACAACTAGTGATCGGAGAAGCCAATGAGGATTGCTAAGACAAGCTAGTGGTTCAAGTTATTTAATGAGCCATCCTATAGCATCGATTACGCAATAGAGGTCGGCTATCGTGTGCGTAGATCGAGCATGTGATTTGCTAGATCAGGGCTTGATTAGTGTGTAACAATTGGAGATTATACTGAGAGCTTGTGAGGATATTTTTATAATGATTGTTATATGATCTCTATGACATATAATATACATATATTTGGGGGTTTTCAGCTTTAATCTTTCCCATAAAATATTGTGTTCATATGTGTGATTGTTTATGGTTTTAATGTGCACATGCGATTGCTTTTATTTCCGCAATTAATGATCAATGGTAGAAGAGATTCTGTATTGTGCATGAAGTTAAAATAGTGTGTGATCAGGAGAATCTCAGTGTATAACATATCAGTTATCAAATTTCTACATCGCGTACCTCGAACGCACTTTCTTCCGTGTTATAAAGTGACTCCCCCCGTAAAGATTAAAAGGCTACAACCCAAAAATGTACTCTATTTTCGCAAATTCTAGAAGCCTCTAGAAAAGATCTTGCGGTGGCAGAACCGCTCTTATGAGGTTCATGTATCCCTTACCTTATGGAGCTAACCCATTGATGTGAGGAGCTTATCCCTTTGAAGGAGGATTCTATCCCTTTATATTTGGAACTAAAAACCTCCTCTTTTCCACTATAAAAAGAGGCATTGGGTAGCCTCAAAGGGACTTCAAGCTTTAGAAATATTTGAGGTTAAGTGCTGTTGGGATTCAGACTCATTTAACTAAGATTTTTGTGAGGAGAGATCACATACCTCTATCTGTCTCGGTTGGAGGAGTGCAGAGCTTATCAGAGTAGAGGAGATTCTTTCTTTGGACCCTGGGAAGGCCTGTTCAACATCAAGGCTAAGGTTGTAAGGTTTTCTTTCTTTTAAAATTAATACAGATGGATTCATTTTTCTCAATAAGCTATTAGTTAACTATTTATTTCATAGATTCCTTGATCACTATGATAAGCATGATTTATGATGTTTACTATACAGGTGCTATTTAATTTTTTCTTGTTTGTGGCTGCAGGTTTACGAGGATAACTCCTTAAAGTGCACGAGGGACAACAACGACTTCAAACAAGCGCTAGACCTACGGTAAGTCTTTTACACCTCTATAGTGCTTTTTGTAAATCATATATGCTTCGAGAAAGATTAGTTCATTTTGCTGTTTGTTGCTAGATTAATTTTTTGGTACTAGGGAGATCGGTCTTGTCTGCAAGATTGATTAATCCGTACAACAAATTGGCGACTCCGTTGGGGAAAAAATTGTTGTTTTTGGTTCTCTTTTATTTTGATTTGAGGACAAGTTTTTCCTGGTTTTTGATTGATAGATATCTGCCTAGGTAGCTTAGGTTTTATCTGTTTTTGAAAATCTTGAAATCTTTTATGTTTTTCTTTAGTTTTTCTAGGGACCGCACTTTTTCGTTTTGCACAGTGCGGGCAGTTTCGCACTTTCCTTAAGTAAACAGTGCGGGACCGCACCTGTTACTTCTGGAAGCCTGCAGACCCTGATAAAATTTTGGAAAAACTCCAGCTTTCTTTTTTCAGTTTATATTTATTTTTGATTTTGAGTTTTTAGTATCTGCCCAGATTGACGTTGTTTCTATCAGAATTTTTTTGTGAATGAATTCCAACAGTATTTGTGTTTTGATGATTTTCTAGAAGTTTTGCGTTTTGGATTTCTTTTCACTTGGTCTTTGTAGTGATTCAAAGCATAGGCAATTTGAAATACCTAAGATTACATTGGTATTTTTTCATTTTTCTGAGTCCGACTTGATTGTGAAATCCATCCTTTATTGAGAAATAGATCTACTTGTTTCTTTGCAAATCTTCGAAAAAACTTTGTTATAGGTTTTGAATTTAATTTTTATAGAAAACATATCTGAGTGTTTTTGATTTGTTTGTTATTCTGGACAAATAGATCCTTAGTTTACCGAACAACTAAGCAAAACATTCTTCAAAAATATTAAATCTTTTATTCAATTAGATTTTTTAAAGTTTGTAGATCTCGAAATTAGTTTTATATAGTTTTGTGTGCTTTTAAAATTTGTAGATTTCTTTTGAAGGAAAATTGTTTTGTAGTTTTCAAGTTTTTGAAAGTGAAAGGATTTTATTGTGAGCTTTGATAATTTGTCTCATTTTGAGTTATTGTTGAAAAGACAAAAATATTTTCTTTTGGTTATTCTTTATGTTTGAAGAAAGAATTGTTTCTTAAAAGAATTGCATTCTCGAACTCTTTCTTTAGCTAGAATTTCATTGAAAGAAAACGAATTGATTATCATTTTTTGGTGCATTTTTAGTGTTTTTGGAAGTCGAGTCTTCACACCATCAAAGTTTCATTTCTGTACCTATTGACTTAATAAATAGCTCATAAAAGTAACGCTTAATTAAAATTCATCTAGCAATCTTTTTATTTTTCTAGGGCTCTTATCACCAACATAGCTTAGGTTAGTATCTTGGAGTAGGGAGTAATTAACTCTCCAAGATAGTAAAAACAAACAAGTAGATAAATCTTGCGGTAGGAAATAAATCCAAT
Source organism: Pinus albicaulis (assembly GCA_034641835.2). Taxonomy (NCBI): domain Eukaryota; kingdom Viridiplantae; phylum Streptophyta; class Pinopsida; order Pinales; family Pinaceae; genus Pinus; species Pinus albicaulis. The sequence goes on from CM076582.1 coordinate 769,907,020, forward strand.
TATAATTGGTACAATCTGGGAAGCTTCTCTTAAAGAAGTCAATCACGAGATCATGTCCGAACCTTTGAGACAATCAATTATGTTTCATTGGGGAAGATAGAAGATTTTGCGCGCATTACAAACGGTAAACCTTGGATTAACCATTGTCGAGGAGCCTGGGGTCACTTGTCGGTAAACCTCGGATTAACCATGTCGAGGAGCCTTCAAAGGGATTGAGCTTTGTTACTCTACCCTTACGCGTGGGATCGGATCGTAGACTGTTCCCCCAGTTGTATTTTTTTTTGTTGGTAACCTTAGTGTCTAAAAACTTAAGATTATTTCCTAAGGTGACGGTGAAGGAAAGATCTCATTGTACCTGGAGTAGACGTCGACTAAACTCACTTGGACTCTCTGGGGGGTTCTCTTCACACGAGATGGTTTTGTGAAGAAACTTGTGCCAGTCTATTTCATTAAGCAGGTTGTTGGGGTAACTGTTCCAACCGCCCTTTCTGTATTAAATTTCTACTAAGTTGGATTTCATCACCAACTAGTGTTTTTAGTACGGGGAGTTTACTGTTTGTGTGTGGTTTGAACTCTTAGATTTTTAATCGTGTGATTCAGATGTTTGTTTCTTTAGAGACTTTAGGTGTTTTTATTGAAATTTTCTTTGTTTGCGTGTGATTAGTTAATATTTAATCGTGGCGGAATTGCCGAGACAATCCTGAAGACTTCAAGGGAAACCCCCTGAATATACACCAGGTCAGCTTGAAGGGCTACGTGCTCTAGTATCATCTAGTAGCAGTAGAATTAGATCAACAGAAATTGGAACTTCATCTATAGTTGTTCATCCTGATCATCAAACACCCATAACATAACATATTTCTTAACCAATTTCAGTTTCGGAAGTTACTGGTAATATTTCTCCTTCCAGTGAACTTGCTGACGAACCTAAAATTTCTGAACCTGAAACTGAACTTTCTGTTTTGGAAACATCCTCAAGATTTATTACACCAACTTCTAGCGATCCCGGTTCACCTAGGGTAAGAAATATTATCACTGACGATCTTCCATCTGGCCTTATTTCTATTGGAGAACTTACTAGTCCAGACGAAGAGTTATCTCTTCCCGAATCCCCTCAGTATTTAAATATTAGGGAGCGTGAATCTATTTTCTACAGCCCTATTCGAACTGACGCTTGGTATCTATCTTTGACAAACTTTTTAGAGAATCCGGGTCTTGCTTTTTCTCCACCTCGAATTCCATTTCATCCTACACCTAGAGGTTACTATCCGTCATCTATTATGGCAGGAGAGTCATCCATGTTTTCCCATACACCGGAAGCATTTTTACACAATGGTCCTTCTGTTCCTGCAGGATATCAGGATTTGTCTGGTACTTTCTCTGGAGCAACTCCTCAACCAATTGAACATGTATTATCATCTGGTCTAAGTGGAATTAAAACTGAAACGTCGAATGCAGAGAAAATCTTTATGATGTCTGGTAATATTCTGAATCCTCAACCTCAAGGCATTTAGTTACTGCCTGGAGGACAATTTCAAGGAAATCAGTTACCGCCTGGGGGGCAACCTCAGGGTACTCAATTACCGCCTGGGGGGCAACCTTTAGGTAGTCAGTTACCACCTGGGGGGAAACCTCAAGGTAGCTTTTTCCCAGGACAAACTGTGGAATCATATTATTTTGGAGGACAACCTCAAGGACAGTACATACCTCAAGGTTATCAACCTCAAGGACAGTACGTGCCCCAGGGTCAACCCCAAACTCAATATGCTCCTCAGGGTCCTTATCAACCCCAGCTTTAGTACGCGCCTCAAGGTTATCAACCTCAAGGTCAGTACCCAATTCAAGGTTTCCAACAACCTTCTGGTCAATCATCTTTTCAAGGAACCAGAAATTTACCACTTACTTATCAACCCTACGTTCAACCAGGCTATGGTCCTTACGTTCAATCTTCTACGGGACAATACCCCAGAATGAATATGGTGTGGGATCCATCCCAATATCAACAACCTATGCAGCCTAATGTGCAGTTTCCTTCTCAACCCGGACAACCTTTGGTTTCTAGTCCAACCCAGCAACCCGTCCAACCTACTATTCAAACTCCTGCACCTAGTTCTGTTCAGTAGTCTGGGCCTAGTACACCTCAGACTCCGCCTCAAACTGCTGCAACTGCTGCAACGTCTGTTCAACCTATAACACCTGTTTCTGGAGTATCTGTAGCTCTGAGTTCTTCTATCCTTGCATCCGTGCAAATCCCTCAAGTCTCTGTACCCCAGTCAGGACCTTCAGTTCAGACTTCGGTCCAGATGCCTGCGGGACAAGCTGGTACAAGTACGGTGGTCACAAGTCAACCGTAATTCACGTATCAACCATACCAGGGACAGCCTAAATTCGGTCTTGTTTCACAAAATCCAAATTATCAGTATCAACCGTACCTTGGCTATACTTATCAACAGCCTCAACAACCCCAGTTTGGTCCGGTTAATCCTGGTTACCCGGGAGGTTACACAATTTCTAATGCAAATCCGATTCCTAGTTATCCTGGGTATCCTCCTCCTGGAACTGCTTTGGCTACTCAAGGATTTCGCGACCCTAACTGTCAGTTACCATTTATTGCAACTTTGGATTTACCTTATTTGACGCACCTTACGAATGATCCAATTTTCTATTATCCATACTAGCCGCCAATGCCGCATAAGTTGCCCACTGATATACCCAAATTCGAAGGTAAGCCAAGAGAGGATCCATCAAATCAGGTGATGACTTATCACCTTTGGTGTGCATCTAATTCAATAATTGATGATTCATTTCGCTTACATATTTTCCAAAGAACTCTTATTAGTCTTGCCGCCCAATGGTACATTGAGTTACCATGAGGCTCTTTTAATAATTTTAGTCAGTTATCAACTGCCTTCTTGACTCATTTTCAGTTGCCTGTCAGATACGACAATGGCACGGAACTATTAACTTCACTAAATCAATCTACATCCACATATATTTCTGATCATATTCATGAATGGCGACGTAGAAGGCGTTTGGTGAAAGTTTACATGCCAGATCAAATTTTGGCAGAATGGTTTGTTAAATCATTGTTACCCAAAATCACTAAAGACGTAGCTAAGGCTGGCGTTGTTACTGAGGAGAAAGTAATTACTCAATCTCAGTACCTTGACCTCGTTTATATGCAGTCAGGTACTTTACATGAAAAAAATCCCCGATCTTCCAAAACAAGGTCAAATAGCTGCAGCTCCTTCAGGGTCTCATGCCACTGATGGTATGATTGGTACAGTAAATACTAAAAGCAAGAAGAAATCTTCAAAGAATTCTTCTCCTATTATAACTTTACCTGATTCCCCGAAAGGAGAATCTTCCCCCGAAATTTCTGCCGACATTCATGTCGTAGAGACATCTACGACCAAATCTAAATCCGATAGTAAAAGGAAAGGGAAGAATAAAAACAAAAAGAATTCAAAAGAGAAAACTGATAAAAACGAATCCAATGACGAAAAACGCAAACCTCGCTATCCTTGTTACATTTGTGACGAGGATCATTTTACTAAGGAATGCCCACATCGAGTAGAGGTTGCAAAATTCGTTAAAGGTTCACAACAACCTGTTGTCTTGAAGGATCCTTTTCCAACTCAAGATAGTAAGATGGTTAGTTCTACCTTGAATGCCTCAGAAGAACCTATTCTAATGATGTCTCATGTACGGATTGCGACACGATTGCAAGATTATGGTAGTAAGAATCCTGTTGATGGTAAAGAAGCAGAATCTTCTAATGCAAACACATCAACTACACCTCCTCCTGTTTCTAGTCCGCTACAGATCGAGAAACCAAATCCAGACTTAATAATCAAACTTCCTACTAAGGGTGTTCTTCGTAAATCAACTTTCAATCCACATGCGAGAGCTGCTCATAATTACAACATTGTTGAGGACTTAGCTATTTCCCCTTCAGCAATGTCGGCTTTGGAAGTGCTGCACTCATGCCCAGCATAGCGTAAATTACTTTTGTCTGCCATAGGAGCTATCGATATTCAGGATTCGAACCTAATAATCTTCGATTTAGAGAATAGTACACCTCGCCTACCTCACCAAATGGCTTTCCAAATTCCAGTGTTAGTAAAAAACAGACCGATCTTTCGAACTGTGATTGATGAGGGAGCTTCAACGTGTATTATGTCGATCCAGTGTTGGAAATCGCTTGGTTCTCCTACACTCAATCAGTCTCCGACAATTCTAAAGGCTTTTGATGGCCGAGGTTTCCACCCTATTGGTATTTTGCAGGATTTACCCATAGGGGTCGAAGGTAAAACCGTAAATCTAGATGTGGAGGTGGTTGATGCCCCTCTAGATTACAACCTTCTTCTGGGTCGCAGTTGGTCTTATGCTATGACTGTTGTTGTTTCTTCGGTCTTTCGACTCATAAAATTTCCACATCAAGGAAGGATCATTACAATATATCAGTTAACTTAATTTTCTTCCGATTCAGCCTCTACAGAAACAATCTAACACGTTGGTAAAGCGGCTATCCCTTACAAGGATGTTGGAGTAGGTTTAATTAAAGATTCTGGTTTACTAGGAACTTTTTCCTTTCCTCCTCCTAATGTATCGCCTTCTATCGCAACTATTCATATGATTTCGTCAGACACTGTTATGTTTGATGATCCTTGGGTCGTACCTTCCGACTCCGAGTTAGATTCATTTGACAGCATGATGTCTTTGAGTCCATTTGAAATTGCGTATCAGGCTGTACAGTCACTTTTCGACCCCTCTTCAACCGAAATTGATCCAATGAATGGGATCCATAAGGAATCACTTTCTATATCTAGATCAACCACAACGACATTTCCTGATCTTGTTCATACTGATGAGCAGATTCGTGAACTTTTGTCTGTTGAAGATTTACCATGGGAAGATCTACATCATCGATCTTCATTTTTACCTGAGATGGATCATTTTGAAGATGATTTCGCTTCTATTTTTACTGCTGAATATGTCAAAGAACCGCAGAATCCATTGCAAAATCCTGATTCTGAGTTAAATTTGGAAAATATCTCTCGAATGATTCCAATTGACATTTCAGTAAAGCTAGGAATAATTGAAAACATTCATATAGGTGCTTGTTGTACAGAAGATGAAATTCAAACTTATAAAGCCCTATTTCAAGAATTCTGTGATGTGTTTGCATGGTCCTATGAAGAAATGCTAGGAATTGATCCGTCAATTTTCGTACATGAAATCAAGACTTACCCGGATGCCAAACCTGTTCATCAATGTCTACGTCAAATACAGCCTAGAAAAGCTGCTGCTATCGAAGCCGAAGTTGAAAAATTACTTCGTGCAGGTTTCATTTATCCAATTCCTTTAACGGAATGGGTATCAAATATTGTTGCTGTTACTAAAAAACAAGGAACGATACAAGTATGTATCAATTATAGGGATATTAATCGAGCTTGTCCTAAAAACAATTATCCAACCCCCTATATTGATCAAATAATTGATGATTGTGCCGGTAGTGAAATGTTTTCCTTTATGGATGGTTTTTCCGGTTACAATCAAATAAACATACTCCCTGCTGATCAACCAAAAACAACTTTCATTTGTCCATGGGGGACATTTTCTTATTGCAAACTACCTTTTGGATTAAAGAACGCTGGAGCAAATTTTCAAAGGGATATGTCTTACGCATTTCATGACATTAAGCACATTGTGCAGCCTTATCTCGATGATTTACCTGCTCATTCATCGCGTAGGGCCGACCATTTCACTCATTTACGAGCTATCTTTATGAGATGTAGGCATTATCGAATTAGGTTGAATCCACACAAATGAGTTTTCTGTATAGAATCGGGTCACTTGCAGGGATTTGTTGTTTCAAAAGCAGGCATTCGCGTTGATCCGTCAAAGGTCGAAGCTATTGTCAATTTACCTCCTCCTTCGACTCTACGCCAACTCCAAAGTTTGCAGGGGAAAGCAAATTTTTTATGTCGGTTCATTCCTAACTACACCGAGCTAACAAAGGGTTTTACCTGGTTGCTGAAATAGAACATTCCATTCTTTTGGGATGAGATCGCTGATCGATCTTTTAATGCACTTAAACATGCGTTGACCCATGCACCGTTATTGCATCCTCCCAACTACAACCAGGACTACGTTTTGTACCTCGCCGCCTCTCATTCCACAATTAGGATGGTTTTAGTTCAGGAAGACGAATCTAAAATTGAACATGTGATTTACTATCTTAGTCGACATCTGCATCCGACTGAGATCAAATACACACATGCGGAGAAATTGGCCTTGGCAGCTGTTTAAGCTGTTCAAAGATTTAGACACTACATCTTATTACGCAAAACCACAGTAATTTATGACTGTAACCTTATGATGTACATTTTAACCAAACAATTTCTAGGGGGCAAGTATTCCAAATGGATAGTTATCCTGCAGGAATTTGACTTGGAGTTTGAAAAATCCAATGCAAAGAAATCTTTGGTTTTTGCCGAATTGATGTGTGATTTCCCCTCTACTGATATTGAAACTGTGGCGGAGGAGCCCATTGCGGACGAATCCTTGTTTCTTATCAATACTATTGATCCATGGTATGGGGATATTATCATTTATCTCTAAACCCAATCTTTTTGGCCTGAAATCTCACGATCTCAGCGACAGAAAATACATTTCCAATCCCAACAATACAATATTATTGGTGATACACTCTATCGTCGTGGAGCGGATTCTGTTTTTCGACGTTGTCTTACTCAGGAAGAAGCTGAGAAGGTTTTAAATGAATGCCATTCTGGAGCATGTGGCGGTCATATGTCTGAGTATGCCACATCCCAAAAGATATTGCGCGCTGGTTATTTCTGGCCGTCGTTGTTACACCATTTTTTGGTCATCTAACCTATTATCATTAGATGGACCCAAGTACACCATGTAAGACCAATTTTACCCTAAGTAAAATTGCCTTCACTATGTTAAATAACTTAATAAACCACATTTATTAGGTTGTTTATGGTCTAAACAGGAAACCCCAAAATGAAATATTAAACAAACCTATATTTTTTTTATTTTCCTCATGGAATAATTAATTAAACCATAAGTTAATTATTATTCCCAGTCATGTTTAACCCAAAAACAAAGAAATTAATTAGATAAACCTTTATTTATCTTATTATTTTCTAGGAATAATTATTTAAATCTTATTTAGATAATATTCCTTGTTAAATATGACCAAATCACCCACAAATAAATAAATAAATCATTATTTATTTGATTATCCTTCAACCACTTCCTTAAAAAGATAAATAAATCATTTATTTATTTATTATTAACAAATAAAGGGATTTGACCCAAGTCAAATACTTTTTCCCTCCAACAAATATAATAAAATATTCCATAAAAGGTGGATCTAGATTTGGTTAACATTATTTTAATGATGCACCAAGATCTAGAATGACCCAATATTTTGTTATAAATAGGAGGGGTTTTCCTACCATTCTTCCCCTTTTTTTGCCTATTAAATCACTCTGGATCTATACACTTGGTCACATTTTTCCATTATTTGTTGTGTGAGCTCCATTTGAGCTCTATTCTTTGCATTGGGTATTCTACACCAACAAGAGAGAGAAATCTTAGATCTGAAGTGCTGAGGACTTCCAAGAACCCATCCCACTGAGGAGAATTGGATACGCCTTCTTGTTTTCCTCCCAGGTGCCCAATTAATACAAAAATTATTTCAAAATTTGTTCTTGTCTTGTCTATTGGTATATGGAGCAAACCCTTGTTTTTACTGCTTAATGTCTTTCCATGCATAGATCTGGTTTTTTGCCGCTCTTTTCTTGTTCAACTAACCGCAGATCTGAAGATATTGGCAGCCACTTTTGTTGTTAGGGCTATTAGTTATGCGTAGCTAAAGTGGTCCTTTTTTCATACACTTCGACAAAGGATTCATATTAACAAATGGCGACTCCACATGGGTTTTAAATTACGACCGCTGTCGTTTTTCATATTCCTGCATATCCAGCTACCTCAGATCCCTTTAAATCAGCCTTTCTTCCTTTCAAATAACCTCTTGTCGTTTTGTTTGGACCTCTTTTTAGGACCTCCTCCCTGTCCTTTCCGCTTTTTGCTGATTTCCTCCCTTTTTCTAGCCACCCTGCCTCTGTCTCTTGGCTGTGATCTGCACCTCTTTTCAGCAGCTCTCTCCTTTAGATCCCTGTCCCTTTCGACCTTAGATCTATTGGCCTCTTTTTAGTGTGTTTTGATTAGATTTTTTCCCCTTTTTTAGACTAGTTTTGAGGGACCCGCCTTCTTGGGTTAGATAGATGCAATAGTAGCTGTTAATTTTCTGTTATTTCAGCATTATATACTGTTCTCTGCAGATTTATTTTCAGTTACGCAACACACTTTTTTCTTTCTCAAAACGAAAAGGGTTTAAAAATTAAAATTAACGCACGCCACACACTCACCCTAAGCGAAGAAGAGCCTGGTTTACACCGCCAGGCAAAGACTTTAAAATCAATTGACACTGCACCTATCTGCCCTTGTTCCGACATTGTAATCACTTGATTCTGCACCTCCTTGCCCTTGTGGTCGTTCTTCTTCCCCTTGTGCCGTGTTTGTGTTGTCATCATTGCGCCCCCAAGGCGCACTTCCCGGAGACTTCTTGGCCTTCACCCTCAGTTTCCGGTCGATCGACCTGCTCCGTCCCGCCGTCGTCGAGCCAGTCCTCCTCCGAGTCCACACTCCAACTCCTCTTCTGATTCATTGGGTTCTCCTTCTCCTCCTGGTTCTCCCCCTGTCACCTTCACTATGTCTGGTCTAGGGCGTAACGTTAGCAGTGCTCCAGGCCCTAATGCCAGAACTACTACTAGCGGAACCGCCACAAGAATTACCTCGGCTGCACCCTTGCTCCCCTTCATGGTAGGCCTCAGCCTCCCTGATTTGGACCGGTTGACAAATGACCATATACACCATGACGCTAGTTGGCCTGCTATGCCGACAAAGCTCCCTTCTGACATCCCCAAGTTCGAAGGCCTTGCTGGAGAAGATCCTTCAAATCATGTTCGATCTTTCCACATGTGGTGTTCATCTACCTCCATTACCGATGACTCTGTCCGTCTTCGATTGTTCCAACGAACGCTTACAGGCACGGCTTCTAAGTGGTATGTTGATCAGCCCACTTCCTCTCATACCACCTTTGTGACTCTTGCCCGGGCTTTTTTATCTTACTTCTAGCTTCCCCTTCGTTATGACACTGGTATCGAACTTTTGACTTCTTTCTGTCAATCATCTGCGACCCGCCTATCCGATCATGTCCAGGAATGGCGGAGAAGAAAGAGCCTATGTCAATCCCCTACTTTCAAAGACCGTGTCTACATGGACTGGTTCCTTAGATCTCTCTTGCCTCCTATCGGGAAAGATGTCGCATCGCATTTTCCCCAAACCGAAGAAGCCGCCCTCCAACTGGCATTAAAATATGACTTGATCTACGCTCAGACAGGTTATGTTTATATCGTTCTACCTAATCTCCCCAGACCCGGTGGTGTCAATGCACAGGGGGCACCTCATGCCGCCGACGGTATTGTTGGAGCTCTCTCTCATCCATATGCCCAACCTCCCATAGGTTATGGTTTTCCTGGGGGAGGGGGCAACACCTCCCGCACTTGTCCCCCTCCTGGTAGCACGTATCCAGGATACAACATACCTCCTCTTTTGGCCCAAACTCCTGCTCACCATACTATTACCCAACCCCCTTATTATTTGTATCCGCAGTTTGGTGCTCCAGCTCCTCCAACATCAACACCTCCACCTCCCTTGCCTTCTCAACCCCTACAACAGCAGTCACCGCCCCCTCAAGCGCAGGTGAATGCACAACAGGGATTCGTGGCTACCCAACCACCTGACGGACAGGTGGCCACTCAACCTTCCCCTTCTGGTTCCTCCAATTACCAGATCCTCATGATGAACTCTGATCCACCTCTAACCGTTGACCTTAACCTTCAAACTCGGTCTCGCCAGTACCCCACACCTTCCGCTCAGTCTGCCCCTGAGTCCCCTTCTTCAGGTTCTACAGAGCCTCTTTCGACATCCAATGGTCCCTTGCATATCCCTCAGCCCAAATTTGAGGTTCATACCAAGATTCCTAAGGGACCATTACGCCGAAATGCTGCTTCTGGTCGAGCTGCTCATTCGTATAGCATAGTAGATGATTTGGCGCAATCTCCTGCTGCCATTTCCACATTGGAACTCCTCCAATCGTGCCCTTCCCAAAAGAAGGCTCTGCTATCTGCCATGGGCGCTGTAGATCCTGCCGATGACCAAATGATTGTTTTCGACGCCCATCAATCAGAACATCCTCCTCTTCCTGCTTCCGTAGCCTTCCAAATCCCAGTCAAAATCCGGAACGCTAACGTTTCTCGGTGTATAATTGATGAGGGGGCATCCACCTATGTGATGTCTGCTTTGGTTTGGAAGCAACTCGGATCTCCTGAGTTGGCCCCTTCCACGATCACCCTTCGAGCATGGGATGGCCATGCCTCCCAGCCCATTGGCCTCTTCCGTAATTGTCCTATCACTCTTGCGGGCAAGACTGTTTGCGTTGACGTCGAAGTCATTGACGCCCCTCTAGATTACAACATTCTCTTGGGGCGGAGCTACACCTATGCTATGTCTGCTGTCCCATCTGCGGTTTTCCGCAAGATGTCTTTCCCTCATAATGGAAAGATAGTCACCATTGACTAGTTGACATATCATGAGCCAAAATCTCAGACCTCACCTGAGATGACCATCTCTTCTGTAGCCAACAAGAAAACCGTCGATTCCTTGACCAGTGTCTCTCCTGGCATCTACAAAGACTCCTCTTTGCTCGGAACCTTCCCTGGTCTTCCTCCTCCTCCTATCTCTGACCCCAGCTCATCGAATGTTTGCATGATGCAATCGTCTCGGGCTGCTCTCAAGCAACCTGCTTCGGCTAGTCAGCAACCTTGCCCTCCGCAACCTGCTCCTAGCCCTTCACCTGCAGTTGGTAGTCATGAGCCTCTTTATCCCCCTAGCATGGTTCCTCCAAGCCTTAGCCATTTAGGAGCCGTCCCACCTGGCCATTACCCCTCTGGTCAGATACCGTTCCTAGCTCCCCCACCAGGAGTGTACACGGTACCGATCATGTCCACCCTCTCTCTTCCTAACCTGACCCTTGGGATTCCCGTCTGGTACCATGATCCTCCAGCCGCAACCCTACCTGATCAACCCAAACCTTATATTGCTTTGACCCCGGTTCAACCGGTCCCCATAACTTCTCTCGCTGCAATAGTGCCTCAGTCACCTCAACAGGAACCACCTCCTGTTGCGACCGCTTCGGGTAAGAAGGGCAAAGCTCTCAAGGGGGCATCAAAGGACAAGGCTGCCCTGACAAACCCTTCCCCTCCTCGGCCTCCAAAGCATACCATCCAGTGTGCTTTGTGTGATGTTGTCGGCCACGCAACCCATACTTGTCCTGTGTTGCTTCATCTCAAGCCCATGGTTAATGTCGTGTTCCCTGAGTCCACGGTCCCGGAAGCCTCTCTTCCTTCCACGAACGCAATCCAGAACCCCAAGACTATTCACACCAACCACCCCTGTGCTTTGTGTGATCTCCATGGCCATTACACCCATCTTTGTCCCCGCCTCGAGGACTTCCGCACCTCTATCGCCGCGGTCCAGCAATTCGAGGCCAAGCGCAATGAGTCCACCTCTCCCCTATTTGCGCATTTTGCTTCAGCAGAACTACTAGATATGACTGCTCCCATTGACATTCCCCCTCCTGATGTCAAGATAACGGAGCCTTCGTCCAGCATTTTTTACCTATCATCATCCATGAGACCCTCGGGGAACATTCCATCTGAATCCTCCCTTGTTTTTTCGCTTGAACTTCCTTCAGCGATCCTCTTAGGCTCAACATCGGTAGATCCTTTATCTACTTACTCTTCGGTCACCCCCTGTGACGATGCGCATGTGAACCTCTCTTCTCATGATGATGATTCCGTTCACTCCACCACGTCAGGTGGTCTTTCTTCCACCAGTCACCCCATCTTCTATCGCGATGACGACATTATGGAAAAAATCCCCACCCCTGACGTTATCTATTCCCCCTTACATCGAACCCAGGCGTTCACACCACATCCACCTTGTGGCCATTACATTGAAACCCAATGTTTGGGTAAGGGGGCACCCACATTTGAGAGACCAAGAGAAGCAATTCTCCATAACTCTCCTAGTGTATCTGGTCGTGTTGACTTTAGTACCATTATTCTTCCACTTTTAGAAGAACCTCTAGAGTCCCATATCACTTCATATCACTCTAGGGATGATACCCCTTATCATTCCCTCATCTTACATCAGCAACCCAGTCTCTTAGACATTATTGTTGACCAACCTATAGCTTTTCTACGAGAGCATCAGTTCATTATCTCCAAATCCTCTTTTTGGGATAGTGACACCAGGTATGCCAACTCGGAAAATTAAAGTCCATTTGATCCCTATATGCAGTACCAAAAGAGATTGGTAATCCTCCATTTCCTTTCTCAAACTGCATAACCATAACAAGAACAAATGGCACACCACATCATTAAAATGTTTTTAGATTCCCCTTTTTCTAAATACATTTTCTAGCATGACCACACCATGCTCGGGGGCACCTATGCCCCTCAACCATAACCCTCCTCACCTCGTTTTTGGAGAGGAGGCTGTCTTACCGATCGAGTGTGAAATCCCTTCCCTTCATCTGGCTATTGAACTTCTCCCTGACATCCAACCTCTAGAACAACGACTTATCATGCTTGAGCGTGTCGCTGAAGACCGCCGTGTTGCATTGCAAACCATGAAAGCGGCCAAGAAATGCACCAAAGCTCAATCTGACCGAAAAGTCCAGCCTCGTCCTTTTCACGAAGGCGACCTTGTTCTAGTATATGACCAGGCCCATGATGTCCTTGGTCATGGGAAGTTCGACTCATTATGGCTAGGCCCTTACGTCATCAGTAAGGATCTTGGTAAGGGGGCATAATTTTTAGAGGACTTCGAAGGCAATCCTCTTCCTAATCCTCGCAATGCACTCTATCTTAAGAAATATTACCCTTAGCATTTCCCTTCTGAGATGCGTGTTTTATTTTCTGTTAGATAGCCAGCATATTTTTTGTACTTTCATCCTTCGCCAGGACCTATTTTGTCCAAGAAGGATCACTTCACCTCTCCTTAAAATCGAACTTCCTCACTTACAACACTTGTACTTGGGGCACCATTTTGCCTCCTTACTTGTCTTTGTTCGTGTCGATTTTCGTCATGAGTTACCATCTTGTACTCATGTTTTCATGGTCCCCCATTGGGCCTTTACTATGTGGCAGCACCATCGAGTCGCCCTTGTTTAGAGCATTCAAGTTGAGTCATCATCGCATTCATGGAGTCTATCCCGAGTCCCTTTGTACCCCGCTATAGCCCTCCATCATTCATCGCTTGGTCTCTCTCTTGTGTCGCACATTATGGCCTTCAGTCCCACTGTCCCCTATCCCTTATGATATTGCATCAGTCGCTGCCATGTCATTCATGCCCTTTATGCTCTACCAAGGGAAGTCGTCCATTCGCTACTCAGTCCCTTCCATTTCACCATCATCATTAGTGTCAGTCTGTTCGTCGCTCTACTATTCTCTCTCGTGCCTTAGTTGAGGATCTCTCCTTGCCTCACCTATGGCGGACCTCCTTCTGTCGACATCAACTCATTCATTCCAGAAGCCAGGTCTCGAGGGCGGTGTACCTTGGTTCCAGCTTCCACTCTTGTTCGGTGCCTCGGATCAGGCAAAGGGATCTCTCATTTCCCTTTGACTTGATTGTTTCTCCACTCCAGCTCCTTTCAGCATGACCGAGATCCGTATACTTGATGGTTCAGTGATACAGCAGTAGCTCTTGATGATTCCCGAGTGTGTGTGAGATGTCTCAACCCTCATGAGGGGGTGGCCCTGCAGGTAGCCCCCCACATGCCCAGATGACCTTCTCCTTGCAGCCTTCGATGCAGCTCCAGATATTTGATGATGTTGGCCTTAGCCACTTGCAGCGCCTCTTTGATTTGCATGTATCAGTCAGATTTTGTGAGCCCTTCCCCATTTACAGGGGGCATTTGGGTTGTATTTGTATCTCATGTACTCATATATTATTGTACAAGTCCTGGCTGTTATCCCAGGCACAACATGTATGTGGGATTCCTCATTGTATTTTTATCTGGCTCATGATTATGCCAGTTGTACTTTATGGTTCGGTCCCTTGTTTACTGGACACACTATTCTTTTGTACTTTGTCTCAGCGGGCATAGGTATGCCTCCCCCGCCGCCTTTAGCACATGTACCCTCTCATAAAAAGAGACTTGTTGCACCTGCATGTCTCATCTCCTCAGGGTCTATTTCTTCAGCACATTAGTCTCCCTTACATTTCTCTCTCTGACTTCCCTTTTGTTGTCTGGTGATTGAGTTCTTACAACGTACTTCGGTCATACGATTTGCTCCTAACACTCGCACGCTGGGGGGCAATCTGTTACATCATTTTTTGGTCATCTAACCTATTATCATTAGATGGACCCAAGTACACCATGTAAGACCAATTTTACCCTAAGTAAAATTGCTTTCACTATGTAAAATAACTTAATAAACCACATTTATTAGGTTGTTTATGGTCTAAACAGAAAACCCCAAAAGGAAATATTAAACAAACCTATATTTGTTTGATTTTCCTCATGGAATAATTAATTAAACCATAATTTAATTATTATTCCCAGTCATGTTTAACCCAAAAACAAAGAAATTAATTAGATAAACTTTATTTATCTTATTATTTTCTAGGAATAATTATTTAAATCTTATTTAGATAATATTCCTTGTTAAATATGACCAAATCACCCACAAATAATTAAATAAATCATTATTTATTTAATTATCCTTCAACCACTTCCTTAAAAAGATAAATAAATCATTTATTTATTTATTATTAACAAATAAAGGGATTTGACCCAAGTCAAATACTTCTTCCCTCCAACAAATATAATAAAATATTCCATAAAAGGTGGATCTAGATTTGGTTAACATTATTTTAATCATGCACCAAGATCTAGAATGACCCAATATTTTGTTATAAATAGGAGGGTTTTTCCTACCATTCTTCACCTTTGTTGCCTATTAGATCACTCTGGATCTATACACTTGGTCCCATTTTTCCATCATTTGCTGTGTGAGCTCCCATTGAGCTCTATTCTTTGCATTGGGTTTTCTACACCAACAAGAGAGAGAAATCTTAGATCTGAAGTGCCGAGGACTTCCAAGAACCCATCCCACTGAGGAGAATTGGATACGCCTTCTTGTTTTCCTCCCAGGTGCCCAATTAATACAAAAATTCTTTCAAAAATTGTTCTTGTCTTGTCTATTGGTATATGGAGCAAACCATTGTTTTTACTGCTTAATGTCTTTCCATGCATAGATCTGGTTTTTTGCCGCTCTTTTCTTGTTCAACTAACCGCAGATCTGAAGATATTGGCAGCCACTTTTGTTGTTAGGGATATTAGTTATGCGTAGCTAAAGTGGTCCTTTTTCGTAGACTTCGACAAAGGATTCATACTAACAGTCGTTATTCAAAGATTGTATCTATGCAGTCCGGAAATGCCACAATTGTCAACTCTTTGATCATAAGATGCGTGCACCACCCGCTCCTCTTCACCCTATAATTGTTATCGGTCCTTTCGCAAAATGAGGTATTGACTTTATTACATGTAACCCTCACTCGGCCGGGGGGCATGCATATATTATCTTAGCGGTAGATTATTTTACTAAGTGGGCCGAGGCGATGCCTACATTTTCAGCTGATAGCAAGACTGCTGCAACTTTCATATTCAATCACATAATTGCTAGGTTTGGTGTTCCTCAAGCCATTATTACAAATCATGGAAGTCATTTTCGAAATATCATGATGACTGAACTGACAGATCAGCTTGGCCTGCGCCACGATAGTTCCACTCCGTATTATCCGCAGGCTAACGATCTGGTTGAAGCTATCAATAAAGTTTTAGTCACTATGATCAGACGAATTATTGGTATTCATAAGTCGAATTGGCATTCCATGTTATTTTCAGCACTTTGGGCATATTGAACCTCGGTAAAAACATCAACTGGTTTCACTCCCTTTCAACTGGTTTACGGTTTGGACGCTGTGTTGCTGATTGAATGCGAAATTCCGTCTTTGAAATTAGCCATATAATTACTTCCAGCTACGTATGAAGAGGAGAAACGTTTTTTGTACTTGGCTCAGTTAGATGAGAATAGACGAAATGCTGCAATAGAAAACGAGGCTCATGTCAAACGAATAAAAGCTCAGTATGATAGAAGTGTTACCCCTCGAAATTTTTCAGAAGGAGACCTAGTCTTAGTTTATGATCAAGCCAACGATAAGCTAGGAGCTGGAAAATTCGTGCCTATGTGGCATGGTCCTTTCATTGTTAAGCAAAAACTAGCAAAAGGGGCCTATGAGCTGATAGATTTTGACGGTGTCCCTTTAGATAAACCTAGAAATGGGCTTTATCTAAAAAGATATTATGCTTAAACGTGGTGTGGAGATTTAATTAGATTAGATTTCTTTACAGCTGGTGTGTTTTAGATTAGAAAAGTGTGCCTAGTTTAGAAGTGTGTTTTGTCACTATTCTTGCTTATCTGAGTTTTACTCTTGATATTGCAGATGTCGAAGTCTCTTCAAACCTACGTTGGTTTTTCTGATGGTGCTTGTCGTAGTACACGAAACATTTCTTCCGCAGCTTGGGTTATTTATTCACCCTCTGACGAGTTAGTATCCATGCATGGGGTAAGCCTTGGTCAAACAACGAATAACATTGCAGAGTATAGTGCAGTGATTGAGTTATTATCTAAATACATATCTTTTGGAATTCAGAGTTTGATTGTTAGGTTGGATTATGAACTTGTTGTATTACAGCTCAACAGGGTTTATGCCATTAGAAATGCAGTGTTATTACGGTTATTTTTAAGAGTTCGTCTCTTGGAACGTGAATTTTATTACATTGAATATCAGCATATTCCAAGACATTTAAATACATTAGCAGATGCAATTGCTTCTAGTATGATAAATCGACATTTACAATAATCAAAACAGTAAATTAAACAACATTCATAACATGTACACAGATAGCTGGTAAATAGTGATATATCATAGTATAGAAGTGTTTTCAAAAAATATATACATCGTCTTCGATCATAGGTTGAAAACAACTTATGATCAGCAAAAATGGTAATACAAAAGGTCAAAAGTATGAGTCTACGACATGATCATCCCATCACTGATGGTGATCACGATAAGAGACCACTGCCCGAGCCACCCTACATAGGAACCTCCTAAAAAAGGTCCTGGGACACCAATCACATATCTCTGTAATTTGAGAGGAATATCATTTATTTCCGTCTCTGGAATGTCTAGAGTCAGGCGCTCTAGGGGATGCTCTAAATCAGACAGGATCTCTGCTGATTGACCTGCTGGGGCTGGTGTGGCTGCAGCTGGTTGTCTCCTTTCATAAGGCTGGAGATGGGTTGGTCGTCGTGGGCCCACATCTGCATTTAAAACTTTTGGTTATTAGTTTTGAGACGATTAAAAAACAGAAAATTAGAACTTAGAAATTTTTGAAAATGATTTTACCTGATTCATCCCATTGTTCCCCTGCTGGGAGAGTCATCTCTCGGTCGCCGCAGAAATCTATCCTAGTGTATGGAAAATCCTCTATAACAAAAATTTGGCGCTCCAGCCAATGAAAATATGAAGGAGGAAATCGAACAATCTCGACGCCCTCAATACCATGACGGGCCATCAATGCAACCCAACGAACCATCCTAGGTTCTCGAGGTCGACCGACATCAACAGGAATGTTCTGCGGAGCTAACATGGGGATCCTCTCTAGAGCAAAGGCAACTACAATGGATCCATATCCAAAGTTATTTAGTTTTCCATTCTTCACTCTGGTTAGTTGGCCTTTTACGTTGGCCAACACAGCTTCGCACCAGTTGAAAATGGTGCCTCAAAAAGAGTGTACAGCAATGCGCATCTGGGAACCAGTAGCCACATGCAGCGCTGCACTCCCACACAGTCCGGTAATAGTAAATGCAATAAATTTTAGCTCGGGACGGATGATAGTTTTTATGTCAATCCGTTTGTCCCTAGGGTCTGCCTGATCATTACAGAACTCTTGTCGAAGACTAGCGACAGTCTGGCCACCTGGCCTAGTCCCAAACATAGAAATTTGTTTGCCCCTTTTGGACAAACCAGTCAGAAAATAAATATCCTCCAGCTCAATTTCGAGCTGGTGGCCGCCAGTAATGAAACACTGGTCCTGTGTGTTCCACCTGTGCCCTCATGCCCTGAATGGCCCAGAATTTATACAAACCGCATGCTCTTAATGCTTGCATTGTGGGCAAATGGAGCATTGCGGCGTCATCCACATCTTCATGCTCACGTTCTCTCCAAATTAGCATCTTGTTTATCCTACAATGCATAAAAAGATATATTAGAACAATCTGATTTGAAAAATTTTGGGTGGCAATTGAGAAATTTAACTTTGAAATCTAATTGCGTGGGGTTCGCACTTTGTTTTCATACACAGTGTGTAGGAACGCACGCGCGCTGTGTGACAAGTGCGGACCCATGACCTTTTTCTACATAGGAAAAAGTCGAGGTCTGCAGGGCCCATGTGTTATGCCTGCGGACCCTCGCGGGCGATTTTTTAAACATATTTTTCTTTTAAAAATGAAATCTAAAGCCTAAAAATGAAATGCAAATGGATGAAATACAAGATTACGAGGTTGTGGATTACCTGGAGCTGACGGTTCTCAATTTCGTTGGACGGATCTTCCAGAATCTTCACAGGAACTTTTTTACCCAAAAGCTTTTACTTTTCACTCTGAACTCGAACGGTAAAAATGAAGTTAGAAAAGCCCTTTTTATAAGTTTTTTCAAATAAACGAGTTTCTAATTTGTTTATTTTTCACTTTAAAAAGGTTATTTTTGAAAACATTTTTATTTATCTTAAACAGGTATGTGTAATGTTTCAAGTTTTTGTGCATAAATTGGAGTTTTCAGGAGAATTTATCGTTTTTCAACAAATAGTATACTTTTATCACTTTTTCAGACTCTTTCAAAAATTTACGAAAAAGCGAAAACTTGGAGTCCTCTTTTAAGCCCTTTTCAGACTCTCTAAACATGAAAAGATTGTTGAGCACTTGATTATTCGAACTCGTTAAAGTAAATGAATGATCGTCCTTTTAGTATAAGTTTACCCCTTTTACAGACTGAAATGGACTATTTACGAAAAATGTATACATTGACTAATTACGGTCAATAGAGTTCTCTCCCACATTATTTTATCCTTTTTCGGGCTTGAGGGAATAAATTTACGAAAAAGTACACCCACAGAGTTTTCTTAAGTTTTTCTTTTGACTCCCTAAAATTGAAAAACACCGAGTTTCTCCTATACTGGACTCGTTAAAATTTAACAGTGAAGGACCTGTTCAATTCTAAACAGAAACGAACCACTCCTTCTTAGGGTTCGAATCTTAAACTAAGTTGGACTCATCCAAAGGATGAGCTTATAAACAAGCAAATGTTATCCTCGTCAATCTTGTAAAAAATAAAGAGGTACTTGCCAGAAATGGTGGGGGAAAAGAGAGAAAAATGGACTTGTTTGTTGTATTTTGATTTTTTGAAAATCCAGTTAACCACTCTTGAACACGACACTTTTTGTCCACCTGGGTTGGGAAATCCTTTACCTAACAGTTAATCAAACCACATTGAAAGTCTTCACCCAGTTTCTGGGTATTAGCTTTGGGTTAATTGTCACCAAACCATCTGCAGTGTCGTTATGTGTTCAAGAGGACAATTCAAATAAACCATTCATCTGCAAAATATCTGTCATTCATTTTGACCATCCCTGAGTCAGTCCTTGCCAATATATTTTCACAACTTGATCTATGATTTCGTGTTGTGGGCTTGCCTACGACGGATCACTTTCTATCGACGACAACTCATTATCTAGGAAATTGATCTAGAAATCACCAGTACCTTGAAATCTGCATGCCTCAATGGCAGGTTTCTCGCCTTCGACGACAGGTTACATCATTGACCTTCGATCGAACGATTCTGTGATGTGTTCAACTTCAACTCATTCATTCACATTTCATGGATTGTACTGAGTACTTTGAGAGCCATTGACATTACTGGTGGTTACTGTCACACTTGTTAATAGTTTACATCATTGACTGGTAATCAAGTGGTTTCTACCATGTTCAACTTTGACACATTCATTCACATGGATAGAATCGTACTAGTTTGAGATGCGGAAATCAAGACCCTGGATCTAGTTTCTACCATCCAGGCTGCGAGGAATTTTGTTATCATTTATACATTGGACTATTCATAAACAGATGGCTGCATCCATACTGTGTCTACACATGTTTGTACTGTGATGTATTCAAAATCAATCCTGTATCAGAACAATTTGAATCAGTTTCTAGTTAGTTTTGATCTGAGTACGGGAATGCCTACCTCAGCGATGATATATATATATTTTGAATTGAATTTTTTTTACAAAATCCGACTGGGGTGTCCACAGGATGATCCTTGAAATGATAAAGTACTGCACTCTTCATATATGACAGACTTCAGCGTCATCTATTCCAGACTTTGCACTTTAGGGGGCAATCTGTTACACTGAAAATTGTCATCCTCACATTCTGCTATGTGTATGATCTCATTATCACTCATACTTCCTCCTTTACAAGTCTAACATATCAGTTCCTCATGTCAAGCCTTGAAAATCAGAGAAAAGTTCCTAAAAATCTCCTTAACTTTGGTGTCGCACTTTCTCTATATCGTGTCTGCAGTTTCGCACCTAATGTTCATGTCTTCTGCGTACCTGTTTGGTCAATTTAGTGTGTCCTAAATTGCTACATTAATTTTTCAATTCGGGATTCATAAGCTGACGAAGTGTGGCGCACTATATGTGCAAGATAACCTATCTCTTACTTTTTTTTTCATTTTTGGTTTTTTATTTATTTATCTTGGGGGTTTTTATCTTGGTTGGTTTCCTAATGTGAGATGGAAATTCTAAAAGACAAGTATGGATATAAATGTTCAAGGCAATGATGTCCTTTATAATGATTTCCCAAACTTCAAACTTCAAAAGGGTTTTAAAACATGCAATGACAAAATTAATTCCAAAAAGAAAATGAAATTGTGCCACTATACTAGTCAAACAAACAGTGAACTATTGATCATGAAACCCATTACCCTTGCTGTTGTCTAAATACAAAAGAAACTATGCTCAAAGAAATCCAAGAATTGTAAGCAAAGTAAAGCTAAAATCAAATTACATCAACTCATATTCTGACCCCTCACCATTAGTCTCGCTATGGCTTTCGGAGGTAATCATAAACAACTTGAGCAATCTGATATCTAATTTGCAAAAAAATAAACTAATATCAAATTACACACTCATACTTCAATCCCTCACCATTAGTCTCGCTATGGCTTTCAGAGGTAACTGATAATGACATGAGCAATTTTAATATCTAACTTGCAGAAAAATAAACTAATATCAAACTACACACTCATACTTCAATCCCTCACCACTAGTCTCGCTATGGCTTTCGGAGGTAACTGATAATGACATGAGTAATTTAATATCTAATCTAACTAATAAAGCAAATGTACAAAACTGAAATAAATAAAACAGTGCTGGAATTAAAAGCTAAGAAAAATAAATCAACAGAAGGACAAGACTGATTCCATGTCATTAGTCATTGTAAAACTATGTGCAAATGCCCGGGCTGCCTACTGTAATCTGGAACAAAGACACTGATCAGTTAACAACAGTATAAAGCATGAAAAATTATGGACAGAAATAAAACGTTAATACCATAAGAGATGTAATATATACACGTGAATAACTATGGCATAATGAAAGTAAGGAAATAAAGCATGAAATTGTACAGCAATAAACAAAACCTCGGCGTGTGCAGGGGCCCTCTGCACAATCCTCAGGGAACAACTATCAACCACGAATTATGCTTATGAACAGAGTCTTCTCATGTATTCAAAACACAGTCATAACAAGGAAATAATGTCACGACACAGTGGGCTTTCTTTACAGCAAAATTAAATTACAAAAGCTAGCTACTATGCGTATGAGTACACATTATTTATAACAGAGGATGACATAACTACTTTCCTACAATATGCGCTGATAAAAGACACGTGAACAACCACGTCCAGAAATCTAGCATTATGGCTGCCGTGAAGATTAAATCTATGGAGGGTGGCCGTTGAATTCGGTTTATGGAGCAGTTCACAGGTGTTGATATGTCCCCTGAGATTTAGGAACGGCCATGCAAGTCTTCACGTGGTGAAAAACGGAGTTCTGTCACCGTAGGACTCTTAGGTTGACCACCGCTTGACTACCTTTGACCACGGCCTTCTTTGGTGAATTCGACTAAGCCAATAGGACTCGGTCCATATCCATGTCATTTCCAACTTGCCCATGTGGCTTGATTTGCCTAAAGACACCTGCAATATAGACTTTAACAAAATGGTTGCGGAAAGTTGAAGCAGCTGCGGAAAGTGACAAGATTCTGCAGCTCAATGAGAAAAAAATTAATTCAAACAACAGACACAAAACATAGTTAAAAACCACTTTAAATGCTCTTTAATAATTAATATGCAATGATGTTGATGACTTAGGAGGTCCAGGTAAATGGAAAAAGTCTAGAAAGGTGTATAGGAAAGATGCAAGTTTGGGACTCAACATACCCCCACTGTGAAGGTGTTGCATGTCCCCATGCAACCAAAATTTTGATCATCCTCCTTCAATTCATATGCCCTGATACCTCTGCCAGTACAGCTAGTTCTCTTCTCCTATTTCTTGGTGCTGCTAACATCCTGGGTTTCTTCATCAAGCATCTGAATTTGAGATTAATCAGTGCTCTACTTATCTTCTTGCATTTCTTCTTCAATTTCCTGTTCTTTTTGTGCCACAGTCCCAGATGTAGCATAGAGTTTTCATGAATGATCTTGTCCAATTTGCTTTGCTCCTTTAATGCTTCATTTTCATTTTTAATATGTCTATTTAAAACCTCCAACTCAAAGACTTCTTGTTTCAACGATTGGACTAGAGCTTCTTGTGCTGTGTGAAGCTGAGTGGATGAAGTGCTGGGACCCGTGGCTGTTCTTTCTAAGGATTCTATGTAATCATACACCTCTTGCTGCTTTGGATCTATCTCGGGTGTCGTTTTCCTTGGGTTGTCCCCAGAATGCTGTGGAGGAAAATTGACTTCAAAATCTGGCCGAAAAGGACTCATGTCAACATCTTGAGGACTAGTTTCAACGTTTGGCTGAGAATGAGGTGGACTACGGCCAGCTGGAGTTTTTTCGGGTGTTCCTCCTTCCAAATCAATAAAATGGGGTCCTTTTGTTTGTGCTTTCCTCCACTTTCCTTTAAGCCTAGTGCTTCTTCTTACATGCTGTGGACTACTGTCTTTTTCCTTCTGTTTTTCTTTTCCTTTCTTTTTGGCCATGGCTGACTGTTCCTGAAGGTGAACTAGTCTCTCAGACAATACTTGATGGTCTTCTTCTGAGGAAGGGGTTTGATGCACAGCCTCAATGCTTCTTTTCTCTTTTGATTTTTTTGGCTTTTTACCCTCAGTCTTTTCCTTCCTCCTTTTAGACAATCTTTCTTCTCTACTAGTTCTTTCAACTGTGTTAGTAGGAGTGCTTTGAGTTTTATCACCTGTTCTATTTCTTCTACTTCTTTTTGATGTACTGCCTTCAGGGGTTTCTTGGGGTTCTTCAAAGAAATTTCTAATTAAAAACTGCTCCCAGGTGTCCTTTTTCTCTTTTAATTGTTTTTCTATCAAGATTTTCGTGAGACCATGGTGATACAAGTGTGGTTCTACATTCCCCAGATGCTTTTGGACGGTTACAGACATATTTTTCAAACTGTTTAGTAAAAAGTATGGCAGATTGAGGGTCTGGTTGTCTAGGAAATTCATCAACAGTCGGGTATGATACATGTACATTGATCGAAAACGTCCCTCACAGGTGATAAACTTTTGAATAACCAATAGTAAATTGGCCCACTCTTTTTTTAAAGCATGAACAAGAATTCCCTTTTTGAAAATGGTGACATCCATACCTGGGTTACGTAGGATCACTCTCCAGGCTTCCTCGCCAATGCTCTTGTTCTTGAACCAACGTTCACCTTCTTGAGGGATTTCTGTAGCAGCTGCTATGGATGCCTCAGTCACGTCCCCAATTTCCACCTCCAGACAGTTGAAAGACCTCGCAAAAGCTTTTGTTACCTCCTTATTGTAGCCTTTAAACTTTTGAATAAACCAAAGCCATTTTGCCTTTTTTAATATGTCTTTGACTTACGGGTATCCTTCCATAAATTTGGGTCCCTCTGGTTCTGCCCTTAACAACCGACCCATCCTTCCTTTTGTTCTTTAAAACTCGTCTGCGTGAGGAGGGTTTAGCGGAGGTAAGACGGCTGAATTAGTGGAAATGAATAGGGTTTATGAAGGAGACCAGTCACTGTAAGCGGATATCAGAGAATAGGTACACGGAATGAAGCGGAACAGAGAACAAAATGGGGTGAAGGCTTATGTGAGCAGGGTGGAAATGCAGCCGTGAGGTCAATAGAATAGTAGGGGGAGTAAAGTGCATCCGGTAGCATTTAAAATTGGGTGGCTGCAGAGTAGACGCAAGCACTTTTATGAAACGGCTGCAGATTTTGTGCGGCTGAGAGAAGCCGTAGTCAAATCAACCACGTTCCATAATTACAGGTGGAGTATCAAAGTATAGCCGAACACGAGTGAAGACCGGAGGCTTGATTATGAGGCTGTTTAAAAATGAATGCAAGGATTGTGGGGGAATCGTATAGAGATCGTGGAACGGTTATGGAGTTATCAACGCAATCATTGCATATAATGGAGCTAT
Organism: Pinus albicaulis; assembly: GCA_034641835.2. NCBI lineage: Eukaryota > Viridiplantae > Streptophyta > Pinopsida > Pinales > Pinaceae > Pinus > Pinus albicaulis. The sequence continues at coordinate 769,932,064 of CM076582.1, forward strand.
GGTTTATAACTATGTAAAAATGTGCTTGAATGCCATTTGAAATAAATTTCTACTCATACCTTGGAATTCTTGCCATTTTTCATTAGTCTTCAATCAGTTGCCCTCGTTGATGCTTTTGAATGCCTCATGTCTTCAAAATATGTCCTCATACCTGCATTTGATTTCATGATTGTTGAACTAACATCTGACTGTAAATTTTTGAAAAACAGAGTGGTGGCTGCAGAAACTGCTTCTGGCTGCGGAAACTGGTGTCAGCTGCGGAAACTGACACAGCAATTATTTGGGTGAATGGAGATGGATAGATGATAAATAACTGAAAGAAAATGGTCATGAAAGAAAAATTTTATTGGTGAAATGAAATTAAATAGATGAAATGGAGTGAAATGAAATGAAGTGGAGTGGAATGAAGTGGAATGAAATGGAGTGGGTTGTCATAAAACTTGTGAAATGAGAGAGAGAGGGAATTTTTTGGAAAATATAGGGTGTCAGGTGTTCCTGATTTTCACCCTACATTTTCTGTATAAGACTGCCAATCAGTGATTGGTTTTCAGGCTTATACATTTTTATTTTTTTTTGAAACTGAAAAGAACAAAGGCTAGGCTGGTGGAGAAGAAGGATTATTCTTCACCAGCCTTATTGCAGAATTATCTTGAAACATTTTGAAAAATTCCTCTTTTGAGAGTGGCTTATGATAGATCTTTAATCTATGGCCATTCACAATAAGAGGAGTTTTATATTCATCAATGGTCTTGATTCTTACCGCTCCATTGCTAAAGATCTTGTCAATCTCATATGGCCCAAGCCAATGAGTCTGAAATTTTCCTTTAAAATCTTTAAACTTTGAATCAAATAGCAATGCCCAATCTCCTTCTTGAAACTTCTTCTCTTTGATGTATTTGTCATGCCATTTAGCTCTTTGATATTGAACTAGATCAGTTCTTAGAATTGCCTCTTGTCTGATCTCATCTAGCTCATTCAACTGCTCCATTCTATGCTTTTGGGCTTCTAATAGATCCATCCCCAACTGAACTGCCATCTTGAAGGTTTTGACTTGGAACTCAATGGGGAGCAGGACTTCTTTCCCATAAACAAGTTCATAGGGAGAATGTCCTGTTGTATTTCTCCATGTAGTTCTGTAGGCCCACAAGGCTTCAGGAAGCCTTTCTGCCCAATCTCTTATGTGTAGATGAATAGTTTTGGTGATGATACTTTCGAGAACTTTGTTTGTAGACTCCACTTGACCATTTTCTTGCGAATGGTAAGGAGTATATCTTCTGTGCTTGATTTTGTATTCTTCCATCAGCTTCTCCACCAGGTTGGATGTGAATTGGCTTCCCTGATCTGTCACAATTTCTCTTGGAACACCAAAGTGAGTAAAAATATCCTCATAAAGAAAATTAACAATTGAATTTTCAGTAGCAGACACTAATGCTTTGGCTTCCACCCATTTAGTAACATAATCAGTACAAACCAATATATACTTCTTTTGCTTAGATGGTGGATTAATAGGTCCAATGAAATCTAAAGCCCATTTTTCAAAGGGTTCGATGAGTACCCGTGATTGCAATGGAGTTTCATTTGAAATGGTAGGTTTCCCTACTCTTTGGCAGCTGTCACACCTTTTGACATATTGTTTTGCATCTTTGAAGAGGGAAGGCCAACAATATCCTAAAGAGAGGATTTTATAGGCTGTCCTTTTGTCAGCAAAGTGTCCGCCGCATGGTTCATCATGACATGCCTTGAGGATATCAGGTATTTCATCCTACCTGACACATCTTCTGATCACAAGATCTGGCCCTGTTTTAAACAATTCGTTAGAAATCCATGAATATTTTGAACTTTCCTGAATAATCTTTCTTCTTTCACTTGGAAATAAATGTGGAGGCAGTTTCCCTGTAACCAAATAGTTAGCAATATCTGCATACCAAGGGGTCTTAGTAGTTACTGCAAACAAGTATTCATCAGGAAACTTATCCTCTACAGGAGAATCTTCTTTAGTATTCTGAATCCTAGACAAGAAATCAGCTACTATATTTTGTTTCCCTGGTCTATCCAACACAGTAATATTGAATTCCTGCAAAATTAGGAGCCATCTTGTCACTCTTCCATTAGTAACATGTTTGTTCATTAGCTATCTAATCGCAGAATGATCAGTATGAATAAAGTTTTCATAGCCTATTATATAATGTCTAAACTTATTGATTGCATGAACAACAGCTAAAAACTCTTTTTCAGTTACAGTATAGTTCAACTCAGTGGGAGTCAAATTTTTACTGGTATAGTAAATGGCATAAGGAACTAAATCCTTTTGACACAACACAACTCCTAGAGCTGTATCTGAAGCATCTGTAGAAATATGGAAAGGGAGTTTCCAATTTGGTCGTCTCAAGATAGGTGCTTCAGATATTCTTGTTTTCAAAGTTTCAAAGGCTGATTGACAATCAGGATCCCATTTGAATTCACAGTCTTTTGTAAGCAGTTTGAAGAGTGGAGATGCTATTTTAGTGAAGTTTTCTATAAATCTTCTATAATATCCAGTAAATCCTAGAAAACTTCTAACATCTCTTTGACAATTTGGAATAGGCAACTTGGAGATGACTTCAACTTTTGATCTATCAACCTTAATCCCATCTCCCGAAATATGATGCCCCAAAACAATCCCTTCAGTAAACATCATAAAGCATTTTTCATGGCTTAATGAAAGGTTTGTTTCTTTACATCTTATAAGAACTTTTTCCAAATTTTCTAATGCCTCTTCAAATGAATTACCATAAACCGTAAAATCATCCATATAAACCTCTACACAATCATGGATTAGATCAGAAAAAATTCCTAGTACTGCTCTTTGGAATGTTGCAGGTGCATTACATAACCCAAAATGAAGCACTCGGTAGGCAAAAGTTCCCCATGGACAAGTAAATGTGGTCTTATCTTGATCTTCAGGTGCTACCTGAATTTGATTATAGCCACTAAAACCATCCAAAAATGAAAAGTACTTTTTACCTGCTAATGTATCTAATACCTGATCGATAAAGGGCAAAGGAAAGTGATCCTTCAAAGTTGCTTTGTTCAATTCCCTGTAATCAATGCATACCCTCCATTTACCATTCTTTTTAGGTACTTTAACCAAAGGAGAAACCCATCGGCTATTTGAAATTGGATAAATGAAGTTTACATTGAGTAGTTTTTGGAGCTCTTCTTTCACTATCTCCCTAAGGTTTGGATTCATCCTTCTCTGAGGTTGTCTGATTGGTCTACTGTTTTCCTCAATATAGATATGATGGATTCAAGTCTTAGGATCAATACCTTTCATATCAGTATACTCCCATGCAAATTCAGTAGAATGTTTTTGCAAGATTTTGGTTAGTTCTTCCTGTTGTGACTTTTCCAAATTTTTGTTGATATTCAATGTTTTTCCTGGAAAAATCTCAATGGTAGAACTACCGAACTCTTCCATAGAGTAAAGAGACATTTGTCTTGATGATAAATATTCAATGTCAGATTCCAACTGAAATTGTGTGGGGTCATATCCTGAAGATGTCTCAAAATTTTCTAATGTGTTCAGAATTTGACTATCCTCACTCATTTCAGAAATGGTAAAGATAGGTTGTATAGTGTCCTCATCATCGACCCATTCATTGTCTCCTACTTCTGTAATTGCTTTTGCTGGAGGATACAAATTGAATTTCTTTGTCGAATTACCATTAGAAATGTACATATCCCCAGATCTACAACTAATGAAAGCATCAACTGTGGCTAGCCAAGGTCTTCCTAAGATAAGTGGGTGCCCTCCTAGATTACTCTTGGGAGTCAAAATCACAAAATCTACTGGATATTCCCAAGAATCTAAGGAGACTAAAATATCTTCTAATACACCATCTGGTTTGATAATTGATCGATCTGCAAGTTGTAGTAAAGTAGGTGTAAAAAGAAGATTAGGAAGTTTTAGCTGTTCCATAATTTGTCTACTCATAATGTTGATAGCAGCCCCTAAGTCAATCAATGTGTTTGGAATTTCTATCCCATTTATATGTGTCTTGACAATTGGACTACTTGGATCTACATACTTCTGCATGGTAATTTTTCCCATCATGATATCTGCAATTTTTCCTACCAGGTGGATTCTTCTTGTATCTCTTGGTTTCCTTCCTGGTCTTTTGAGACTCAACTCCTTTATTGTTTTTGCTAGAATAGGAATCTCTCTAATGGCTTGTAGCAAGGGAATCTTGATACAAACATTCTTTAACTCATCTAGAAAATCATAGTTAGGCAACAAGATTTGTTTTTCCACCCCTTTATCAATTTGTAATCTTTCAGGGAAAGGAGGTGTGGATGAAGATGCAGGTTGCTCAACTATAGGAGTTGTGGGATTAACTTTTCTTTCTCTTTTTGAATGTTTGAGTTTTGAAGAGATGCTTCCTCATAACCCTTATTGACTTTAAGAGAGTCCTCCTTAGAGGTATTTTGCTCTTGGACATCTATAGAAGGTTTTTCTAAAACTCTACCAGACCTGAGTTGTACATCATTGAGAGGAATAATCATATAGGTAGGAAATTGTTGTCCTTCTATCATGTAAGTATTTTGAGGATTTGGCAATGGCTGAGCTGGAAGTTGATTTTTCTTTTGTTGGAATGGAAGCATGAGTCGAGGATTTGGATTTTGTTGAGAAGGTTGTTGTTGTGGAAATGGCAATGGAAGTTGTAGATTTGGGTTTGGAAGTTGTGGAGCTTGTTGATTTTGAAAAGATGGAGGATATTGATAAAATTGAGCAAATCTCCCATAAGGATTTTGCATACCTTGTACCCATGACTGATATGAATTTTGAGGTTGGGGCCAAGGTTGTTGCCAAGGATTCCAATTTGGTGGGGGTTGAAGATTCATAGGGTTGTTAAACCCTTGAGTTTTTTGCCCCTGCCAAGGTCTTCTTGCAACAAAACAGAGAGCTTCTATTGAATTTGGATCTTCTTGAAAGACAGCTTTGAGTCCAAGAATTGAAGAAAAATCCTTGGTCTCATGATTCTCTGAGAAAATCATACATGTTTCTACAAATTTTGCATCCAAGGGACATTCCCTTAAAGCATGTTTCTTCCTACATTTCGGACAAAAGATGGCTAGAGCATCAGTTTCTGCTTTCCGCTTATTTTGAATTTTAAGGGTGTCTAGTTGTTCACTAAGGCTCCCTAAGATATCAGTTTTGAATTCATCAAGCATATTGCCAATCTCTGCCCTACTTACTGATCCAGTTACAAATTTGTTTTCCCTGATAAGAGAAGGATCTCTAGGCCCTTTTTCCGTTTCAGATTTTCCCCTTGAGAGATGGACACATAGTTCTGTTATGTCACGAAGTGGAAGTTGAGAAATGTCTCCTTTCCCCTTTCCCCATCATGTTTAAAATATCTATCCATTCATCTCTGATGGCTTTAAATAGAAGGGCTTTCAAAGTTTCCTCATCTAAGTTGCTCATCTTTGCTCTTTTTAAGTTGTATTGAAATCTTTCAAGTAAATCCTCCAAATTTTCATCTTCTTTTTGCACCATTTTGAATACCTCATCCTTGTGATTGGTGGGCATGCAATAGTGCAAGTATCTATCCAAAAATGTTTGTTTCATATCATTCCAAGTCCTAATAGATTGGGTGACTAATCCCATGAACCATTTCAAAGCGGCTCCCTTCAATGTTGAAGGAAACAGTTTGAGTTTTTGAGAGTCTTCCATATAGTCATAGGTTCGGCACACGACTTCAAACTCAAACATAAATGTTTCAGGATCCTCACTTTGCAATCCATAAAAGTTGGGGAGGACAGATGGTGAGATGTTTTTCATCGTTGTATGAGTTTCCTCATCAACTATAGGGAATCCAAACAAGTTGTCTCCTTCCCTATTTCTTCCATTATTATCTCCACCTCCACCATTGTTGCCTCCATTATTTCCTCCTCCTCTACCTCTACCTCCGAATACATCTACTACTTCCTCTGTCATGATATTTTCTTCAGATTCCTTAGAGTCCTTTGGTTTTTCTATCAAGGAAGGATGAGAGGGAGTTTCTTCCTTTTCTTCTTCAGGTGATTCTACTTCTTTGACTACAATATACTCTCCTGTAGAAGTAAAGAAAGGGTCTTTTTCTAAATGAGATTTGGTAGGTGGTATAGGAGAATCCTCTAATTCAGTTGCTCCTTGAATTCCAAAAATCTTAAGGCTAGGGGTAGATGGTGGTGAATCTTGTCTATGCCTTGAAGAAGATGGAGTTGTGAAAATTGAACTCTTGGCTTTAGCTATAAACCTTCCCCTAGAATCTCTTGCTCTATGCATGTCATTTTTTATTTTAAAAGTTGGGCTAATAATTCTCTTTCTGATCTTCCAAGTCACACTAGGTGCAAGAAGAGAGCATACTTAAGAAATTACTAAACCAATAACTCTCTTTTCTGATCCTCCAGATCACACTAGGTGCAAGAGGAGAGCATACTTCAAGAAGTTATCAAGTTTTCCCTTCTTTTTATTGTTTTTTTTAAAGAAATTGGCTACCTAGTTACACTTCCCCGGCAACGGCGCCAAAATGTTTGGTCAATTTAGTGTGTCCTAAATTGCTACATTAATTTTTCAATCTGGGATTCGTAAGCTGATGAAGTGTGGCGCACTATATGTGCAAGATAACCTATCTCTTACTTTTTGTCGTTTTTGGTTTTTTTTTTTTTTTTTATCTTGGGGGTTTTTATCTTGGTTGGTTTCCTGGAAATTCTAAAAGACAAGTATGGATATAAATGTTCAAGGCAATGATGTCCATTATAATGATTTCCAAACTTCAAACTTCAAAAGGGTTTTAAAACATGCAATGAAAAAATTAATTCCTAAAAGAAAATGAAAATGTGCCACTATACTAGTCAAACAAACAATGAACTATTGATCATGAAACCCATTACCCTTGTTGCTGTCTAAATACAAAAGAAACTGTACTCAAAGAAATCCAAGAATTGCAAGCAAAGTAAAGCTAAAACCAAATTAAATCAACTCATATTCTGACTCCTCACCATTAGTCTCGCTATGGATTTCGGAGGTAATCATAAACAACTTGAGCAATCTGATATCTAATTTGCAGAAAAATAAACTAATATCAAATTACACACTCATACTTCAATCCCTCACCATTAGTCTCGCTATGGCTTTCGGAGGTAACTGATAATGACATGAGCAATTTTAATATCTAACTTGCAGAAAAATAAACTAATATCAAACTACACACTCATACTTCAATCCCTCACCATTAGTCTCGCTATGGCTTTCGGAGGTAACTGATAATGACATGAGCAATTTAATATCTAATCTAACTAATAAAGCAAATGTACAAAACTAAAATAAATAAAACAGTGCTGGAATTAAAAGCTAAGAAAAATAAATCAGCAGAAGGACAAGACTGATTCCATGTCATTAGTCATTGTAAAACTATGTGCAAATGCCTAGGCTTCCTACTGTAATCTGGAACAAAGAGACTGATCAGTTAACAACAGTATAAAGAATGAAAAATTATGGACAGAAATAAAACGTTAATACCATAAGAGATGTAATATATACACGTGAATAACTATGGCATAATGAACGTAAGGAAATAAACAATGAAACTATACAGCAATAAACAAAACCTCGGCGTGTGTAGGGGCCCTCTGCACAATCCTCGGGGAACAACTATCAACCATGAATTATGCTTATGAACAGAGTCTTCTCATGTATTCAAAACATAGTCATAACAAGGAAATAATGTCACGGCACAGTGGGCTTTATTTACAGCAAAATTACATTACAAAAGCTAGCTACTATGCGTATGAGAACACATTATTTATAGTAGAGGATGACATAACTACTTTCCTACAATCTGCGCTGATAAAAGACACGTGAACAACCACGTCCAGAAATCTAGCATTATGGCTGCTGTGAATATTAAATCTATGGAGGGTGGCTGTTGAATTCGGCTTATGGAGCAGTTCACAGGTGTTGATATGTCCCCTGAGATTTAGGAACGGCCGCGCAAGTCTTCACGTGGTGAAAAACGGAGTCCTGTCACCGTAGGACTCTTAGATTGACCACCGCTTGACTACCTTTGACCATGACCTTCTTTGGTGAATTCGACTGAGCCAATAGGACTCGGTCCATATCCATGTCATTTCCAACTTGCCCATGTGGCTTGATTTGCCTGAAGACACCTGCAATATAGACTTTAACACAATGGCTGCGGAAAGTTGAAGCAGCTGCGGAAAGTGACAAGATTCCGCAGCTCAATGGGCAAAAATATAATTCAAACAGCAAACACAAAACATAGTTAAAAACCACTTTAAATGCTCTTTTATGATTAATATGCAATGATGTTGATGACTTAGGAGGTCCAGGTAAATGGAAAAAGTCTAGAAAGGTGTATAGGAAAGATGCAAGTTTGGGACTCAACAGTACCTGAATGCACTTTCTCTGTGTTATAGGTGCGGACCCCTGTAAATATTAAAAAGGCGCAAGTAAACTCAAAAAATCTCATTTTCAGTAAATTCTAAAAGCCTCTAGAAAAGATCTTGCAGTGGCATAATTGCTCTTATGAGGTTCATGTATCCCTTACCTTATGGAGCTAACCCCTTGATGTGAGGAGCTTATCCCTTTCAAGGAGGATTCTATCCCTTCATAGTTGGAACTGAAAAAACTCCTCTTTTCCACTATAAAAAGATGAATTGGGTAGCCTCAAAGGGGGTTCAAGCTTTAGAAATATTTGAGGTTAAGTGCTGTTGGGATTCAGACTCATTTAACTGAGATTTTTGGGAGGAGAGATCACATACCTCTATCTGTCTTGGTTGGAGGAGTGCAAAGCTTATCAGAGTAGAGGAGATTCCTACTTCGGACCCCGGGAAGGCCTGTTCAACATCAAGGCTAAGGTTGTAAGGTTTTCTTTCTGTTAAAGTTAATACAAATGAATTCTTTTTTTCTCAATAAGCTGTTAGTTAAACTGTTTATTTCATGGATTCCTTGATCACCATGATAAGCATGATTCACGATTTTTACTATACAGGTGCTATTTAATATTTGCTTATTTGTGATTGCAGGTTTACGAGGATAACTCCTTCAAGTGCACGAGGGACAACAATGACTTCAAACAAGCGCTGGACCTATGGTAAGTCTTTTACACCTCTATAGTGCTTTTTGTAAATCATATATGCTTAGAGAAAGATTAGTTCATTTGGATTTTTGTTGCTAGATTACCTTTTTGGTACTAGGGAGATTGGTCTTGTCTGCAAGATTGATTAATCCGTACTACACTAAGCACACTATCCTCGTCAATTAGATTATCCAATTCCTCTCTTTAAATAGGCCTATGTGCAACCGGGGACAATGGGTGATGCATCATGTAGACAATATTGAAAACATCGCAAAATAAGAGAAATTGTTTCTCCTTGACGTAGGTGATGTCTTTGCTCCTAAGAACTTGATGAGAGCCTTCTCATGGCCCCCCATGACCAAAAAGTGTTATTTGGTTCAACCCAAATTATCGAATATCTACACATGAAGTGTTACCACATTTGGGTATCCATAGAGGGACAACAATACAACAACTTCTTTCTTGATGAGATCTAAAGATTCGCCATCATTGCATATGATGTGATTTCCTACATGTTGCTTGCTTGGTCAAAAGAAATCCCATATGATAGAGACAAGGGAAAACCATCCCTTTATAATGATGTTGTGCACTTGAAACTTTAGAGATCCAAACTCCATTGTTTTTCCTTCCATCCCACCCTGAATGTTAATGGACATTAATTCCTTTGGTGGGCATTTACTTGTTTATAATGGTTGATTAACCCTATTTCAACCCATCAACATGAAATTGTAATCCTTATAGGTTGGATTCAATAACTAGTAGTAAATATATACAAGCATTTATGAAGAAATGGATACCCAGACTTTACACATAAGAACACCCTCAAGGGGAAATTATATTAGATCATACCATTCCCATGTGTATTTGTATTGTACAGTTGGTCCCTTTGTATAAAAACAGGTGACCATAGCAATTATGTCATTGTAACACCCTCTTCCCACATCTACCCAAGTAACCGTCCAACTAGGGTAAACATGCGACAAGATGCTACTAATATGAGATTCAACCTCCTAGATTACTTTTAGGTAGTGGAACTAACGGAAACACGACAAAAAGACCTTACACTGCATCATTGACATCCCTAGGAGGTAACCCAACCTTCTAGGGCCCTGTTCCTTGAGGGGGGACTATTTTTTAACCCATTTTAGGCTTAACTGTGGGCATGTGAGGGCAAGGGAGTAATTATAGACCCTTAGCTGTGGGCTTGCCTTGTCAATATTGCAGTCAGGGCCCCAAAAGATCAATATTGTGCCTGCATCTCCGAGATTTGTGCCACATTTTTCAGCCCCTGAGCCCAGGTCACTGCGTATAACTTCTTGTAACTTCAGGAGAGGATAAATAACATTAAAAAAAATGTATGGAAGCAATCACATCATCAAGAACTCATCCAACCCCACCTAGCCATGACATGCATTTCGTCAAGCATGGCACAAACACTTCATCTGCATCTACAAGTATAAACAACAAATTTAAAAATGGGGGTCTCTTACAAATATGAGAATGGGTAAGAAGCATTTCTCCCCTACATCATAATATATAATACAATCTATTTTACCATAGAATCATTGTGCATTCATTTACTGGTAAAAACATAAATAGAGCCATACATCATCACTAATCAAATACATGCTTATAATTAGCATAATAAGAGCATAAATACGATGGATATAACAGAAAATAAATCCATACAATAACCAACACATTTGCAAATCGAATACCAGAGGAATGAGCTCTTCATTAATGAGTGTAAAAACCAACCAGAGATGGGACTTCCACATTCCATCCGACCATAGATTTCCTAAGCCAAGTCTCACTTCATCCAATCACCCTCGTGCCATATTCCAAGCGTGAATGTGGGACTTTATCAAACACATCAATCAACACCAAACCAGGGCTCCAGATTCCAAACCATCTCAACCCAAAAACCAGTGATTGCACCTCATAGTCGAACATCATTAACCATCATGGATTGATCTCTATCCAAGTTGTTCCAGGGCTCTAGAGTGTTTGTTCCAACCAGGGCTTCTAGGACTAGTAACTCAAACCCAAGTGTTACAAGGCTTCCAGAGCGTTTGTCCAACCAGGGCTTCCAGGACTAGTAACTCAACCCACCTAGGGCTTCTAAAGCGTTTGTCCAACCAAGGCTTCCAGGACTAGTAACTCAACCCACAATTTTCCGCCGGGCTTCCAGAGTGTTTGTCCAACCAAGTTTTCAGGAACTAATAACTCAACCCAAAAACTAAAGGAATCACTAGAACCAACCAGAAAACAATCAATGGAAATAAACCCACAATACCATGGCTATCCAGGAAATGTCAAGGCTAGGCAAATCCACGTGCATGCCAAAACTAGTGAGGAAAACATACATGCAACTCGGTACCTGCACTCAGAACCTATTGTAGATTTTGATCTCGATGTCCTCTTGCGCTTTCCTGCTCTTCCTTTGCCTTCTTGCTCCAAGTCACCAAGCATGCCACACCCTCCAAGAGTGCTCCAAGAATACTCTAAGTGTCCAAGAGTACAAGAGAGAGAGAGAGAGAGAGAGAGAGAGAATATAATGAGAACCATTAGTGTGAGCAAAAGCTTTCCAATTGATCCTCATAAGCCTTTGTATTGATGAGGCCTCTATTTTCTTCATTTTCCATTATTTTCCTTCGTTTTCCTCCTCACATGCAACCTATGACCTTTCATCTCCCTTTTCTCCTAATTTCCATTATTTTCATGAATAAAATGTCAATTAATGCCTCATGTCTTTCCAAAGCCTTTGCTTTTTCCTTTTCCAATTTCCTTAACCATAATAAATCGAAGTGAACACCCACTAGGATGTTTTTACCCACCATTCAACTTGGAATACGTGTCCCATCAATCGTGGTCTTATATATGTTTTTACATGGATTTTTACTAGGGTTGTTACAATCATGATTGGATGTTTAGTTCAACTAAGTATATAATTATCTCCACAATAATCACCCCATGAATATCTCATGTGATCTTCGTCCTAGTATCTCTCACTTTTCTTCATATCTAATTCTTTCGTAGACTTCATGGCAAGAACTCTAGCCTCTATTATTGTGTTTCCTCTTTAAGTATGGAAAAATTAAAGTTATCAATACTTTGGAATATTAAAATATGGTGTGTTAAACCGATAAATCTTGATGATCTCCCTCAATAGCTAATGTTTCCATAGTTGTCTCCCTTTGTGCTTGAACCCTAGGGAGGCTACTGATTTGATGTTGATTGATATTTTTCCCCTAGTTACAACCATTGGAAGATACCCTGAGATATTTTTAGTTGCTAGTTTATGTTTAGAGCAATAGTTTGTCGTCATCTCGGTGTGACATATGTGAGGCTCAAACAATGCCATCCCACAAATCATAGGTGATGTTTTGATGTTTCTCTCCATCAGTCCCTTGTTATGGATTTAAAGTTTCTCTCTGTTGTTTTTGTGAGTTCACAATGGGCATCTCTTTTTCTAGGGGGCAATCCCATCTCTAAAAATAACAGATGTTCCAAATGGTCAAATGCGATTCCCAAGATGGACTTAGGTTATTATGTAGCACCTTGCAACATTAATATTTTAAAGAAGATAAGATTAGTAGGTAAATTTACAAGGGTTTGGCCGAGTCCCAAAACTATTTTTTAATGGACTACCATGAATCAGGGTGATCTTAATAATGTTGCAATGTTTTATTGTTGTAAAGGTTTTTTACTTTTTTTTTTGAAAACATAGAAGCTAGGATATGATCTTAAAACATGGCCCTTGCTTTATGGGCTTCAAGGGAATGTTCCTATCACATTGGACCCTTGAATTAAATCCGAACATAGAAATATCTTCAACTAGGTTAGACTTCCACATCTCTGCATTTTATCATGGGGTAATAATATCTTGACAACAATGGGAAACAACCTAGGTCATTATGTAACCCATACATAGCCTAAACGCAATATTTTCACTTATGTTAGAATATGCATATTGTTAGTGCCTATGAGTCACCTGTGATCAAATGTACTCTTCCCATGTGATTGACAAGGTCTTAGGGTCAAATGGTTATATTTAACAACAAAAAAAAATAAAAATAAAAAATAAAATAAAATAAAATAAAATAAAATTTGACATCTCTCTGTTGTCATATGGTCATTGGTTATTGTCTAGGTAAGTGCTACTCCCTCCACTTTCTCATGGTCATGTCATCATTTAGGTGTCCTACTTCATCAAAAGAGTTAATATTCCATCATATAGATCATGGTCTAGGATTTTAATTTGATTGTCATTATAATGTGAGTCATAAAAAGAAAAAATGGATTCATGTCCATCGTTTGGGTCACCATCATGGGAGTTAGCAAATTAGGGAATAAATTAAAATGAAAAGGCAACATTTCCACTTGAAGAAATTATGTTGCATGTCAAATCATTCAAAAGTCATTCTCTCAAGTACACATGATGTGATGAGCCAAAATTGAGTTTCAACTTGCAAATGGTTCATCTCCATTAAATTAATGGAAATAAATCTTTTCATGAGTTCATCTCATCCTTCCAAGTTTTCAAGCGCTCCTCTCTTGCACTCCAAACTCGCGATAGCCATCGGAAGGTCTAAATCCATCATCAAATTGCTCCAATCATCAAGCTGTTGCGTTTCTGCTGTGTTTTTGGAGGGTGCCGCGATTTTGTTTTGGAGATATAAGGAGGGAAAGAACAGATGCAAAATCCATTTCATTGTTTCAGACATCTTCAAACAAGTAAGTGAGGCTCTCACACACCCTTCCTTCAGTCAAATTTCTCCAGAAAATTGATTAAATCCTCCTCTAGGGTTATTTGTTGTGTTTATGCTGCATTTTCAAGTTTTTATGGTCTTTGCTTCATTCCAAGGAGAAATCCCTTGGTTTTTTACCCTAACTACCTTTGTATACATCTGATAAACTCTCCCCAAAAATTTCCCATACTTATTTTCCTCATCTCATCATTTTTCCCTAAAAAACCAAGCCCTCGCTGCTCTTTTGTTGCGTTTATTGGTTTTCCTCGTGTTTTTCATTTTCCCCCCTTCTTCCCTCACTCATTCTAAGAAATTTCACTACCCCTGTATTCCTAACATCTACCCTTACCCCCCAAATTTTCCCTATAATTTACCCTAACTCCTATCCCCTCCATTTCCCTCCCTAAACTAGTTGTTCTGCTTTCCCTGTTTTGCATCCCTGAACCCCTATCCTTTCCCCTATCAAACTAGGGTTTTCAGTCAAGCAAAACCAACAACATGGCCAATGAAAAGAAGAAATACAACAAGGGGGGACAGATCTCAAGATATGAGCCAACTCATATGCAAGAGATCAATGCTTCATAGTTCATCAAGAGGTCATTTGGACAAGTAGGTTGCCTAGGGTTTTGTGAGAAAGTATAAGAGGTGGGCTACCATTGTAAGTTGACTAGTCTATTTGCCACCAATTTTAAGAGGAACATGACCACCATAGTAGGGAGGACTTCTTGGTATCAGCAGAGTTCATAAATTCAGCCACTGGTATCCCTTACCAATGATAAATTTGGTTTAAGGGGATGGATTTGGACATAGAAAATTATAAAGTGCTCCTGAAACCATAGTATAAGGAAGCTCCCTCTCATATTTTCCCTTGCAGGAAATTATTGGATAAATATAATCCTTTAATGAAGATGATTATGAAATATTTCACTTGTGAAGGCAGGTTTAGTAGGTTGTATCAATATCACATTAGATTGTTGATGCAGTTCACTTCCATCAAACCACTAAATCTACCCAATTACTTAATCAAAAGCCTGGTTAAGATGATTGAGAAAGTGCAGACTAAAGGGAGAGACCATCAGGAAAGCTTGTTTCATCATGCTTTGATCAAAGTCATAGTTCTCCACCAGCTCACACAGATCAAAATTCCATGGGAGACCTTCTTGGAGGCAGTTGTTCTTACACCTGCCTCAAGTTAGCCAAAGAGCCCAAGTGTTCCTTCATCAACTAGACCATAGGAATTAGGCTCATCAAACAAGCCATCGGTAACAAAGACACAACCTAGAGTAGAAATTTCAAAACTTTATAGCAAAGTTAAGAGGTTGATGTTTTCCCTTGAAATAGCAGAGATTCCTAGACCTAAAAATAGATCTCAAGCTAGAAGGCTATCCAAGGAAGTTGTCAATGAAGAAGTGCAGGTTGAAGATATAAGAGAGAAATCACCTAGAGATAAAGATGATGCACCTTTGCAACATGAGGAAGAGATACCTCCTGAACTTGAAATGGCAGACCTAGAAGAAGAACACCATGAAGACATGGCAACTGAAGGCACAATCAAAGAAAAAGAGGCACAATTAGGGAACTCAAAAATGATACTGCCAAGGAAAATTTCAT
This sequence comes from Pinus albicaulis, assembly GCA_034641835.2. Classification (NCBI taxonomy): domain Eukaryota; kingdom Viridiplantae; phylum Streptophyta; class Pinopsida; order Pinales; family Pinaceae; genus Pinus; species Pinus albicaulis. The sequence continues at coordinate 769,947,548 of CM076582.1, forward strand.
GGTATCTTTCTTGCAACAAGAAAATAGGCAGTTGAAACTAAACCTACTGTTGCAAAGAAAACCACAAGGGGACCTTTGATCATCCAGCAAGGTAGATTCTATGATAGAAAAGGATAAGGGTAAGGCAATAATTGATGTGGACCAATTAGAAGACAAAGACATTCAGGTACATCCAAGAAGGCCTAAAACTAGAACAGAGGCAAGGAGAGAAAAACATGAAAAATAGCCATCTCCTCCTCAAGCCCACAAAGACATCAATGACATCATAGTTTCTTAAGTTGAAAAAGACAGAGAATAATAGCTTGGGGTAGTAAATTAACACCTAGAGAAGCTACTGAAGAATGCAAACAAAGAAACTACCATACATAGGCACATGGCAAGGAACTACTACACTAGAAACACTATTTGGAAAATCAGGGTTAAGAATATGGAGAAAAAGCTCAAGAAGACCCTAAGGAAGCTTAAGAAGAAGATAACCTTGATATCTTTCCCGATGCATCCTTATTTTCTTGAAGGCATGATAGAAAAATGGAAAAGGAGAGAAGTTTTGGCAAAATTTTGATTTTTTTTGGGTTTTTTTGTCACACGAAGCAAACTAGTGCACTGAAACGCAGCGAGTGCTCGCTGCGCTTTTTCCCAGAGGCTCTAAATGAATATTGGAAAGCATTTGGAGATGACTAATGATGTGAGGATAATATAAAATTTCTTTTGGAAGCTTGAAGATTTATATATTTTTTAAAAATGACAAAATAGTGCCCATTTTTTTACCTTTCTGCCACTATTTCAAACCACTCTCTGCTTTTTTGGAACAACTTGACTTCAAGGCAACTTTGTAGAGGTTTGGAGAAATTTTTCCCAGTTATCGATGATTCCATGGTGTATTAGACATCCCCATATTTCCAACCATACCATTTTTAGTGAAAAAACTCATCCAATAAGGCCTTCAAATCACCCTCCAAAGTTGTGTTGCGCTTCTAAGAAATTTTGATGTGTTTTTGGGTTTGAAGATTTTTTCTTGACACGTGGAGGTCAAAGGTAAAAATGGTCGATGTAACAGTTGGCTCATGAGTTGTTTGATGGTTAATTGGCCTATTTATGGTCATATTTTTTAGATAATCTTATGTTTAATGACTTGAGAGAAAAACTCAACTTGTTAGCTAAAAAAGGGGAAAGTTGTTTCTAACTCCCCTAGAATTAGGCTATGAGTCATTAGGTGCATTAATTAGTTGTTATGGATCAAGATTCGACCCATAGAAGTGGAACCTTATTTATTTTCTATATGTACTCAGAATTAAGTCATTGAGATGGTAGGATATCTGAAGTTCTCACTCTTTGGCACTAGTGTATTTGACAATTTGTAGAAGAAATTTACAGGTAGTTGCAGCTATTTTTATGGGATTCATGTGTTGTGGTTAGTGGAATTGTTTTCTCCATTGTTTCTTATGCATGTGATGATTAATTATTCTAGCATCCATCTACTTTCTTCCTATGCCATATATTTTAAGTTTTGAAACAAAAATCATTCTTTTATGCTCTGTTTTTTTTCTAAGATAAGCATCTAAGTGTTTCATCTTCTGAAATAAGTGAATTCATTATGCTCACTTAAGTTATATGTTTTCCTCCTTACCATACTACAATGAAAAAACAATTGTGTCACTGAGTTACATCTACCTTGCCACATACTATGTCTGCAGTTGATCTTTTTGGGATATCTTGCCTAGTTTCCAAACCTGGTGCTTCTTTGTCCAACAAAACCTAATCAAACCTAAATAAAAAACCATATTGAGCTTATAACTAGACTAAAATCCTTATTATCCAGTCATTTCCATCGACTATGAGCTTGATAGAGAGAGATCCCTCTCTGATTTGGTAGGGCTAGCTACCAAATTGAAAGTTGGTTTGTCGTTACCTCTTTGGTTTCCTTTCTCAGCCTTTGGAAACTAAGAAGCCCTAACACATGGAACTAGATTATGATAGGGGATTGCTTGAGGCGATCTATATTGATATGGAGGGATGGAGCCATCTTCAATCTCTTGATTATGAGAAATTTCCTTTTAAATGTAACTCTTTCCATGTGTATGGGCACTTTGCAAAATGTTGTCTAGTCATCAAAGAATTTTCATCAGTTTCTAAGACAAATCCAAGTCCCCAAAATAAGGATGAGTGAGGCTTTAAAAAAAAAAAAAAGAATCAGGTTCCAAGGGGTTCTCGGTCTACCTATAAGCCTCAATCTCCCTAGAAGCTAGAATCTCACTCCAATAACAGATTGGGAGCTCTGCAATATGAAGAGGAAGTTGAAGATGCTCACAATCTCAAGCCATCATCAGTTCTTGTCCAATTATAGAAAACATACTCTTGAAAATTTGATACAATTCCCATCAAATGTTCTCTAGTAACTTCTTAAGACAAGGCCTTGATGGAAAAAAGGAAGACACACCTGCCAAAAAGGAGAAAGAGAAGGAAGGTTATATTGCACCTGCAAAGAAGGTTGAAGGTGATAGATCCCCTCCTCTCCATCCTTTACATAAGTGTTAATGAAAAATTCACGTCCCTCCCCTCCTTTGACAAGAGGTGGGAAGATAAAAAAGAAATAAATTCCAATTCCCAGCGAAATCTAAACTCTTTTGGTTTACTGGGGTTGCCTTTTGAATAATTCTTAGTTGTGTTATTTTTTTATATTAGTTTATGTAGAGGGGTGAGAGATGCAATTGTGCCTCCTATTAATTTGTATGTGTTGTAAATTTTTCAAGCCTTTTGGTGTATTCACACATATATACATAATAGTTTACATATCAAAGAAGGCATACTTTTTGATCGAGTGGGAATTCCGAGGACAATCATAGGTGTTATTCATTCAAATAGAATCACCTTTCTTTTGTTGCAATTGTTGCATTCACAAATCTTATTTTTATAAATATAAAGTTCTTGTTATGGTTTAAAAATAAAATCCTAGACTTCTAGATACTTAATCATATAATTTAGACGTTATTCTTTATTCACCAGTAGGATATAATCCTTCATACTTTCCCCTCAACCAATACTAGCGGTATCAATATGTAACACTATGCTCGATCACTTCAAATCTCTCTTTGAATTAGTCCCTTCTTCATCTTCATCTTATATGCTTCTTTCCTTTGACACTCTTTGTCTTCATTTCTATCTTCTATGATCTTCATCCATTAATATTTTGTTTTCATTGTTCTTACACATCTTTGGTTTTCTTCATTCACCATCTTGAATCTTCTTCAATTTTCATCTTGTGCCTGCAAAACATAAAAATTGTGTTTATTAAAGTCCATATAAAAGGGTTTCCTTCCATCGAAATACATGGGTCACCAGCCATTATATCTACCTATTCTCTAGGAATATTTTTCTATTACATGTTTCAGAAACATTTATTCAATCAAAACATTTTCACTGCCCCCCGCCCCATATCATCATCAATCACAATTCTAAGATTTATTTGGCATAACTATAACCACACTCTAGGTTTTGTTTAGCTTACCACCAACCATGACTTCCTCTCAATGTTTGTGGTTTACCCTCAACTATTACATCGTCGAGTGGCTTTTTCTTACCACCAACCATGACGTCCTCTCAATGTTTGTGGTTTACCCTCAACTATTACATCCTCAAGTGGCTTCGTGTTATCACAAACCATACACATTGCATTAAATATTTCAACTACACAAACCACATATTACATTAGTGGGTTTGGTTGATTAGGAACCATACATTACATTCATAGTTTTAGTTCACCATGAACCATACCTTACATTAATGTTTTCATCTAACCATACAACATTTAGACTACAAAGGCATTCTCACCTCATCGGGGCTTACATTAACATTTGACTCAAGCACATATAATTTCAATTTTTCATTTCAAGTTAATCTATCCCTTATATAAACATTGGACCATGACCATTTTCTTTCCATCGTCAAAAAACATTATTCAAGAACTATTAAACTTTTTAGGGATGTTGTTTTTCATAGATTCACTGCTTTTGCATCTCATTTTTTTAGAACACGTGGTATTATTTATTCTTACCTTGTTTCTTCTTTCCTACATTTCCACTATATTTCTTCTTTTTCTTTTACTTCATTCTTCATCTCGCTTTTTTCTTCAATATGCCCTTATCTTTTGCTTCTTTTTTTTATGTTGAGGAATCCATCTTCTTCTCCCTTCTTCTCACATCATCTTTTGTTCATATTATTTGTGCTTTCTTCCGCCATGAATTTGCATCTTATTCTCTCTTCATAGTCCCCTTTTTTTCCTCGATATCTTCCTTTATCTACACCTACAATAACATGCTTGTAAAAAATATGTTTCTTGTTGGATTATGCAATGTCCAACAAGGAAACCTTTGAGTTTGGTTTGGAAAACCTAATTGATGCACCACTGTCATGATTTAACATGATTTAACCTGTAACTTTCACAAATTAAATGACTTCATTACCAACTAGGACCTTTTAACTCACACTTGGACTTAAAATTTTGACTCATGACTCACAACATTTGACTTGACTTCAACGCTCTACATTAATAATTTAAGTTGACTTTTGACTTGAATTAAACATTTTGCACTAATAAGTTAACTTGGATTTTGACTCATTATATCAATTATTTCTATTTTGACTCGTAACATCAATGATCATCAAACACATCTCTTGGTTTAAACACCTACATTACTATTTACATCTGTGACACCCCTGGTATGCTTCCGCTTTGATTTTTGTAATGTAATGATACTTGATATTATAAAAGATAATTTTTTATGTAATGGCCTAAAGTGTGGGACCAAAAATTCATGATCTAAGAGGGAAAAGGAAATATAAACCTAGGATGGGTTAACTAGCACCAATAATTATTTTTATCATGCAAATAATAAGAAAAAGAATAGGAAGATTCCACAAGTAACGTGGAGAGACACTTGAGGAAATGATAGAAAGGAAAATGTGCGACAATGTCGGGGTTGGACCTCTTCTTGGTGAATATCATGAGTAAAGCTCGAAAGAGATATGAGCTGAGGGAATGGGATTCCCTAAAAGAGGAAATTGTGACCATAAGTGCAAGAGGATTTAGAGGAAATGGGAATGAGTGTTTGCGAGGGACTGGCTGAGAAACCACTTAGGGTTTTATCTAGGATTGATAAATCACATGCAGAAGGGTGCTTGTTGAGAGAGAGTTGACAAATTACCCATGGTGCTAGTTGTGGGATTATAAAGCACTCTTGGAGTGCTTGACACATCTGATAAACCACCATTGTTGTAAATTATGTTGTTCTTGACTAGTTGATGAGCCATCCAATGCTATATGTATTTCCTATCCTCTATGTGTCCTATATGTACTAGATACAACTTCTCTCTAAATATGTTGAAAATAAATTCCCCTTAAATTTGGGATATGGCTCGGGGGTGACTATTGTAAGTGATTTTGGCTACAATAGGTCTATGGTTGGGTGGAAAATTGAAATACCACCTTTAATTTTCCCGTTTTCTATATTGTAAATAAGATGCTTTGAGCTAAGAGTTGTGAAATTATATAATTTCTCAGTGGAAATTGATATGTAGTTGTGAATGTTGTGTAATGTTGGTGCATGAACTTGTTGAATATAATTAACGAGTGCTTATGGTTTTTTTTAAGAACTTTTGTTAGATATCTAAGAGCCAAATGTCTAAAATTTTCTATTTACTATTTATGGAGTGCATTTTAGGTTTAATGGCTCCAAATCATAACATGGAATGCCCTCTTTCTTCTATAGAAATGAGAAGTTGACAACGTGATTATTTTACTAAAGAATAGTTTTTGTTCTTATGTTTACTTTGAGACTACAAATTTTTCTAAATACCTATGTGTGGAAAGAAAGAGAAAAGCAATCTTTGATAAAAATAAATTGAATGCCTATGATTAAAAAAATGTGGTCATTATGCCTTATTTTATAATATGCAAGCTCAAGAGGGATAACCCTTTTCCATATATAAATATGTAATATATTTATATTTTGTTGGTTTCAGGCTGAGATGGGCCAAGACTACTAAAATCCCAAGAAGGATAGTGATGTTTCCATATATGGATATGTAATATATTATATTTTGCAGGCTGCAGGCTGAGATGGGCCAAGACTAGTAAAAGATTAGGAGGGATAGCCTTGTTTCCATATATAAATATGTAATATATTTATATTTTGTCAGTTGTAGGCTGATATGGTCTGATAATATTGAAATCTCAGGAGGGATAGCTAGTCGGGCCATCAACAAGCTCACATATGCTATGGGTTGGAGGCTCAAGCAAGGGATCTGAGTACATGCATATATAAGTTTTGATTTTGACAGCACACGGGAATTGGAAACCTAAGTCTCAGAGGAAATCTAGGCTATTGGATGTATTAAGGAGTCTCCGTCGTTGGATGAACCCTGGAAGTATTACATTGGAGGTTTTGAAGGGAGGCTCTACTTGGAACTTCTGGGATTTAATTCTTGGGATGATGTAGCTTGTGGGCCCATTAAATTTGTGAACTCTTGCAATGATGCGAAGACCCATAAACCTCATGCAATGAGAATAACGCAATGGTAAAGGGTTGGATATCTAGTGGGACCAAACCACGTCACCTTAATGATTAAAGATTGTGATGTCACCCCGACGTATAGAATTTTTCATGTCACCACGATGCCCCATACCCTAATGATTTCTTGTAGTTATTAGTGCAGTCCCACCTGGGATTTATCCCCGGGAGTATGTGGAACTTGTGGGTCCTATGGAATTGAATAGATACCATGCGGTGCATGCAATTCATGTAATAACCAAAGGGGAAAAGCCATAAGGCATTGCATTATGGCCATACGTGGATAGGGCAATCCATGTCACCCCAACAATTTCAATTAAAGGCATCCCAACATTTTTGTAAAAGGTTTTGAAGGGAACCTCTCATTATTTTATTCCCGAGATGACGTGGCCTTGAAGGCCTCGATTGGATTAGTATAGTACTGATTGGTAATGTGTACGAGGGGTTATATTATAATAATATGTATATGTTATATATAATGGCACTTTGGAATGGGGATCCCGTGAGTATCAAACACCATGAATGGGTTGAAAACTGACATGCGGGATATGACTGGGAATCCCACCTCAGTACCATGTGGAGGCGAGATAGGTTCCACGTGGCAGCCAGCATGGTTGGGCAGAAGTTGATAGGCCCAACTTTAAATGGCTATATATTTCAATCTAAGAGTAAGATTGAAGTAAAAATTATGTCGTTAGAAAGGTCTAAACAAAACAAATGCAACGGTGTTATCCATTTTATACGTTGAAGGGCTTGAAAAAGATAAAAAATTTAGATCCCATTTCCATAAATGGAACCTTGTAGGTCAACTCAACTTAGTAATTTCCCTCTTTCTACCTTAGTAAGGGCTGGGTATAAAGTGGATATTAGGGGGTGTGTTATAGAGTGGTATCATAACACTAGGTTCAAGCATTGAACCTGAAAAGGATCACATGCATTCTTTAGATTAATGCTTGATCTACTAGAATTCCTTTCCCCTAAAACACATTGGTTCATGGTACTATTGATGAAATATTATTTCTGTGTTAACTAAAATTTGGTGTTTCATATCAACATAGACCAAGGTGATTAAAATTTGTGTTTTTTTTTTTTAATAGTTGGCTAAAATCCATGTGTGTGTGATCCAGGGGCATTAGACACTAGCCATAAATGTAGGAGGTTTTTCCACATGTTGTGGCTAGGAGGGTTCAAAATCCTTGAATTTTAACAGCTAGGTGTCAATACGTCATCTGACTGTTTTTATTTAGATTAGTTAGGATTGGTAGAAGTCGAATAGTTGGATTCGATCCATCTGTCAGTTCAGTTATTTGAATAAGTTGTAATTAGACCTTTGATTTCTAGAACGGTCCTCTCAGAGGAACCGAAGAGTCATATATTGATGTATATAAGTTGTATTCCTTGGATGCATTGAGAGGGGGAAGAGGAGGAGGAAAGGAGATTTTCTGAAATAGAATCTGTGTGTTCACAATTGCTTCTAGTTAAATAATTTCTGTACGCATTGGCCTTAGAGTTGTTTCGAATCCTTGATTGTGAAGAGATTGTTTAATTGTGAGGTGACTGAACTCTGTGCACATATAATTACTGGGTTGAACTGCTATATAGATTCTGCTTATCCCTGTCTATTGCTTCCCTTGAAATTGTTCGAACAGGCTCTGTTGAATAAATCTCTACTCATAGAAGAATTCTGCGTATTACTGTGGTCATTATATTCTATTTAAATGATAGAAGAATTCCCACTTCATAACGAGACGAATTCGTTTTACTATCGGAACCCTGACCTGAGTTAAGGAACCAAAAGGATCGTGCAACCCGGGTGAACCTTGGTTAATCACTGTTTAAAAACCACGAGAGGATTTACAAAAGCGGATTGCCCATATCGCACCGCTTTTGGTGAATGAGCGATATTTTCCTGTTGAGGAGCGATTCCACAGATCTGTAGACACATGGCGAGGGGGACCCCCGGAAAACCACCGTTCAAAGCGCGCCATCGCACGTTATCGTTCGACCAGGGGAGCCGAGCGATATTGCCGAGAGCCGTTGATTTGGGAAGGGGCCATCAGATAGTGGTCGTTTGATAAAGATGCGCAGAAGAAAACTGGTACGGTGTGTGCATGAGATTGGTCTATTGTTCGTAGAGGTGGGGCCGGAGCCATAGGGTTATTATACTATCAATTGGTTAAAACAGAGCATCGGCATTAATACACGTTTGAAGGGTTAAACTTCGATTATAAAGGTTCGGAGATATAAATAAATTGCAAAGGTTGTGGATAATGTTATTTATCAAATTCAACGAATTTGATAAATAACCTCCGAGGAAGGAAAAAAGAGAAGACCACGTGGAGGAGAAACAAGTACAGAAAAGGGGAGAGCTGATAGAGCCACGTCTACAGGAACCATCTCTCCTTAGGGGTCCGAAATTCAGTTTTGTTGTGTCATTTATGGTATCAAAGCCATTGTTTTAAGGTTGTTTTTGCAGAACGCTGACATGGCAATCCGAGTTGGTAGAGGTGCTGGCAGAAGGAGACCCGTTGCCAACGCAGAGGTGTTGGGGATGTTGCAGAGGGTCGAAGCCAGAATGGATGCCATGGAGCGAAGACAACCCAGAGATCCTGAAGACATCAGCGAACCTGAAAAAGAAGAAGCTGAAGAGAATGTTGAAATTCCTCCTGACATGAGACTCCTTAGAACTGTTCTGGGGTCTGCAGTTAAGCCTAGAATTGAAGTGTCGAGTTATGCAGGGGGACTGAATCCAGAGGAACTGGTGGAATGGATTAATGAAATGAACAAGTGCTTCAATTATGAAGAAATAAGTGAAGACAAAAAGGTCAAGTTTGCGGTGATAAAGCTGAAAGGACATGCTGCACTTTGGTGGGATGGAGTCAGGCAGAAAGGAGGAGAGTTGGCAAGCAACCTATCAAAAGCTGGACCATAATGATGGCTAAATTAAAAGGTAAATTCTTGCTTAATGATTATCAGCTGACATTGTACAAGCAAATTCAGAACCTGAGACAGAGGTTACTGACAGTAAAAGAATACACAGAGGAATTCTACAGAGTAAGCATAAGGGTTGGGCAATTTCAAGACACACCAGAGAAGACTGCCAGATATGTGAATGGTCTCAAGTTGGAGATCCAAGATGAGATAGGTCTTCTGTCTCCTAAGATAGTGGAAGAGGCCTACCAGATGGCCTTGAAAGCAGAGGAGAAAATCCTGAGGAAGCAGTCTGCCAAGAAGAGAGGTACTTTCCGTGGAAAGGGAAGTCAGGGTGGTAGAGGAAAGCCTACTACACCCAGGGATGGAGCTAACAGTAGCTCGCCTCAGAATGCATCCACAGAGGATGATGCAAGGGGCAGAAGGGGTTCTTATAGAGGAAAAGGAAGAGGAGGCAGAGACAGAGGCAGAGGTAGAGAGTTGAGGTGTTATAGATGTCAGCAAGTGGGACATAAGCACTATGAGTGTCCAAAGAATGTGGGTGCTGGACCAAGAAATGTTGTTGTTGCCCAGACTGGAGAAGAGGCAGAAATTGAAGAAGAAATTCTTCCAGAGAGGGGAGAATCCTTGGTGGTAAATAAGGTCCTGTTGAAGCAAGCCAAAGGGTCACTGAGCCTGCACAAAGGAAGAATTTGTTTAGGAGCATATGCAAAGTCCAAGAGAAATGCTGCCAGCTAGTCATTGATAGTGGCAGCACAAACAATTTTGTTTCCACTGAGGTGATAGAGAAGTTGAAGTTGAAGACAAGGGAGCATCCCACTCGCTACAGGGTGTCCTGGCTGCATAAGGGGCACCAGCTGGTTGTAAAAGAACAGTGTGAGATAGAGCTACAAATGGGAAAATACAAAGATAAGGTCCTGTGTGATGTAATGCCCATGGATGTGTGTCATATACTGCTAGGTAGACCTTGGCAGTTTGACAGAGCAGCAGTGCATGATGGCAAGAAGAACACTTACAAGTTCTTCAAGGATGGGGTACATCATACATTGATACCCATGGAAGAAGGAGAGCCATCCAACAGAGTGATTGATCCAAAGACCTTGTTGTTGAGCAGGAAGGAATATCTTCAGCAGATAGAAGAAGAAGACGTAAGTTTTGCTTTAGTTTGCAAACCTAAAGTAGTTCTTACTTCTACAAAGATTTCTGATTTTCCAGTAGAAATCCAAGAGATGTTAGATGATTATTGTGACATTATTGTGGATGATTTACCTGATGAGCTGCCACCTGTGAGAAAGAACAACTATCAGATAGATTTTATCCCTGGTTCAAATCTGCCAAATAAGGCAGCCTACAGAATGACTCCAAAATAAAATGAGGAAATCAGGAGACAAGTACAGGAATTGGTGGATAAGGGGTTGATTAGAGAAAGTTTGAGTCCATGTGCAGTACCAGTAGTATTAAGCCCAAAGAAAGATGGAGGCTGGAGGATGTGTACTGATTCTAGAGAAATTAACAAAATAACAATCAGGTACAAATTCCCTTTGCCCAAAATTGAGGATTTAATGGACTGTTTGAGTGGTGCTAAATATTTCTCAAAGATATATTTAAAGAGTGGATACCATCAGATTAGAATAAGAGAGGGTGATGAGTGGAAAAATGCCTTTAAAACAAATGAAGGACTGTATGAATGGATGGTAATGCCTTTCGGGTTGTCAAATGCACCTAGCACTTTTATGAGACTTATGAATGAAGTATTGAAAGAATTCATTGGTAAATTTGTGATAGTATATCTGGATGATATATTAGTTTTCAGCAGAACTAAAGGATAACATTTAAGGCATCTTAATCATGTCTTGAAAAATCTGCACCAAGAGAAACTGCTAATAAATTTGAAGAAATGCTCATTCATGAAAGAATATTTGGTGTATTTGGGGGTTGTTGTTTCTGCAGAAGGATTGAAGATGGACCCGGAAAAGGTTAAGGCAATTGTGGAGTGGCCTTCACCCAGGAATGTCTTTGAGGTAAGAAGTTTCCATGGACTTGCTAGTTTTTATAGAAAATTTATAAGAAACTTCAGTAAGATTAATGCACCCATAATTGAGACAATAAAGAAGAGCATACAACCATTGAAGTGGACTGCTGAAGCAGAGAGAAACTTTAAAGTTTTGAAGCAAAAGATAACGGAGAACCCTGTTTTGATTCTGCCTGATTTTACTAAACCGTTTCAAGTAAAGTGTGATGCCAGTGGAGAGGCCATTGGAGCTGTGTTGAGTCAGGATGATAGGCCCGTGGCATATTTCAGTGAAAAGATGAATGACACCAGAAGGAAGTATTCCTCTTATGAGAAGGAATTCTATGCAATTGTTCAGGCACTGAAGAAGTGGAGACATTATTTGATGTCCAGGGAATTTGTATTATATTCTGACAATCATGCTTTGCAGTATATTGTACAACAACCCAAGTTGAAACATAAGCATGCTAAATGGGTTCAGTATCTCCAAGGTTTTTTCTTTTTGAAACATATAAGTGGCCAAGCCAATAAAGTAGCTGATGCTTTGAGTAGGAGGCACATGCTTGTTCAAGAAACAAATTTTGAAGTTGTAGGATTTGATTTTCTCAAAGAATTGTATAAAACAGATCTAGATTTTAAAGAAGCATTTGAGGCATGTAGTAACCCTGTTTTAACAGATAGAAGCCAGTGGCTGGATTATTTCCTGCAGGAGGACTTGTTATTCAGAAGAAGCCAACTGTGTGTACCAAAATGTTCCATGAGAGAAAATTTGATCAAAGAGAAGCATAGCGGTGGACTTGCTGGACACTTTGGTACTGATAAGACTTATGAGCAGCTGAGTCACTTCTATTACTAGCCCAAGATGAGAAAAAAAGTGGATAAGTTTGTGAAGAATTGCAAAATCTGTCAATATGCCAAAGGAAGGAGCCAGAATGCAGGATTGTACACTCCCTTGCCTATTCCATACAGGCCTTGGGACATTGTGAGTATGGATTTTGTTCTAGGATTTCCCAAAACTCAGAGAGGGAATGATGCAATCTTTGTTGTAGTGGATAGATTCTCCAAAATGGAACATTTTATTCCATGCTATAAAACTAGCGATGCCACCCATGTTGCTAACTTGTTTTTCAAAGAAGTTGTTAGATTGCATGGGTTGCCCAAGAGTATTGTTTTAGACAGAGACACCAGATTTGTGGGTCAATTTTGGAGGACATTGTGGAAGAAACTTGGTACCAAACTGAGTTTAAGCTCAGCTTATCATCCCCAGACTGATGGACAAACTGAGGTAGTGAATATAAGTCTGGGAAATTTGTTGAGAAGTCTTGTAGGAGAGCATCCGAAGCAGTGGGATCATATTTTTCCCCAGGCAGAATATGCATATAATGACTCACCAAACATGAGTACAGGGCAGAGTCCATTCCATATTGTTTATGGAATGCACCCCAGAGGAATATCAGAGTTAAGAAGTCTGGGAAAGGCAGAGCTAAGGAGTGCAGATGGTGACGAATTCGCTTCAGAGATCCAGGCCATACATGAACAAGTGAAACAACAACTACAAGGAAACAACATCATATACAAAAGCAGAGCAGACTTGAGCAGGAAAGAAGTTCATTTTGAAGTATGAGATTTTGTTTCTTAAGTACACATGAGAAAGAGAGATTCCCAAAGAAGAGAGAACAAACGCAGTTCAGCAATATTGGGGCCATGTGAAGAATTCTAGGAAAGTTCTCTCAGAATGACAGGAGATTAACTTCTCTCCCATGTTAACATTCTCATTTTAATGCGCATTTGTACAAGTATGAAGATGACGGTACAAAAGAAAGATCAGCAGACAAGGGATAGATTGAGTGGAAAGAGCAGCTACCTCAGGCACAACCATTGCAACCGGAGAAGATATTGGACAAAAGAGTGTTCAAAAGGACCAGAGGACAAGAGTACTTCTCAGCTGACCAAGCAAGGACAACAAGAGGAAGAGTTAAATTTGGAGATCGAAGGAATAAGTGCAAAGATATGCAGACTCAAATATAGAGCCTCGTGACAGGAGCCCATGAAGAAGATTTCCCTCGGGAGTCTGATGCAGGGGCATTAGACACTAGCCAACAATGTAGGAGGTTTGTCCACATGTTGTGGCTAGGAGGGTTCGAAATACTTGAATTGTAACAGCTAGGTGTCAATACCTCAGCTGACTGTTTTTATTTAGATTAGTTAGGATTGGTAGAAGTCGAATAGTTGGATTCGATCCATCTGTTAGTTCAGTTATTTGAATAAGTTGTAATTAGACCTTTGATTTCTAGAACGGTCCTCTCAGAGGAAATGAAGAGTCATATATTGATGTATATAAGTTGTATTCCTCGGATGCATTGAGAGGGGGAAGAGGAGGAGGAAAGGAGATTTTCTGAAATAGAATCTGTGTGTTCACAATTGCTTCCAGTTAAATAATTTCTGTACGCATTGGCCTTAGAGTTGTTTCGAATCCTTGATTGTGAAGAGATTGTTTAATTGTGAGGTGATTGAACTCTGTGCAGATATAATTACTGGGTTGAACCGCTATATAGATTCTGCTTATCCATGTCTACTGTTTCCCTTGAAATTGTTCGAACAGGCTCTGTTGAATAAATCTCTACTCATAGAAGAAGTCTGCGTATTACTGTGGTCATTATATTCTGTTTAAATGATAGAAGAATTCCCGCTTCATAACGAGACGAATTCGTTTTACTATCGGAACCCTGACCTGAGTTAAGGAACCAAAAGGATCGCGCAACCCAGATGAACCTTGGTTAATCACTGTTTAAAAACCACGAGAGGATTTACAAAAGCGGATTTCCCATATCGCACCACTTTTGGTGAATGAGCGGTATTTTCCTGTTGAGGAGTGATTCCACAGATCTGTCGACACGCGGCGAGGGGGACCCCCGAAAAACCACCGTTCAAAGCGCGCCATCGCACGTTATCGTTCGACTAGGGGAGCCGAGCGATATTTCAGAGAGCCGTTGATTTGGGAAGGGCCCATCGAACGGTGGTTGTTTGATAAAGATGCGCGGAATATAACTGGTACGGTGCGTGCATGAGATTGGCCTATTGTTCATAGAGTTGGGGCTGGAGCCACAGGGTTATTATACAGTCAATTGGTTAAAACAGAGCATCGACATTAATACACGTTCGAAGGGTTAAACTTCGATTATAAAGGTTCGGAGATATAAATAAATTGCAAAGGTTGTGGATAATGTTATTTATCAAATTCCACGAATTTGATAAATAACCTCCGAGGAAGGAAAACAGAGAAGACCACGTGGAGGAGAAACAAGTACAGAAAGGGGGAGAGCTGACAGAGCCACGTCTACAGGAACCATCTCTCCTTAGGGGTCCGAAATTCAGTTTTGTTGCGTCAGTGTGTAAAATAAGTTTGAAAGACATCAAGATACATTAAGAAAGAGAAAGAATGAGCAACATATTTAAACAATACGGTGTGAATAGAACCCAACAAGACCTCGAATAAGAGTTAGTTGGAAAGATGAAAGAAGGGGACAATCCTAAATTGATGGACACTCTTACAAGCCTAGGAGCTTAAATAAGGAGCTGCAAGGAAAATAACGAAAATATTATTAGATATAAATCAAAATTGAATGCCATATTATTGCATAGTTTGTTAGACTTGCAAAGACAAAGATAGAAGGGGATTGGTACCAACCATCAAGATAAGTGTAGGCCTAAGGATAGTTCACTAGAGATTTGAAAGCATGAGTTGGACAACAAAAAGGAAAAAGGTACCCAATCAAGAAAGAAGCATAGAATAGTAGAGGGAGGAACAATACTTCTCAGCACACTAGAGAGAGAATCAAGCAGCCCTGACAGATCATCAAACGATGCAAATAAGAGACATTATCATCAAAGGAAGAGAAGGTGGACTCCCATGCTAGAATAATTCAATAAAGCAAAACCCCCCACATTTGATGGAGAAGTAAAGAAAGAAAAATATGTAGAGTCTTGGCTATTGGGAATAAATAAGTACTTGAGATTGCATGATTATTTTGATAGAATGAAGGCCAAGGTATTTGTCTTCAACTTAAAGGGAAAAGTTGATATATGGCGAGAGGATTTCAAGAACATCAAAGGAATCAAAGAGAGTGAACTACCATGGAGAAAGTTTTAAAAGTAATTCTGAGAAAAGTACTTATTTGAGAAGTCTTATGAAAACAGAGCCAAGAAATTCTATGAACACAAACTGGGGTAGATGACACATGTGGAGTATACGAGAAAATTGTTGGAACTATTAAGGTATGTACCTTACAACAAGGATGAGAAGGCTAAGATCCATAA
This sequence comes from Pinus albicaulis, assembly GCA_034641835.2. NCBI lineage: Eukaryota > Viridiplantae > Streptophyta > Pinopsida > Pinales > Pinaceae > Pinus > Pinus albicaulis. Next base: position 769,963,373 of record CM076582.1, read on the forward strand.
GTAGGTCAGTGGGTTACCACAAGCATATTGAGACAAAATAGAATTCGATGAACCTAAGACTCTGGAGGAGGTTATTAGAAATACCAAGCATTACTAAGAACATTCTAAGCATAATATTAAGATCTAGACTGACTAGAAGAAGAAAGGAAAAGGTGGAGGATGTTAGCACTCCACCAGTTCTCCGAAGGTTGAAAAGGAGATTAACAAAGGTAACCAAAAACTACTTTGACCTAATAGCTAACCCTACCAGGCTGAGAGGGCTCTCTCAATTTGATCATAGTCAATGATTGATGTGATATGAAATATATTAGGCTAGATATGATATGTTCTTGTAGGTCTTGAGTGTTTTAGGGTTTGATGCTGGATCAGGGATGAAACCAAGTAGCTAGGTCTAGGTATCAAAGGGTTTACAGTTGAAAAAATATAAAGGAGCAAGGTAGAAGTGGATTTATGATGGCTATAGGTTTTTTCAGGTATGGTGGTGAGTCTGAAAGATTAGAGGGATTTAATGAGCACGTTCATTCATGAATTCATTAAACTAGAAGCAGGAAACACAAAATTACATTTCCATATAAACATAGTTAAATCAATAGAATTTTGCCTATAAACTGTAAGGAAAGCCACTGAAGATAAAATATATGAAAGAGGAGATATATATAATTCAATAAAGACTATAACAGAGAAGATACATGATCATAAACTGATTGCACATGAATTTATAGATAATAGCTGCAAGTATATCCTTTGATTTCTAAATATGAAAGTAAAAGTACAAGCTACAAGAGTGACAATCCTCTGATGTCCAACCAGTCAAATGACTTTGGAAATGATAAAAATAGACCAAAACAACATCTTCCCTCTCTTAGGGGTCGAATCCATTAGTTGTGGAGCTGATTACATGATAATCTTAACAAAACCCTAATGTCTAGTGGAGGTCAACCAATTCACCTCACCATAGGAATTATATACATTTGACCAAAATTACATTAACAAGCATGTATCTACCCTATTTCACTATTTACCGGCTCAATTACACCTCATGACATCACAAAATCATCATCATTAATCAATTACATAGGTAAAAAGTCAAACTAGGTCAAACAGCCTGTGAAAAATGCCTTTCGGAGAAAGCGTAGCAAGCAGAGGAAAAATGACTTTTGGAGGCCTTCTAGGTGTCCAAATATTGATATGAAAGATGCTATTGAAAGCTCTAGATGTCTACTACATGATAGGCTCATTAAGCACTAAAAAATGTGTCTTATATCCCTCTAGATATTTATTCTCCCAAGAGTACTCAGAAAGCATAACGAAGCCTCCAAAAACAGGGCAGAAAGGTCAATTTTTTCATGTTTTGGGCAGTTTGACCCTCCAGAAATGGATGAAATGGCTCAACCACTGACCAGGATTGATGTACTCATTAAGAGGAATCCAACAATTTAAAGTTTTAAACCAATGGACCCCACCAACAAAATCTAGCATGGCCCATGCTACGCTTTTGCCAGTTGGACTGGTTTTTAGAATTTCAAAATTTGACCAAAATTTCACAAAAATCAAAATTTGCTCTAAAACTCTTCAAAATTGGTCCAGAGATGCTTTAAAAGGTGTATTATGCCACTAAGGAAGCATCAACAAGTATCTCCAAGTTATCCTTCTCCTTTTGACTTTTTAGGGTTTCGTTTAGCTTTGCTTGAAATTGTTTGACTTTAACATTGCAATTCTTATTCCTGGCATAGTAGTGGTAAGCCATGTTTTTTTGCATATTTTTGTCTTAGTTGACCTTTTCAAGGAGATTATCAAAGTGAATATTGACTTTCTCAAGCCAAAACTCCCTGTTTTCATTGATTTCCATTGATTTCCATGGCTATTATTTCTTCAAAAGTCAACTCCTCATCTCATGGATTTTGCTCTTTTTCCTTCTGAAGTTCTCTTCGGAGACCCATGGTCCTTGGCCTCTTACTTGTCACCTGCTCTTAATTATTTTCTAAATCTTCACTATCAGCTACTGCTTTTCCTTTCACATCATGCATACTAGCTTCAAAATGACTTATCTCCAAATACAATTGTTTTGCCTTCAACTGATTGTTTTCTTGTTCTAGGAAGGAAATTATGAAATTATCCCTTGCTAAATTTTCCTTGAGCTCTTTGATCTGAGAATATTTTTCCTTGATGATCCTCTCTAGTTTTTCATGTTCTTCACTGGCCTCCAATTCCACTATGTCAATGTCATGATGGATGATCTCCTCATCATGCAAAGATGTCTCATGATGTAAATGTAATCCCTGCTTTGCTAATGTGGGCTTGGCCTTTTCCTCAATCTAAGGAGAAAGCACAAGCCTTCTGCCTCTCTAGTATGTCTGACTGACCTCAATCTTCCTCCTCCCTGAAACTTTTCTAGGTGAGCCAACCTCCACATGTCTAGATGGTGTTGATGGTGCTAATGGTGAACTAGGGCTAGTAGGCTGGCTATTAGAAGAGAAAAAGACATATCCATGCATGATGGTTTCCCAAGTGATGCTCTTTTGTTACAGCTAGTGTAAAACAATGATTTGTATAAGAGCATGGTGAAAGAGGTTGGTTTCAAGACTACTTTGCTTATGCTGAACCTTTTCTGCCATCTTTGCCAAACTTCTGTAGAGGTAATATGGAAAATTTAGTGGCTTTACCCCTGTGAAATGTATGAGAAGTCTGACATGATACCCATATAGTCTAGAAAATCTTCCCTCACAGGTGAAGTACTTCATCATGAATTTCATTGGTGGTGTATACTTCTCAAGGAGGTGCCCATCAAGAAAAATGTTCTTCATGTGTTGTTTGTAATGTCTTCTCCTTCATGTGTTGTTTGTAATACGCTCAAACTCCTGGAATAGTTGATACAAAATCACAGGGCATTAACTTTTCACCATGTGTGTAGAAAAGCAAACACTGTTGCGGATCTCCTAGCCAACAAGGGTGTTGAAAGCCATAACATGGTGCATTACTCTAACCTCTCTCAGATTGAGGATGACTCCTTATGCATGGAATGCCAAACTCTCATCCAAAAGGACCATCTCTCCTTGGATTTGGGTGACATGACGCGCATGCATGAAAACGTTCCCTCCCACGTCTGAGCTGATGAAGATCTGCAACACATGCCTTCACCTGAAGTGGAACCACCTCTCTGCAATAATTCGCATGAGGTTACGGAGGCACAGGATGAGGAAGATACGCAACACCAGCAACCACATGAGGTGGAACCTCTCCGTTGCAATCATTTGAATGAGCTCCAGGATGAACATGATTCACTGCCATAACTCGAAGCACATGCTACCACATGAGAATTGTCATAGCATGCACCTGAGAGCATGTCACAATAATGCACAACATCTGTGCTTGTGTCACAGGTTTAGAAAAGGGGAGGCTTATCTGCATAGTGTCATTCAAAGTTTGCTCCTTCCTGTTTGCAAAGCCCTCTTAGACATTCTGCTTCAGTTTCAGCCCACTTGTGCGCTCCACCTGTTGCGCAGCCTCCCCCCCAGTGCCAGGTCGTTGGACACCCTCTCGGCTATGCACCTTCCTGACTGAGCGCCTCCCTTTGGCTCCCCCTACCTTACTAGTTTTTTCCGACTGCACGCTCCCATCAACAAGCTCCCCCAATTGCGCACCCCCCACCCGCGAACCACCTTTCCCAATAGCACTCATTTGCACGCTTCCTGTCTCTACACCTGTATTAATCACCCCCGCAAAGAGAATTTTTTCAATACCTTTCATCCCTCCACCCCTTTGCTACTTCATTATCCCATGGCTCTGTGTCTGCGCTAAAGGACAATCAGGGGTGGCCAAAGAGGTGCGTTCCCTGGACGCTACCAGCAAGGGCCAGATAATCATTTTCAATCCTTTGAGGATTCCTCTTATGACAACCATGCCAGGGATGCTCCTCAGAGCCCTGCACATGACCAGGAGGAGGCCCCTTTTCAGGAAATACAGAGGGGCAGAAGCGGACCCATGAAATCCACCATCTCGCACCAGGAGCACCCCATGCCCCATAAAACCAAGCCTATTTTGGTTCAGGAGGCCATGGGGGAAGACACCGATGTATGAATCATGGACTCGGATGGTGTTTGGATGTGAGTACCAGATGCTGAGTACCCAGTCGCTCCCATTCTTTGCGCAACTGCTTCTAGCCCTCAGCACCGACCTACTTCTGAGGAGGAGGCCATAAAGCAGGAGTAAATTTGTTGTATCGAGGAGGACCCAGACACCGAAGACGATGCAAGAACACCATGACTGCGTGGTTGCTCAACTCTTTTTAGTTTTCTGTTATTTCAGCTCATATCATAGAACTTTTACTTTCACAAGTGCCAAGACACATTTTGTAATTTTCTGTTTGATGTTATTACAGGGCTGGTTTTCTCCAAGGAGGCAGCCCCATACCTGCGTTACTTTGAAAGCAATGAAGGTTGGGATTGGATAAGCGCAGCTTACCAACTTAGCATGTAGCATATGTAATGTTTTACTTCGATTCAATATAGTTTAGCCTAACTTACCAAAAAAAAATTGTCTTTTGGGATAGGGCTGATTATTTTGAAGGTCTAGGTCTTGGTTCTTGATCCATTTTTCACCATGATTATGTATCCCTGTGGCCTCAACTACTACATCAATTGATACAGTGAAAGTAACCCTTGCAATTGTGACCTTATCCTTTTTGAGCTGAGTGGCAAACAATTTGGTCAATGTGGCATTGTATTTGACCCTCTCAACTTGTTCAAAAAAAGGAAGACACCCTACTCCTTGGAAACACTACTTTGATAGTGGTGATGACACTATTTCAAGAGTGGTTAAGGGCTCATGTCTTATCACCTAGCCTCCCTTGTTGTGAGACTTCTTTTCCTTCGTTTGATAGTTTGTAAGGGGAAAAAACCTAATAGGACAAAACAGGGGAAGGGAGAAAAGGGATAGGATGAGTGGGTTAGGGAAGGGAGATGAGAGTAGGAAAATTTAGGGATATGGGCAGGGGTTGTAGGGAAGTATAGGAAGTCAAATGGAGTGAAATAGGTATGGGAATAGAGCTAGAAATTTTTTACACAGTCCTAGCTAGGAAAACTACCCAAAATTGCAGAATTAGGCTAGGGTTTAGGGTTTGGGACTTAGGAATTGGGAATGGAGGGGTATGAAAGCTATGGTAGATATTTTTGGGTGTGAGGGAGGTTAAAAAGTCTTCGGGAGAGAGTATTTACCTTGCAAAACTTGAAAATATAGGCCTAGCCACTAAAACGCAGCGTAGGGGCCAATGGAGGAGGGCTTACACACCAAAACCATGAAATTGAGTTGCAAGGAGGGCTTTATTGAGGTGTAACTTACTTGTTCGCTGATGTTAGACACCTTTATAGTCTTAAGAAGCCTTCAGAAATTTATTTGATGCCTCCAAGAGAGAAAACACAGCGTTTGGAAGAAAGCGTCGCATGGAGGCCAAAAAACGCAGCGTGGTTGTTTTGGCATCAACTTTTGGAATGCTTTTGACTTGAATTTGCTAATGAAGCACTTGGTGATGAATAAGAGATCTTCTTCAATGAGGTGAATGATAAAATGAGCTTGAATTGGCCTTTTATAGCTTGTGGTGGTCGCTTTTCTTCATGGTAATGGGATGGGCCACTACATGTCCTTTTTCACTTTGTTTTGTAAACTTGTAACTTTGACACTTTCTTTGCAGCTTTAGGGACATGATGAACTTGTTACATATTTGAAACATGAATTACATTTGAAACCAAAATTTATTGAACAAATTTACATATTACCACTCCTCCATTGCCGGATTTTATGCATGAATGACAGATTTTGCGACTGAAACCATAATGACCTAATGGAAACACTGAAATAAATGAAATCATGTTGATGTTGACTGGAGTGATGATGATGACCTTTCAATTATGATACACTCGACCGAGTGATGACAAATACCAACATGTATTTTTTTTTAAAGGAGTGGAAATAGCCCTAGACACACTACCCAATGATCAAATTTTTATTTGAAGACCTAATTAAATGACAAAAAATTTACTTTGAGAACCTAGCAAGACATGATAAGATCCCATTTGATCACTGGTGACAGGTTGAACAGATTGACACTAACATTGGCTCCATCTGGGGATGGCAGCTCCTTGGAGGTGTGAAGAACACCGTAGACCAATTAGCCTAACCATTGGGCATGGAGTCAAAATGAAAAGACGAGACTAAACAATGAAAACTGACTAAAAACTGAGCTAACTCGATTTTTACAAAACTTAGAAATCAATAGAAAATAAATGGAACTTTATGGCCTTCACTTCGGGTGCCAAGCTCTGATGATTCTCTACTTCACACTTTGGTAGAAAAAATAAACTGATATGTACAATAAGTTTAAGGAACTTCATAAATCTGCTTAGAAAAGGTAGTGCTTGAGAAGCCTACCATCGACTAGTCCTCATATGCAATCTTCTCCATTCATTTCCTCCAATAGATAAGCACGTTGTCCTCTTGAGGCTGAAATTTTGTATGGCCCCTTCCATAAGTTCTCAAATTTACCGTGTTTACCTTTCTTTTCGTTTCTAGCATCCCAACGAAGGACCACATCACGAATTTTGAAATCATCTGCTTTTGTCTTGCGGTCATATACCTTCTTAATTCTCTCTTGAAGCTTAGAGGTGTTTTGAAACACCTCATTCCTGGTTTGCTGGAGATGAATCATCTGATTGATTCGGCGCTGCATATCATTCATTTCACTATGTTCTTTCTGTAATAGTTTCATAACTAGGACTGCAAGAGATGTAGGGAAAACTATGTTGACTCCATATACCAATTGAAAAGGAGAGATACATGTTAGTGTCAATATTTGCATCCTTCCACCAGTAATCAAAATTAACTCTTTCATGTCATTTTAGGGGTCTCATTCAGAATTTTTTTTATCATTTCACTAGGTCATGCAAAAATTTTGTCACTTGGTGCAGATTTTTCTCAAAGTTCACACTTTTCAAAAAATGTCATCTCATTACTTGCTGGCTCACTTTGTCACTATGCTGAGTGTCCATTATTCATGAGTATTATCATCTTTTTAGTCATATCATCATGAAGTCCATTCAGTCAGTGTGTCCATTAGGTCTTACGGTTTTCAAGGTCTAGTAAAACATCATTTCCATTGCATAAAAGACCAGCAAGACTAGGAGTGATCAATGAATTCACTTTACTATGTAAAGTTGAAATGTAATATTTAGTTTTTATTCCATTATGTAATTTTCATTTCATAATTTAATTTTATGTTTTCTCAATATGTAATAAGTTCATGGTTCCTAAGATAGTTTCCAAATCAAAGGTTTCATGTGCCAAGAAAGCTTAGAAGCTTTAAATTCTAAGTGTTCTCAATCCATGAAATAATCAATCTCCAAAAGATGAGAAACAAAAGTGAAAGGTAAATATGTCAAAGTTTAAAGTGAATGAGAAGAAAGAAAAGTGGGTGCCAAAGGCAAGTTCATTCAAATAATCAAGTATAAAGGCCATTACAAGACAAATAAAACGCTCATTTTCTCTCCCAACCATCGAGCTCACACTCCCTCAACTTGAAAAATCATTTTTCAGGGTCAAATTTCAAGATGTGGGTGGCGTTGCTCTCCTAGAAATGGAGCTGTGCTCCTAAAGGAGGGTGTTGCGTTCCTAGAAGTTAGGCACTGCTCTCTTGTCCAGTTTCATCCAAAACCTTCAAAACTTCATGCAACTGCTTCAAGCCACCAAAAAAGGGTTTCTCCACTTCAATACAAGTAAGAAACACCATTTGTGCCCTCCTAGCATTTTCCATTTGCAAGTTTAATGTGTCAAATCTCTCATTTAAGTTTTCCAAGTGTTTAAACTAAGAAACTATATATTGCATTCCTACAACCCTAAATTATTCCCTAGACCTTGCATTCACTTCCTACATCACATTAAACCCTAATACTATCCCTACATCACTAAATCCCTGTTCCCAAAACTACATTACCCAAAACCCTAGCTCCTAGACTACACATTTTCTAGGCAACTTCCTAATACCTGTAATTAATTTCCCCATCTCATTTCCCTAAGTATTTTAATCCCATATCAGTTCCCTAACCCCCTTCCCTATTCCCCCAAATTTTCCTACTCCCATCCCCACTCCCTAAACCTATTTTCCACTCCCCTTTCCCTTACATATGGTTTCAAAACTAAAACACTATGGAGGAGGAAGACGAAGATTACATGGAGGAAGAGGAGGACAGAGAGGAAAGGAGACCTCACAAGGGAGGAAAATTTTTGAGGTTTGAGCCTACCAACACCAGAGAATTGATGGCCTCTCCTATGACAATCTCTTGCTTTGAATATGTTGGTTGCCTTGATTTCTGCCAAATGATCCAACGAGTTGAACACAACCCTGTTTTGAGCAGATTTTTCATCTCAAACCTCAAAGATAATCAGGTGTGACCTTCACCATATCCACACCTATCATTGTTGCTGCCACAGGGATACCAAATATGGGTGAGAAGTGGTTTAAAGCTAAAGACTTGGATGAATAGTATTATGAACCATTCATCAAATCAAGGTACATAAATGAGAGAAATAGAGTCTTCCCTTTCAGTTACCTTCTTGGTATGTATACCCCCATGATGAAAATCATCATGAAGTACTTCTCTTATGAAGGAAGGTTCTCCAAACTTTACACTTATCTTATTAGACTACTCATGCACTTCACAAGAGTCAAGTTGCTAAAATATCCCATATTATTTGTTCAGGAGCATAGAAAAAATGGCCTACATAGTACAGAAGAGAGAATATGATCAACAAATGAACATCCTGTTTCATCACTCCTTCATCAAAATCATTGTACTCCATCATTTAGATCAGTTACACATTTCATGGGATACATTCATCACCAATTATGTTTTAACTACTCCACAAGATCAACATGCTAAAAGCATCCCTCCTTCATCTCATCCCTCTGGATGTATTCCTCCATCAACTCAGCCGATTAGACCCATGTCACCACCATCATCAATATTTTAGAGTCATATTGGGTCATCCAGCAAAGTTGTGGTCAAAGAGCCTACAAAGACTAAAGAGGCTGAGATAGACACATTGGCTAAAACATATTAGCGAGGGCATAGGAAGGTGTTTTCCCCACAGATTGTGGGAGGTACCTTGGCTTCTTCATCAACAAAGCAGGTACAAAAGGGAAAGCAAAAGCAGAAATAGGCAGTTGTGCATGAGGAATTCATGCAAGAGGATGATGACCCTCATGATGAGGAATTTTTTTTTGACTTAGTGGACTTGGATCAACAAGATGATCATGAGGCATCAAGTTTGATTGTAAAAGAGAAGGATGCCCAAAGTAGAGAGCTGCAAACTAATTTGGATAGAGTTCAGTTTGTCATTTCATTTCTTGAGCAGGAGAGTAAGCAGCTGAAAGATCAGCAAGTACTTATGGAGTTAGACCTGCTCAAAACAAAGAGAGGTAAAGCCATGATGCCACTTGATGAGTCTGATCAAGATGACATCCAAAGCATCAAAACAAGACCAAAGACAAGGGGTCTTAAGAGGGCTTTACAACATCAGAAGATTGAGGATGAAAAACTCACTTTTGAGGAGAGGATTGCCAAGGAGGTTGAAGATGACGGAGAAATATGGCTTGATAGGGTCAACATCCATCTTGAGAAACTCCTCCACAAGGCAAACAAAGACAACAAAATGCTCAGAAACATGTCTAACAGGTACATCACAAGAAACAAGGTCTGTAGCATTAAACTCAAGCAATTGTAGGAGAAACATAAGCAAACCTTAGCCAAGCAAAAGGAAGGAGACAAGCTTGACATTCTTGCTGAGGCATCCCTCATTGCTTAGCGCACTTTATCAGGCTTCTACATGAAAATTTTGGAAAATTTTTGAGCAAGTTTTTATTTTTTTTGGGGTTTTGCAACTTTTGGTAGTTTTAGCATAGTTAGACTGCTAGGAGCGTAACGCCCTAGGCGTTGTGCTTATTCTAGGAGGCTCTAAATGCAAAAATAAATACACCATTGGATGCATAATGCTAACTATAGTCAGGTTAGCCACTTTTCTAAGAAAATTTGGGCAAACTAGCAGGTGAAAAGGTCAAAAAACACCCAAAAAATCATGTTTCTACCCTCTTTTTCAGCTAGGCGCTGCGCTTCTAACTAGTCTTGGGAGATTGACTTTTTGGAGGGTCAAATATTATCATTTTTGAAAACTAGAGAATTTTTTGGAAACTAGATAGGACTGGCTTTCCAAGGAGCTATCCATAGCTTAATTTGGACACCAGCAACCCCTTCAAAAGTTTAGTTGAAGATGGCACTGTGCTCCTGACACTGGCACTGCGCTCCTGACCTTTCTCTATTTTCCCGATTTTTTCCAGTTTTCTCAGTTTCACCATGGAAAAACCATGTTTTTACCAATGTAATTGATGAATGTAAATGTAATTAAGTTATTTTTGAGTTACCTAGGGGTAGATACATTAGGTAAAACTCTTTGTGAGGAATTATGAATCAGTTTCACTAAAGTTAGGGATGAGTCAGTTTGACCTCCCTACACTCTAGGTTTGTAATTCAGAATATTTTGGATCAGCTCCACAACTTAGGGATTCGACCCTTCAGGTTGGGATAAGTTGTTTCATGCCTATATCTTTCATTTCTATGCTCATTTTCATAGGTTGGATGCTGTTGTATTTATCAGAGACACTAATGTATTCAAATTTTGGAAGGAATATATTGGATGAGTTGCAACTATTCTTTTGGGATTCATGTGGTACTGTAATTTGGCATATTTTTTTCTTCTGATGCACATGTATGATGTTTTGTACTTTCCATGTTCACTCCAGTTCTATGATATGTTTGGTTCTCAAGTTTGATAAGTAAAATACATCTTTTACGCTTTGTTTTGGGAGAATCACCATAATTTGTTTCATTTCCCTAGTTTAAAAAGAATTCATGTACTGTCATGCTATTTTTAGCTCCTCACCAGTTTGATCCATCTCACCTATAAACCCTAAAGTGTTAGATTTCTTACGTACCTTGCCCCATCAGATGTCTGCAATTATGATCTGATTTGCCCTGACCTAGTTACCTCTTTAACCTAATTCACTCATCCAACACCCAAATCAACCAATAAAAACCCCTGTGCTACTATACCTAGCCTAAAACCTAATTGATCCAACTGATCCAGGTGGATATCGGTGGCCTCCCACCTATTCCATTTGGACCCGCAACATCAATTTTTGTAGCTTTTCACTTCCAATAGCTTATTATTTTTAGCAGGTTTTCAGGCCCTGCACGCCCGAAGCCATTTTGGAGCATTAATAATCTAGGTGGATATTGGTGGCCACCCACCTATTCCATTTTAACCCCTGCCACCAGTTCTTTCCATTTTTAAGTTTCAGCACAACTTACTATTTTTGGCAATTTTTCGGGTACTGGACTTCCGGAGGCGTTTTGAGGCCCTAAACAACGTTTTTTGGGAAAACCGAGAGTGACAGAGCCTAACAAGATATTGAGCATGTCAAACGAAGATTGTATGCCAAAGTTACGTCCTTGGGAAGTTGAAACACCAATTTACCCAAACGGGCCCATAGTTTTGGCGCTTCATCTCCTAAGGTTAAGTTTTTGGACATTTTGGGTTTTACATTGTTTCTCAACAATAAATAGGCCTTCGAGTCTCATTGTAACACAGTTCAAGGGCTTGTAGCTGTCACATCTCTTCTCAGGGATACGCTACCGGTACCCTAGCTCATCTATTTCCATTATGTTTGTAATAGGCCTTCGAGCATCAATGTAACACAGCTTAGAGGCCTGCGCCTGCCACATCTCTTCTTAGAGATACACTACCAACACCCTAGCTTGTTTCCATTATGTTTGTAAGCTTATTTCAGTCATTCTTTTATTAATAAAATGAAGCATTATTTCAGCTGCATCTCTGTGTTTATGGTTATATCTGTATTCTATTGCATTCCTACATAAATCCTGATCACCAACCCTCTTGGTTGTGATCCCTTGGAGAGAGCCCTCTCCTTCCTAGTAGGGCTAGCTACTTGGCGAGATCTTGGTATGTAGTTACCTTTGTTGGTCTCTTCTCAGCCTCAGAGATCCAGTGGAGTGATAACAATACCTATTGACTTTTTACTACTCACTCTGTTTGCCCAAAAGGCATTAATAAGTTTCTTATTCGCCTCCAACATCTTCTTTATAATGTTGACCAAAGATTTGTTTGAAGATTCAGCCAATCCATTATCTTGCGAATAATATATGGTCGAATGAACCAATTTGATGTTGTATTTCTCACAAAACCAAACCATTTTCTTGGACTTGAATGCAACCGCATTATCTGTAATTATTTTGTGGGGATAGCCAAACCGAGACAAAATATTAGTTTCCAAAAACTGAATAATGACTAAATCTATAGCTTGCCTCGTTGGGATTGATTCAATCCATTTGGTGAAGTAGTTGGTATCTGTCAAGATCCACTTATGTTGGGCGGAAGATGCAGGATGGATTTCTCCAATGAAATCATGGCCCCACTGTTGAAATGGCGCTTGCAAGGATATATGATGCAAAGGCAGTGAGAGAATCTTCCTATTACCTTGAAATATATGGTATTCGTGACATCTCATCACGGTTTTATATAATAAGCAAAGAGAGTAGGCCAATAATAACCAACCCTCAACACCTTCTTTGTCGTAGTTTTCCAAAACAAATGACCTCCACAATCTCCCTTGTGGAAATCACTCATTACCTCCTTGGCTTCAGTTTCTACCAGACAATTTAACAAGACACCTCCCGGGTCTTTCCAATATAGAGTGTTGTCTAAAATTCAATACTTAGATGCCTTTAAATTGAATGACATACCCTTAATTTTATACATTTCTGGCGGAGGATTAAGATGCTGAAGAATATAAATAATGTCAGCATACCAATGAGTTTAGAGAAAAATTTATGATACCTGTAAGAGTGAGCCATCATCTTCTTTTTTGGACAAAACTAAAATCAGGTTGATATCAAGTGCATGTAAATTGGATTCATCCATCAGCTTGGCTAACTTTGTAGGCTTGATCTCGAGGTCACACTCTAACATAGTTGCTATCCACTTCCCTCTTCTGCCTTCGAGATCATTTTGCATTAGGACATACTTCACCGCCGCATTAGGAACATAGGCTAGAATGTGTGAATGAAGGATATACATTCTAAAGTCCTTCAATGCCTTTAACAGGGCCAAGGCTTTCTTCTCAACAATGTTATATCTAAGGGCATCATATCTAATGGTACGATTGAAAGAAAGCAATAATTTGTTCAGTATTATCCTTCTTTTGCATCAAAACAACAACCAAGTATGTTTGGAGGGAAATGAAAAGATGATGAAATAAATGGTATAGTCTGGGATGATCAAAATAGGATTTGTTGTTAAGGAAAAATCAACTGAATTTAACGGCTTTTTAGCATCCTCCAACCACCTTACCTTGCTGTCCTTTTTGAACATATTAGTCATCTCTCGAAGATGCTCGACAAGATTTATGATAAATCTTCTCAAGAAATTCATCTTACCATTAAAGGCTTGGATATCCTTCTTGCCATGTTTAAAATCTATTTGTTGAATAGCTTCAATCCGAGAGGGATCAATACAGATACCATATTTGGAAATTATATGGCCAAGAAGCTTGCTCTCCTCCATGGAAAAAATACTCTTTTTGGGATTGAGTGAAATCCCAAACTTTCTGCAGTTCTGAAATACAACTCTCAAATGATATAAATTCTCATCATTAGGATGGTAGAAAATTGTTAGATCATCAAGGTACAGTACTATAAAAAAATCCTTTTCATTTGCGAAAGTGATTCCGTCGCCCGCTGAAAAGTGGCTCCTGCATTCTTGAGCCCAAATGGAATTTTTGCATACTTGAATGTGCCCCAAGGTGTTGTGAAAGCAGTTTTGTCTTGGTCATCCTTATGCACTAAAATTTGATTATATCCGGAATATCCATTAAGAAACGACATTCGATAGGACCCAAGCACTCTTTGTAGGATATGGTCCATCTTAGGAAGGGGATAGTTTTATTTTAAAGAACCCTTATTCAAGTTTCTAAAATCAATACAAAGACGGATTTCTGTCGTTTTCTTTCTCACCCGAACAAGATTTGACATCCATTATGAAAATCTAATGGGAACAATGATACCAAATTTAAAATTTTTGTTTGCCTCTTTCTCTATTGACGGTAATAATCTTGGATTAATTCTTCTCAACTTTTTGTCGAAAGGGATTTTTCTCAGGCTTAACCATAATTGTATGCTGGATTATATTTTTGTCATATACTTTCAAATCTGCATAGTCTCAAGAAAATACATCAGAAAATTTAGATGACAAGGCTATGTATTTATCTTTCATCTCTGGAGATAAGGACTTGGACAACTTAACCATTTTGGGATTGTCTACTATTCCAATATTCACATCTTCGACACCTTTCTCGGTAGGAACCATGGTCGTCTTTCTGGCAACATCATATTGATCGAGAAACTCTTCCAAAGGTACAAGACCCCTTGGAATGTTATTATCTTTAAGATGTAACACATCAACTTGAGTGGCCTCGATCACTTGATCATCTTTATCATATACTTCATCAATATGAGAATTTTCAAACTCACCTTCCATCTACAAAAAAATATTCACCTGTTTGTCATCCCAGAACACTTGCAAATACCTCAAGTTGTCAGGGACAGCAGGTCGGTGTTTGGCATGAATTTCAAATTTCCTATTAGAGAATATTGGAATCTTAAAGTTACTTCTTGTTGTGGCGAGTGAATCTGCCATAAGATTCTGACTTCTTGGAATGACCGACAATGTATATTCAGGAAACATATTGATAATGACAAGTACAACATTTCTATATGATCTCATCCTTGCATGCTTTGCCTGGTATTCCCCTTTTACTTATTTGATTACAAGCTCGGAATTTCCATAAACATAAATTATTTTTGCACCTATATTTTTCATAATTTTGAGGTCGGTGGTCAATGCCTCGTACTCAACTTCATTATTGGAACAATCAAAAGCTAACTTATAGGAACACAATCTCACATTTTTTTAGAATTTTACCTGATTGATAAATTGGACTATGAATCCAGATTTTGATGCTTGCCTCGTCTTTTCCTAAGGTACCGTCGAAATCCATGGTCCAAAGACCATTTTCATCATCAGGAAGTTGGAATTCTTCAGTCTGGTTTGTTTCTTCCTTTTGTTCCACTTTTTTCAACCTGTTCAGTTCCTTTTTATGATATTTGCTCTGAAGTACTAGGCTGATTGCCTTGTCTTTCATCTAAAACTGCTCGGACACTATTTAAAATTTATGGAATTTCCTCAACTTCTATAATCCGACTATCTAAATAATCAAAACCATTATCATTAAACAAAATAAAGGACTCAAGATAAGTATGTACAGAATTGATAGGGTGATTATTTGGTTTCTCTTTACTGGTGATCATGTACTTCATTTTTGTCTCTCGGTACAACTTCCTTAGTTGCCCAAAAACCGGGATGGTGGTATAAGAGAAATCCAATTGTAGAGTACCTCTTAACTTTGCTCCCCATGACCTTGACAACAACATTCCATACTGTGGAGGTATATTAGCCACTACTACATCCATTAAGACATTTTTAGCAGGAATTTGCTGAAGTGAAACTACCAAGTCTTTTATAAGACTGAGACAACGTACTCTACCAGAATCAAAAGAGTAAAGATCATGGTAAGGTCGGGTTATGTCCAAGCCCAAATTTTCCATTATGGCCTCGGGAATCAAGTTATGAGAAGCTCCAGAATCAAGCATGGAATTATGGAGGATACATTGATGAACCCTCAAACTGAGATAAAAAAGGGAATTTCACTATCTTCTAATTGAACATCTATGGTTGGACCAAAAAGGAGCTCGGGTTGATCATCTTAAAAATTAATCATATGTAACATAGGGTCTACTTTCAGCATTTTAGTGACATGAGATTTGTATTGGTTATTTTTCACAAGCTCGGTCAAGGGGATAGAAACTTTCAACTTAGAGATTTCATTTTCTAAGCTAAACAGATTGGATTGTTTATCTACCTATTTTACAGCAGTGTCCCTCTTGTCGGTCTGGTATTTTGTTGCAGATTCTTTCTTTTGGATTTGTTTCTCTTTGTTTGGTATACTTGTAGATTCCTGGTTGTTCTTGCTCTGATTTGTAGCTACAAGCTCCTTTCCCTTGTTTTGACTATCTTGGGGATTTTACTTGGGCTAAGTGTCTTTTTGATCAGTTGTTCTCTTCTTGATAGGAGTGATAGGAACATCTCGGTTTCTCAATGAATATTGCCTCTGCTATGAGTTGAGAGCATTGAGATAACCTTGTTAATAGTCATCGTATTGGACCTCAAACTCATCATCATTTGCAAGCATATAGTCCTCATCTTTCGGTAAGTCTGTTTTCTCAATGCATTCTTCATCTTCTATAAGGAAAATAGGTTGTCCATCAACTGTGAAGAAATGATTCTCATCTACAATCTCTTCTTCCTCTTCAACCCCTTGAGCATAATTCTGCTGGAAAGGAGTGTGACTCTGCTGTTGTGTTGGATGGTCTGGAGTCCTTTGTTCCCTCTGTTTAATCCTAAACTGAGGCTGCTGCTGTTGACCTCAGAAATTAGGATTCCAAACTTGAGTTTCTGGTTGCCTTTTTAGTGATATAAATTCTATCCCCCATTCTCTCCACAGTCCTGATCAGAGGATCCAATTTGGCATCAAAATATGTGGATGGTTCTTCCTTGATTTTCACCTTTCTTTCACCTTTGGTCTTTGAATTTTTGATCGTCAAATTTGCTTCGACACTAACCGCATTTTTTTGCATCTCCTCAAGTGTTGCAAAGCTTCTCTCCCATAGCTGATATGCCATATATGGATGAAAAGCATTCAGATAGTGTAAGAGAGCCAGAGTGCTCTTTGTTTTTTGCACCTTGGCTCTTTGCAACTTTGAATCAACCTTCACGAAAACTATGTGCTATCACCCACATGCCTAGAATTCGATGAAAAGTAATAGTACACCTAGGGAAGATCTGTCACTTCGTTCCCTAGCAATGGCACCAGAATGTTAGCACTCCACCAGTTCTCTGAAGGCTGAAAAGGAGACTCACAAAGGTAACCACGGACCACTTTGACCTAGTAGCTAGCCCTACTAGGCTAAGAGGGCTCTCTCAATCTGATCACATTCAAGGATTGCTATGATATGAAATAAATTAGGCTAGATATGATATGTTCAGGTAGGTTTTGAGTGTTTTAGGGTTTGATGTTGGATCAAGGATGAAACCAAGTATCTAGGTCTAGGTATCAAAGGGTTTACAGTTGCAAAAATATAAAGGAGCAAGGTAGAAGTGGATTTATGATGGATTTAGGGATTTGCAGGTCTAGTGGTGAGTTTGAAAGAGTAGAGGGATTTAATGAGCATGTTAATTCATGAATTCATTAAACTGGAAGTAGGAAACACAAAATGACAATTCCATAAATCAATAGAATTCAGCCTATAAACTGTAAGGAAATCCACTAAAGATACAAGATATGAAAGTGGAGCTATATATCATTCAATAAATACTATAACAGAGAAGATACATGATACATATTCCCTCTCTTAGGGGTCGAATCCATTAGTCGTGGAGCTAATTACATGATAAGCTTAACAATACCCTAATGCCTAGTGGAGGTCAACCAATTCACCTCATCATAGGAAACTGGATATATTGGACCAAACTTACATTAACAAGCATGTATCTACGCTATTTCAATATTTACCAGCTCAATTACAGCTCATGAAATCACAAAAATATCATCATTCATCAATTACATAGGTAAAAAGTCAAACTAGGTCAAACAGTCTATGAAAAATTCCTTTTGGAGAAAGCATAGCGAGTTGAGAAAAAATTACTTTTGGAGGCCTTCCAGGTGTCCAAATTCTGATATGAAAGATGTTATGGAAAAATCTGGATGTCTGCCACATGATAGGCTCATCAAGCACTCAAAAAGGTGGTTTCTATCCCTCCAAATATTCATTCTCCCAAGATTACTCAGAAAGCATAATGAAGCCTCGAAAAACAGGGTAGAAAGGTCATTTTTGCACGTTTTTGGGCATTTTGACCCTCTAGAAGTGCATAGCATGGCTCAACCGCTGACTAGGATTGATGTACTCATAAAGAGGAATCCAAAAATTTTGAGTTTTCATGCAATGGAACCCCCCCAACAAAAGCATAGCGTGGCCCACGCTACACTTTTGCCAGTGTGACTCATTTTTCAGAATTTCCATATTTGACCAAAATTTCAAAAAAATAAAAATTTGCCCCAAAAATCCTCAAAATTGGTCTAAAGATGTTTGAAAAGGTTTATTATGCCACTAAGGAAGCATCAAAAAGTATCTCCAAGTTATCCTTCTCCTTTTGACTTTTTAGGGTTTCGTTTAGCTTTGCTTGCAATTATTTGACTTTGACATTGCAAATCTGATTCCTGGCATAGTAGTGGTCAACCATGTGCTTTTTAATCTTTTTATCTCTGTTGGCCTTGTCAAGGAGATTCTCTAAGTGAATATTTAATTTCTCAAGCCAAAAATCCCTATTTTCATTGATTTCCATGGCTGTTCTTTCTTCAAAAGTCAACTCCTCATCTCTTGGATTTTGCTCTTTTTCCTTCTAAAGTTCTCTTCGAAAACCCATGGTCCTTGGCCTCTTCCTTGTCACCTACTCTTCATTCTTTTCTAAATATTCATTATCAGCTACTGCTTTTCCTTTCACATCATGCATACTAGCTTCAAACTGACTTTTCTGTAAAGGCAATTATTTTGCCTTCAACTGATTGTTTTCTTGTTCTAGGAAGGAAATTATGAAATTAGTCCTTGCCAAATTTTCTTTGAGCTCTTTGATCTGAGCATCTTTGTCCTTGATGATCCTCTCTAGGTTTTCATGTTCTTCACTGGCCTCCAAGTCCACTATGTCAATGTCATTATGGATGATCTCCTCATCATGCAAATATGTCTCATGCTGTAAATGTAATCCCTGCTCTGTTAATGTGGGCTTGGCTGCTTCCTCAATCTGAGGAGCAATCTCAAGCATTTTTCCTCTCTCGTATGTCTGAGTGACCTCAATCTTCCTCCTCACTAAAACTGTGCTAGGTGACCCAACCTCCACATGCGTAGATGGTGCTGATGGTGTTGATAGTGAACTAGGGCTAGTAGGTTGGCTACTAGAAGACAAAAAGACATCTGCCTGCATGAAGGTTTCCCAAGTAATGCTCTTTTGTTCTAGCTAGCATAAAACAATGATTTTGATAAGAGCATAGTGAAAGAGATTGCTTTCAATACTACTATTCTTATGCTAAACCTTTTCTGCCATGTTTTCCAAACTTCTGTAGAGGTAATAGGGAAAATAGAGTGGCTTTACCCTTGTGAAATGCATGAGAAGTCTGAAATGATACCCATATAGTCTAGAAAACCTTCCCTCACAGGTGAAGTACTTCATGATGATCTACATTAGTGGTGTATACTTCTCAAGGAGGTGCCCAATAGGAAAAATCTTCTTCATGTTTTGTTTGTAATGTCTTCTGAGATAGGGATGATAATTTTGAAAGTCTAGGTCTTGTTTCTTGAACCATTTTTCACTGTGATTAGGTATCCCTGTGGCCTTTATTAGAGTCCTGTAATTTAAAATATCACAAGGCGATTGTGTATGTCTTATTTGCAAATTTTCATACTGTACATATATTTAAATATTCAAATGTATTTCCATTGAAGAGAAAAAGAAACAAAAAGAGAAAAAGAAAACAGGGTGTTAAAAAAAAGGAAGAAAGAAAAGCCCCCCACAAAAGAAAAATAAGTATTTCTGAAAGTGTTGCAAATCAAAATGCAACTACTATTGAAGAAAGTTTGTGCAATCATATAGTTTAAGCATGATTGTACAATTTTGAATTTTTTTCTGATAGGTTAGAAATGAAGATTTTCCAAACCATTTAATCTTGGCTTATCAGTAGATAGGTAGAAAATGACATTGGTTCAACAGTTTAATCTGAACCAATAGGAGAAATAAGGGATAGGTGATAGGTTTGAAATTCAAAGGAAAAATGATTTCAGGGTCTCAAAGTTTAAATGCACCCTAAAAAGAAGAAAAATGGTTAGAGTTGTAGTTTGGGTAGGTAGATCTGTTGGAAAATGAAAGGGAAATAATGTAAGGTTCACTTTGTAAATAAGCAGTCTGAAAAACTACTTGAGTATTTTCCTATAATAACAAGGGAAGAAATCGAACAAGGAGGAATAAAAGTGAAAGCAAGAAAGTTGTACTCTAAAGGTCCAGAATGGGTATGTTTATAAGAATTTGGGACCTGATGATATAATTTTTACCCCTAGGTCCTGACCACATGTACTCCTTTTCTACCTCGCCCCTCACATTTTTCCTTATCCTAAGTTTCAATTACCCCCTGACGCTCATACCTCGACCCCACTGTCACATCATCGTCCCGTCATACCTGATGTCACCTGTCCCCACCTACGCTAACACACCTTGTAGCTCTCCTCATCTCTCCACATTTTCCATTCATCCAATGGTCCATGTTTAATTCCTTCCCCCCCCCTCACCCTCCGAACGTTAACAACGTGGGGGGGGGGGGGGGTCCGAAATGGGCGGTGACCAATAATGCCCAGCCCGCTACGTGTCGTGCCCCGGGGCTGTTTGCACCGCCCCTCACCAATATAAATTACCGCCTACAACCCCCCCCCCCCCCTGCCAATACAACTTACCGCCTACCCCCCCCTTTGAACATGGTTTCCGCCTCCATACAAAACCACCTCCTCGTCGGACCGTTGGATTGTCCGTTGCTTGCTCTAGCCATGCCACGTTCATGCTGACGTGTCCCCCATCCAATCACATTCATTCCCACTAAGGTGTCCGTTGCACCATGAATGGTCAGGCTGTTGTTCAACGAACCTGCGCCACCTCAACGGGTCACCAATCACTAGTTGAAACACAAACTCACTCCCGATACATAGTTTACTGTGTTTTTTCTTATTAAGGTCATAGAAAATCGAATTTGCCGAGGATTTGAAGGAAAATATCACAAGTTGAAAGAACTGTTACAACAAAGGCATCAACTACTCTCGGCCAACCGGGTCACAAATTGCGCTGTCAAAGCATTCTTATCGTGGTCCTATCTTTTCTTTTCCCCTCCCTAGTATCAAATTTTCCCCTCTCTGCTCCCTTTTTCTTATATCCCTTTCTCCATTGCAGAGTGCAAACTAACTACAGAAGGAGTAACCATGCCTCCTAAGAAGGATCAAGAACCATTCAACCCCATGGTATACCCACAATTGGACTTAGACCATACATCCTTGGCAGATCGAGACTACAAAATCCACGAGATAGAGTTAGACTTCGACTTGTTCGACGTTTTCTGCTGGCTCGAGGACAAATTTCTTGATGAAGACGATGATATCAGCCTATGGGAGACCCAATTTCCTCTGCATATTTTCCCGAGGACTCACAGTTGCCCCAAATTCATCATAAAATTCCATGTCGCTATGACAGAAATCAGAGGACCATAGTCACCCTAACAGGAGAAATCTTGTTCACCATCAATGCCCAGTTTATTCAGCAAATGTTGTAGGCCCCCCACACTCGAAAAATCAGTCCCCTTTTCTTATGAAGCCCTTAGGGAAATTTACCATAGGATTTATTTTTCCAGCAGGGCCAAAACTCTACAACTTTTCATGGCAACTGATGCACCAATTCGTGTCAAAAACCCACCCTATCCTACATCTAGTTTCCTGAAAGAACCAAACAAATTGTCACTATCTTATCCTATTTATTAGGCTACCATTCTGATCAGTGGATTGATGAAGCTGTAATAGGATTTTTGTCCATTCTCTCATCTGAAGGTAAGCCCTCCATCATGTTTAATTTTTCCCAGTTTCTGGCAGATGCCATACATGAGCAGTTCTTAAGGTTTCACATAAAGGAGGTTTTCGAATACACCTCTTTGTTAGTATATATGTTTTTTTATTTCCAGTCCAACATGTTTCAGTTCTAGATGGCCAAGGTGAATGAAGATGTAGAGCCCCAATATATCATCTTCTGGACCACCCTGCTGTTTAAAGAACAAAAGAACTATACATATAAGGACTTTGTAGATTTGTTTGTGCACCCAGCCATCAGCACACTTAGCAGTACAACAAAGCCCAGGATAAGTGAAGAGATTATAAAAACCATGCAGCTGACAGAGCAGGTGAAGACAACAGATTTGTAGTTCTACCAAAATTATACAGAGATTTGGGTTTATGGAAGTGAGCTAGCGCCTTACAAGTTTCCAAAGTTCCTCTCCATGAGGGTATTTGCATTGGCGTAGATAAGGAAGATGATAGATGCAGATGAGCTCCATTTCATTTTTGCAAAGAAGAAGGCCCAGTTCAATATTAAGACACAAGTTGGGCCCTTCATCTGCAACTGCAGAGCAGCAGGAGAAGAGACAAAATACTGAAGAGAATGGGTTTCAGTCATAGTTTCAATTGGTCCTTTGACCCTGCAGGGATTATCTCCAAGAAAAGGGTGGAAAACAAATCCACACCTTATGTTCATACACATAGACTTGCCATTGAGCAATATGCCAACCAAACAGAGTGGGTGGCCAACACCCTCCAAGAAGATGAGGAGAAATTAATCTCCACTTCAGGTATTTAGACTCCAACACCACAAGAAAGGAGGAATGTAGAAGAAAAAGAAGACAAAGGAAAAGAACTAGAGAAGGAGATAGGGAGCAAGAGGCCTAGAGAGGATCAGTCACCTTCGGTGACTGATACCTCTAGCAAATATTTCAGGCTCAAATATAGAAAAAGGGCCCGAATTCATATGGAGATTGATCAGGAGGATGAATAAGGACAACATACAGTGATTCACATCATGGAAACCCCTGAGTACTCATCAGTAGGTGGAGAGACAATGGCCTCACCCACATCATCAACCACAATATCTGCTCAACAATAAGGTCTACAAGCATCTGCTTCGAGACCTTCCATAGAAGTGCAAGAGAATTCTGTCTTTGAGACATTCAAAGAGATAAAGATGAGGAATGAAGTGCTAAAGACCAATACATACAACCAATTCTGGAAACAGACTTCAAGCTCACAAAGCATGCTACTGTCTGCTTTTGACACTGAAAAATGGAGGATGCAGATGGCATTCCTAAAAGCCTTGGTCCCACAGCCTCAAGGAGCAGGGGATTATAAGAAAGCATCATTTGAGTTTAGTGCCAAGGACATCCATCCCATTTACCAGATGGAATTACATAAGTAGACCGGTGAGATGGTAGCCTCGACATTGACAAGCACTGCTATGAGCTTGTAAAAAATGCAGGTGTCTTTATCCAACACCCAATCACAGCTCAAAATGGAAAGGATATCTGCCATGGCCAGAGACTCCAGGATCAATACTTTAGAAGATATAATAGTGAAGCTTGGGTATGACCCAAAAAATATTCAGGCTGTGGAAGAGCTGATAAAGAAAAATAATGCTGACATAGCAGCCCTTAGGAAACAACTAAAGATGCCAGTGATGGAAGACCCCTTAGCTAAGGGAATTGAGGAATATGAAGCAGAGAAGGCAAAATTGATGAAGCTAGTTATTGAACAGTCTTCCCAAATCAAACAAATGGAGACTGAGATGGAGAAATTACTGAAGGAAAAAGAAGAAGCAGCCCAAGGGACACTCATCCCCTTAGAAGTTGTCCCCATCTCATCCATTCCATCAATTGTTCCAACAACTGCTGGAGCATCCAGTGGAACATATCAGCCGTCTAAAGTAATGGAAAGCATGACCCTGCAAACACAGGAGATCAAGAAATTGGAGGCACAAATTGGCATCTTAAGGGATCAAAAGGCCAGATCAAAGACTGCCCATGAGATAGCCAAGAAGAATATAGAAAGGTTGGAGAAGGCACAAAAGGATTTCTCTGCTAGTAGCATATTGGGTCAAATGAAACTTATAGTTTGGGGAAGAATCATAGAGATAGTGGATGGAATGTGGCATTCCATCAACATTATTTTTGAACAACAAGAGCTACTTGACAAATGCAAGGTGGCTATCGAGAAATCCAATCAAGAGTTGGGAAGTATGCCAACAATAGCCTCCAAGATCATAAAATTTCTAAACTCAAATACCAATTTTGAGCTGGAATATCTTGATGTATAGGACAGGACAAAAACCATCCTAGAGGTAAGAAAAGTACTCACTAAAAGGAATTTAGT
Source organism: Pinus albicaulis (assembly GCA_034641835.2). Lineage (NCBI taxonomy): Eukaryota > Viridiplantae > Streptophyta > Pinopsida > Pinales > Pinaceae > Pinus > Pinus albicaulis. The sequence goes on from CM076582.1 coordinate 769,987,657, forward strand.
GAGGCAATTGGAAGAGAAATTCCATGAATTGGACCTGGCCATTTGCAGATTCCCGAATAAGATTGATCCCCTGAGGGCCAAAGGACTACCCCACTATATGTGATCAACAATAAGTTGGTTCAAAAGGGAGATTACATGACCAAGCTTAGGGAAGTGGCTAAGGATACTGCTAAGTTTTCCAACATTAAAGGAAACGTGATCGGGATGGTTTTTCTGGATCTTCTAAGCAACGATATATTCATTCAACATGAGCTGAAGCATGTCTTCCTCACCAGGCCCACTTTCAAAAAATATACAAAGGTGGATGAAGTGTACAGATAGGTCATAGGTACGAGGATTTCCAGCAAGAAGGAGTGGGGAAATTTGTGCATGTTCGGGACTGAAAGGGCAAGATGGACACATCAACGCAGCCACCGATCGATCTGAAAGGCCAATGTCGAGTCACATTTAATAATTCACCAGCAGTGACCCAAAAAAGTAGAGCCAAATGTCAAGGCCACTAGTGTTTCCTTTTCGTGACCTCCTCAACCACCTTCAACCTACTTTTTTGTTTACGAAGGGTTGCCAAATTTAATGTTACAATTCAGAAGTTAATGTTACAGTCAGTTTTCTAGAGATATTTTTTTGGTTTGGGCCTTGCATGGCCACAGTTGTCAAAATTTAATTAAATTTGTAGTTAATGTAGACTACCAAAGTAGATTAGGGTAGCCAACATAGTCACTGTTAAATACTGCTTGTATTTTCATTATCAAGGGTTGGTCCTTGTTACACTCTGCGTTGTAAAAGATCATTGTATTGGAGCACTATAGTTTTGGTTGAGCATCAATAATAAGAGACCATTCACAGGATTCTTGAGATATGTTAATGGTGATGTTTCTTCTTCTGTGTTAATGTTTTCCTCTGTCTTTCATGCTGTGCATCAATTTATCTGATTGCAAAACAGAAAATTTAGACTAAGATTTGCTTAGAGAGCACCTTAATTCTGTCTGTGTTTGTTGACTTAATGTTTTCTTCTGAAGTATAGTTGAAGAATTCTTAACTTCTCTTTAGCTATTACTGAACTCATTGCTTTCTTTTCACCTCATATTCACATTGTCGGTAAGATCCAATCTGCATAGTTAGCTTGCCCTGTGAATTCCCTTGAAAAGTTGATGCACAATTCAACCCTTTTGACTCCATACCCCAATGGATTAAGTTTCACAGTTCTATCTGTCCAACCACACAATAAAACAAACAAAAAACCATCATAATATCTATAACTATCCTAATATCAACATATATAATCATCAAGTTAAATAATAAAAACAGAGAGAGCCCTCTCTGAGTCTAGGAAGGCTAGGCCCTGGACTCCAAAGCAGTTTGATGTTGTCCTCTGTCGTTTATTCTTGCAAATCTTATAAATTACAGGGCCACAATAGCCTCAGCTACTACATCAGTTGATATAGTGAAAGTAACCCCTGCAATTGTGACCTTATCCTTTTTGAGCTGAGTGGCAAACAATTTGGTCAATGTGGCATTGTATTTGAATCTCTCAACTTGTTCACAAAAAGGAAGACCGTAACCTACTCCTTGGAAACAATGCTTGGATAGTGGTGATGAAATCAATTCAAGAGTGGTTAAGGGATAATGTCTTACCACCTAGCCTCCCTTGTTGTAAGACTTCTTTTCCTCCATTTGATAGTTTGCAAGGCGCAAAACCCTAATAGGACAAAATAAGGGAAGGGAGAAAAGGGATAGGATGAGTGGGTTAGGGAAGGGATATGAGAGTAGGAAAATTTAGGGAGATGGGTAGGGTTTTTAGGGAAGTATAGGAAGCAAAATGGAGTGAAATAGGTATGGGAATTGAGCTAGGAAATTTTTACACAGTCCTAGCTAGGAAAACTACCCAAAATTGCAGAATTAGGCTAGGGTTTAGGGTTTGGGACTTAGGAATTGGGAATGAAGGGTTTTGAAAGATATGGTAGATGTTTTTGGGTGTGAGGGAGGGTAACAAGTCTGTGGGAGAGTGTATTTACCTTGAAAAACTTGAAAATATAGGCTTAGCCACGAAAACGCAATGTAGGGGCCAATGGAGGGTTTACACTCTAAAAACAAGAAATTGAGCTACAAGGAGGGGTTGAATGAGGTGTAACTTACTTGTCCACTGGTTCTATACACCTTGATAGCCTTCAGAAGCCTTCAGAAATTTATTTGATGCCTCCAAGAGTGAAAATGCAACATTTGGAAGAAAGCATAGCATGGAGGCCAGAAAGCGCAACGTGGCTGTTTTGGCATAAAATTTTGTAATGTTTTTTACTTGAATTTGCTGATGAAGCACTTGGTGATGAATAAGAGCTCTTCTTCAATGACGTTAATGAGAAAATTAGTTTTAACTGGTCTTTCATAGCTTGTGGTGGTCACTTTTCTTCATGGTAGTGGGATGGCCCACTACATGTCCTTTTTCACTTTGCTTTGTAAACTTGTAACTTTGACACTTTCTTAGCAGCTTTAGGGACATGATGAACTTGTTACATATTTGAAACATGAATTACATTTAAAAACAAACTTTATTGAACAAATTTACCTATTACCACTCCTCCATTTCTAGATTTTATGCATGAATGATAGATTTGGTGACTGAAACCCTAATGACCTAATGGAGTTGATGATGTTGACTGGAGTGATGATGATGAAATTTCAATGATGATACATGCAACTGAGTGATGATAAGGACCAACATGTAAATATTTTTGAAAGGAGTGGAAATACCCCTAGACACACTACCCAGTGACCAAATTTTTATTTGAAGGCCTAATGAAATGACGAAAATTTGACTTTGAGAACCTAACAAGACATGATAAGAGCCCATTTGATCACTGGTGACAGGCTGAACATACTGTCACTAACATTGGCTTCAGCCGGGAATGGCAGCGCTTTGTAGGTGTTAAGAACACCGTAGACCAAGTAGCCTAACCATTGGGCATGGAGTCAAAATAAAAAGACGAGACTAAATAATGAAAATTGACTCAAAACTGAACTGAATTGAATTTTAATGAACTTAGAAATGAAAATCAATGGAAATTTATGGCCTTCACTTTGGGCTCCAAGCTTCGATGATTCTCTACTTCACACTTTGGTAGAAAAATTAAGCTGATATGTACAATAAGTTTAAGAAACTTCAAAAATCTACTTAGAAAAGGTAGTTCTTGAGAATCCTACCATTGACTGGTCCTCCTATGCAATCTTCTCCATTCATTTCCTCCAATATATAAGCATGTTGTCCTCTTGAGGCTGAAATTTTGTATGGTCCCTTCCATAAGTTCTCAAATTTACCGTGTTTCCCTTTCTCTTCGTTTATAGCATCCCAACGAAGGACCACATCACCAAATTTGAAATCATCTGCTTTTGTCTTGCGGTCATATACCTTCTTAATTATCTCTTGAAGCTTTGAGGTGTTTTTAAACACCTCATCCATGGTTTGCTGGAGATGAATCATCTGATTGATTTGGTGTTGCACATCATTCATTTCACTACCATCTTCTTGTAATAGTTTCATAACTGGGACTGCAAGTGATGTAGGGAAAACTGTGTCGACTCCATATACCAATTAAAAAGGAGACATACCTAATGAATTTTTAATACTCACTCTGTCTACCCACAAGGCATTAATAAGTTTCCTGTGCCATTTTTTCTTGTTCACCTCCAACATCTTCTTTATAATGTCGACCAAAGATTTGTTTGAAGATTTGACCAATCCATTACCTTGTGGATAATGTGTGGTCAAATGACCCAATTTGATGTTGTATTTCTCGCAAAACTCAACCATTTTCTTGGAATTGAATGCACCCACATTATATGTAATGATTTTGTGAGGATAGCCAAACCAAGACAAAATATTAGTTTCCAAAAACTGAATAATGACTAAATCTGTAGCTTGCCTCGTTGGGATTGCTTAGATGCATTTGGTGAAGTAGTCGGTAGCTGTTAAGATCCACTTATGTTGGGAAAAAGATGCAGGGTGGATTTCTCCAATGAAATCAAGGCCCCATTGCTGAAATGGCGCTTGCATGGATATAGGCTGGAAAGGCAACGGGAGCAGCTTCCTCTTAGCTTGAAATATCTGGCATTCGTGACATATCATCATGGTTTTATATAAATCAAGAAACATAGTAGTCCAATAATAACCAGATCTGAACACCTTATTCGCCATATTTTTCCAAAACAAATGACCTCCACAATATCCCTTGTGGAAAACACTCATTACCTCCTTGGCTTCATTTTCTACCAGACAATTTAACAAGACACCTCCCGGGTCTTTCCAATATAGAGAACTGTCTAAAATGCAGTACTTAGAAGATTTTAAATTTAATGATCTACCCTTACTTTTAGACATGTTTGGTGGAGGATTAAGATGCTGAAGAACATAAATAATGTCGGCATACCAAGGAGATGATAGAAATTTTTGATACCTGTAAGAGTGAGCCATCATCTTCTTCTTCGGGAAAAACTGGAATCAGGTTGATATTAAGGGCATGTAAATTGGATTCAGCCATCAGCTTGGCTAATCCCTAACCTTTGATCAACTTTGTAGGCTTGATCTTGAGGTCATACTCTAACATAGCTTCTATCCTCTTTCCTCTTCTTCCTTTCAGATCATTTTGCATTAGGACATCCTTCACTGCTACATTAGGAACATAGGCTAGAATGTGTGAATGAAGGATATACACTTGAAATTCCTTCAATGCCTTTACCAGGGCCAAGGCTTGCTACTCAATGATGTTATATCTAAGGGCAACATCTCTAATGGTATGGCTAAAGAAAGCAATAGGCTGCTCGGTCTTATCCTTCTTTTGCATAAAAAAAACAACCAAAGTATGTTCTAAGGCAAATAAAAATATGATGAAATCAATGGTATAGTTTGGGTTGATCAAAATAGGAGCTGTTGTTAAGGAAAAATTAACTGAATTAAATGAATTTTTAGCATCCTCCGACCACCATACCTCACTGTCCTTTTTGAGAATATTGGTCATCTCTCGAAGATGCTCGACAAGATTTGGGATAAATCTTCTCAATAAATTCATATTACCATTAAAGGCTTGGATCTCCTTCTTGTTGCGTGGAAAATCTATTTGTTGAATAGCTTCAATCCGAGAGGGACCCATACGATACAATATTTGGAAATGATATGTCCAAGAAGCTTGCCCTCCTCAATGGAAAAAAGACTCTTTTTGGGATTGAGTGAAATCCAAAACTTTCTGCACTTCTGAAATACAACTCTCAAATGATATAAATGCTCATCATCATAATGGGAGAAAATTGTCAGATCATCAAGGTACACTACTAGAAAAAAATCCTTTTCATTTGCGAAAGCGTTATCCATTTCCCAATGAAAAGTGGCACCTGCATTCTTGAGCCCAAATGGCATTTTAGCATACTTGAATGTGCCCCAAGGTGTCACGAAAGTAGTTTTGTCTTGGTCATCCTTATACACTAAAATTTGATTATATCTCGAATATCCATCAAGAAGCGACATTCGAGAGGACCCAAGCACTCTCTGTAGGATATGGTGCATCTTAGGAATGGGATAGTCATATTTTAAAGACACCTTATTTGTGTTTCTGAAATCAATACAAAGACGGATTTCTCCCGTTTTCTTTCTCATTGGAAAAGGATTTGACATCCATTATGAAAATCTAATGGGAAAAATGATACCAGCTTTAAAAAGTTTGTTTACCTCTTTCTCTATTGACAGTAACAATATTGGATTACTTTTTCTTAACTTTTGTCGGAAGGGCTTTTGATCAGGCTTGACCGTAATTGTATGCTAGATGATATCTCTGTCATATAATTTCAGACCTGCACAGTCCCAAGCAAATACATCAGAAAATTCAAATAACAAGTGTTGGGTCATGGAAAAGGTATGTTTTTATCCTCATATTAGCTTAATTAATCATTTAATTTCATGTATTTATCTTCGTTCTTTGGAATAATCTAGAAGAAAAGATTGTGAAAGATGAATAAAATCAATTGTCAACAAATTGTATGATTTTAGCATAAAAACTAACTTTTGCTTGCCTTTATGTGCAAAAATCAGGAATTGACAATTGTTTTTCAAACGATGGAACAACATCGGCCAAAGAAAGAAAAAGATAATTTCTCGATCGCACGGGCTAGCGAAAGAAATGGAGAATCAAGCTAATTCTATAGTGAAAATCTGATTATTAGTTACGAAATCCTCTAGATCTCTTGATCTTGAGGATTCACTCTCATCTATTAGTTTTCCATTTGGTTATATAAGGCTGATAGGTGAAATAGAAGAGGGGTTAATTTCTGAGTTGTAACTTTTATTTGGACATCATTATTTGTATTAAGACATAGTACTTTCACTACGGTGATGTTATATCTTTGCTACTGTGATTAATGAGAAAAAACGTGCTTTCTTTATAATCGTGTTCTGAGTATTTCCAATAGTATATTTTTAAGGCTTTGGGCCCAGTTGCTAGGAGACTTGCTGCTTCTTTTGTTCCATAATCATTTATGTCCTTTCTACGATTGTTAATTGTTGTATCTCGTTATTCCGATTGTTATGTGATGTTAGAATTTGTTTGCGTAGTTTACCTTTACCGTTGAGATAAATATTAGATTCTATTACTCTTACAGTTGCATATCATTCTCTAATGAATTGATCAGATTAGCAATACAACTGATTAAAGTTCCTTTGGAGTGATGTTATCATAGATACCCAATGACTGATTACTATTATTCTTCATTAGAGGTTTGAATAGTTGATTGCTGTTCATTTACTGTAATTTCTCTTTCTAGTAGATAATTGTTAAACAATGATTATTTAAGTTAGATTCTTGCAATTCATAAGTTGGATTCGGTTTCTTTACAAATCAATTGAGAGTAGATCAATATTTATGGTTTATAAATGCTTTAAGTCTTGATTTTTAATTATTCTAGATTGAACTTTGAGAATTAGAGATTAATTATTGCAACAATTTAGAATCATTTATTCTTAAATAACTTTTGATTTCACTCTACATAAACAATGCCAACACCCTTGAAATAAACAGACGAATCCTTGGTTGATAATTAATGTAGGTATTAAGATTGATTCTCATAGTCATCTTAGTGCACCAACATTTTAGCGTTGTTGCCGGGGAGAGTGTTAAATATTGATTTCTTTTTATTGGATTGGATTTTATTGCTGTGAAGGACTTGGGTATTGAAAATGAGTAGTGAGAACCTGCGTACCAGCGAGTAAAATGCTTGCTCAAACCCTGATTTCCAGCAGATTCATATAGAGCATATAGGAATATATGTTTTTTTATGAATGACTATGAAGAAAAAAGTAGAAATAGATCCAAATCCACCACCTAGATCCACCAAAACCAAGGGGTTGGTGACCCTTGGAAGATCGACATTTATAGGCGAAATCATAAGAAAAGAAGAATCTGAGGCGTTAATAGGACGTCAGACCATATCTTGAAAAATCTCTAGTGTAATCCCTCAAGCAGCAGGCTTACCATCTGCAGCTCACGCCGAGATCCATAGCAAAACCATAACGTCTGAACAAAGCTTTCATGCTATAGAAAATTTGCATTCTGACCCTTCACAAGAGGAAAATTCGTGCAATCTGCAAGAAGGAGAGGGAGAGACTAGTGGTGCTGCAAGAGAAAATCTACAGTCATCAGAACCTGGATCTCCTAAGATATTGGTTGAAGAAAAGATTTTTGATATCCGAGATCAAGGTAGTGCTGTAAGACCCCTTCCAAATCTATCTACCAGTCCTGCCCAAATCAAATTTCCAAACAAAGAGATTCTTGAAGGTTATTGGCACATCTTTGATTAGATGGCGTATAATCAGCCTCAGGGAAAAACATGAACGTTGGAGTATCTTGTCATCGACCTAGTTTGTAATGTCCCCATGAAAGCCATTCCTTTGCAGAGCATTCCTACTTTCCATGGTTTAACCTCGGAAGATCCTGATGCTTTCCTGTTCGAATTTGATGTTTTATGTAGCGGATATGATTATACCATTGATCCCAAAAATCTAAAACTCTTTCCCTCTACATTAAAGGGAGAAACTTTTTGATGGTTTATGGGGCTTGGTGGAGGAACTATTAACCCTTGGGATCAAATGAAAACTTCTTTTCTCAGTAAATATTAAGATTATTGCAGGACTAGAGATCTGAAAGATGAAATCTTTAATATGACTGAAAAATATAATGAAACTTTAGAAGAATATGTTGAATGGTTTCAATACAATTTACAAAGGTCTCCTTATGCTGCATTATCGAAAGATGTTTTAAAAGTAACTATGATAAAAGGGATGAAGGATGAATGGATAGGAACATTAAATTTAATGGGAAAATGAGATATATATCAGGAAAATTATGATTACATTATTCAGTTGTGTATTAGGTTCTCTCGAGGTAGTACGCGCATCAGGCCAACTGGATGAGATACTATTGCCAGAAATAATAAAGCTGCTGGCGACAGTGTAACTCGGACGGAAATCAATAATCTCTTGGAATATTTTAAATTCGATATCCTCGGTACCCTCACAACACAGTTGGACGTCCTGTAAGCCAAACAGAAAAAAGCTATTGCAGAACATAATTTAGCTATTTTCTGCGCGCGATGTCGAAAGAAGCATAGTTAGAGGGAATGTTTGTTGGACATGGTCTAGACATGTTCCATCTGCACTAAAGACCATGCCATCGAGCATTACCCATCACTTCCAGGATTAAAGGCAGTTTTTAAAGAGGCAGAAGAAGAAATATAACTAGTATACTTAATGAGCCAACATCGATAGTGGCAAGCCCAATCCACAGGTATGTCACAAGACCCTTCTCTGTTCTTTTCTTCTGCACCATTTAATCAAAAATAGAATTCTGGAACAACGTGGTAAGGCCAATCAGCCTTTTTTACTTGGAAGTCTCAATAATTTCCTATGTCACCTTGGCCAAACCAACCATTTCCAAGCATTGGTTGGCCAAATTCTTCCTTTTCTACTCCTTTCTGGAAAAACAATCCATACCCATCCCAGTGGCCTGCCTCCATGTCACAATGTCGAAATTGGTCTTCAAATTGGCAGCGACCTTTGGGGATAACTAATCCACCTATGGGGATGGGTCCTCAACCTCAACCAAGATTACCAACTCTGTATCCATTGCAGCAAAATCCTCAACCTCTTATGCGTTCGAAACTACCAGCTCAACCAAACCCAAATCCCAATAACAGCCGAGTTCAGCTGATAGAGATTGTTGAAAATTCAGATCCTGAAATAAAACAGATGGAATGCAATGAACTTAGGCTGAGATCATGGCGCATAATTAACCCTAAGGAATATAAAAACCAACAACAAGATGAGACAAAAACACCTGCTATAACTAAAACCTCGACTGTGACTGACACAAAAATAAAACAAGGAGGAGACACTGTCGAGCAACAAGATCCTGAAAAACTTATAATCACTTCTCCTCCATTCCATGAAAGATTAATAATACCTAAAACATTGTTTATCCAGACTTTGATCTCTTATGGGAACTAAAAAATTTGTATTAAAATTCCTCTCCTCAAGGCCATTCAAGACATTCCTATTTATGCTAAAACATTTAAAGAACTATGTGTGAAAAAGCCTGCAAGGAAACTAAAAACTTCACAAACCGTTCATGTCATAGGGACCTTATCTGATCTGCTTCTCGGAAGGGAAACACCAATAAAATATGAAGATCCAAGGAATCCCATAGTTACCGTTCAAATATATGGCCGCTCTTTTCCAAACACACTAGTCGATTTAGGTGTACCCATTAACAGTCTAGCGGCATAAACGTGTGAGGCACTTGGTATCACCTCTGGAACCGACCACTACTTTGCTAGAACTTGCTAATCGTTATGTCGTTAAACCCAAGGGAACTCTACAGGACATTATTGTTTCTATTGACTCATGGGAATACCCAGTGGATTTTCTAGTTGTCAATCCAAGAAGTCGATTAGATGGACACCCTTTAATTCTGGGTCGACCTTGGTTAGCAACAACCGAGGCTTATTTAGGCTGTCGTGCTAGTAGAATGACCATTACAAAAGGAAATTCTGTAAAAAAAAATTGTTTTATATTCCCCTACTAAGCCAAGTCTGTGCATCCCGAAGACTCATAAACATACACCTACATACCTGGAAGAAAACATTCGTTCACCTCTTACAGTAGCAGAAGCGCTTGAGTTCAAAAATCAGACTGAAGATGATATAATTAATAATTTTATTAATCAATCAAAAACTGTGAACAATATGAAATTTCAAATGTTGAAAGTGATTCTTGAAAATGAAGCCGAGGAATACCCTTCAGAAGATGCCGATGATCAGCATATACCAACAACTGTTGTTCATAACAGCAGGCCTATTGAGATTGAGTCGGGTAAGATTTTGAATATTAATGATAAAATGGATAGTGATCAACGGTAAAAACTTATTCAGGTTCTGAAAAAACATAAAGGGGATTTTTCCCGGGACTATCTAGAAATGAAGGGCATAGACCCCGAATTATGTACACACCACATCTACACCGAAAAATATGCCCATCCTATCCGACAACCTCAACGAAAATTAAATCCGCATCTCAAAGATATCATAAAGGAAGAATTGTAGAAGTTGTTGGATGTGAATTTTATTTATCCTATTTCGGATAGTAAGTGGGTATCCTCGTTGGTAGTTGTTCCCCAAAATAACGGGAAGTGGTGGATCTGCGTGGACTACAGGGAATTGAACAAGGCCACCCAAAAAGACCACTTCCCTCTTCCATTTATTGATCAAGTTCTTTATAGACTAGCAGGAAATCGATTATTTTATTTTCTTGATGGCTCTAGTGGCTACAACGAGATCCAAATTGCCCCTGAAGACCAAGACAAAACTACCTTTACCTACCCATGGGGTACGCTTTTCCTATAGAGTGTTACCTTTTTGTTTATGCAACGCCCCAACTACATTTCAGAGGGCCATACTCAACATTTTCTCTGATTTGATAAATGAGGGACTTGAAGTGTACATGGATGACTTCACCCCATATGGGAATGATTTAGACCAAGTGCTATAAAACTTAGATAAAGTGATGGAATGATGCATCGCTACCAGGCTATGTTTAAGCAACGAGAAATATCACACGATGATGACAGAAGGTGTAATCCTAGGACACTACATCCCTGTGGCTGGAATACAGGTAGACCTAGCAAAAACATAGGTAATTATTCTAGTACTTACACCTTGCACTCAAACTGAGGTACGTAGCTTCCTTGTATATGCAGGATATTATCGTAGATTTATAAAGAATTTTTCACGAATTGTTGCGCATTTGTATGCTTTAACGGGAAACATTGAATTTAAATGGTCTGATAAATGAGACATTTCTTTTACAAATTTGAAGAAATTAGTCTCGACTGCTCCAGTATTGTGCGGACCCAATTGGGAGCTTCCTTTTCATACCTCTACAGATGCGTTGGACATAGAAATAGGCGTTGTCCTTGGGCAAGAGGAGGAAAAAAATCCCAGTGCTATTTATTGTATCAGAAAAAATATCACTTTTGCTGAACTCAAACTAAAAGTCCTACATACTGGTTGCTACAGACTACGTAAAAAAGTGGGTAGAAATAGTAGCTTTGCCAAGAGCTACAGAAGAAATTGTAATTAATTTCCTTTGTGAGTTATTTGTGCGATATGGTTTACCTAGGGAAGTGATAATATATGGGGGGCCACAAATTGTAGGACACAAGATTACAACCACTCTACAGAACCACCATATCACACATAGATTCACTTCTCCATATCACCCGTAGGCCAACGGGCAGGTTGAGAGCAACAATAAGGTCATTGAAGCAATTTTGACCAAAACAGTTTCAACACATTGGCGAGACTGGGTTACTAGACTACCAAAGGCCTTGTGGGCCTATCACACAACTTGGCGAAATACTACTGGTTTTTCCCCGTACCAACTTGCATTTGGCAAAGAACCTATTTTTCCTATGGAATTTGAAATAAAGACTCTCAGAATAGCCCAGGAAGTGGGATTGGACCTGACAGAAGCCAAAACTAAACAAATTCAACAAATAAATGAATTAGATGAAGCACGATTACTTTCCCTTTAGTGCACAACAATTATTCATTAGAAACAGGCTAAGTGGCATGACAATCTCATAAAAAAGAAAACGTTTCAGGAAGGAGACTGGGCACTCCTTTATGATTCCAGATTCCAAGACTTCCCAGGTAAATTACAGACATGATGGCTTGGCCCATATGAAATTCAAGAAGTGCACAACAATGGCACTCTAGCTCTGACTACCATCGATGGGTTTGGCTCTTCTTTCCGGGTGAATGGACACCAGGTACGTCTTTATCAAAAACCACTCACTAAAGAGTCTTTTTGCCAATAGGTACTCATTTATCCCACTATGAAAATTTTAGCTGCGGGGAGTAATGACTCGACAGCTTTACTTTTCGTAAAAATAATTTATTTTTAGTTGTAAATAATGTGTGTATATATATATATTTTATATCCGCAGAAAAAATCGAGCCTTTTATTATCATGAAAAGGTTACAAAGTATATGCATAGCATTTCCATTCTCGCTTTGTGGGCAGAGAAAACAAAATTCAACTGTTTTGTAAATACTCCCAGGCATTTATTGAAATAGTCCCAACAAAATGGCCTCTACAAAATAAAGGGGATCCTGTCCTTGCCATTCTCCCGACTCCCATGCAAGGGAAACAATCGAAACAGAGAATGAGTAGGAAGGACAGTTTCATCATACATTTCCAATAACTGCAATGCCAGGAAGTAAGCACTCCCTTGACATATAAAGGCGAATGAAAGTAAAAAATAGACAGCGGCCCAAGCCTCCTCAAAGAGGAAAACAACCCTGAGTCCTGTCAGTAAGTTTTATAAAGAGTCTATAAGAGAAAAACATATGTGGATATATACATGAAACATAAATAATTTTTTTTTGAGCTGGGAATTCACGGCCTTTGTTCAAAAACAAGGGGGCCAATTGGCCTCGCCACCCCTTCTATGACCTCTTCTACCGTCCATGCACCCAGAGCCTGTTCAGAGCCAACTTTAGAGAGGCGATCTGCCTCCGAATACCACTCCCTGTAAATATGGCAAATTGAAAACTCAGTGAACAAACTTTTAAGACAAGAAATCTCAATAAGCAAAGGAAGTAAAAGATAATTTCTGCATTGTTGCGTTCCATTGACCCAATTAACTGTATTCAGAGAATCACCAAAAATCTGAGCGTCTCGCACATTACAAAGGGACAACCGACAAAGAAGAAGATGAAGGGCCTTAAGCTCGGAAATGTTGTTTGTTCCAAGACCTAGGCTAATGGAAGCTCTAAGAATTTTCCCAGAGGGGTAACAAATCACCAGACCAACTCCAAAATTCCTGTTTGGGTCTGAGGCCCCATCAAAGTATGCCCAAGGAATTGATCCCCTGATCACCTCCCTCTGAATAGGTCTGGTTTGTTGAGAAATAGGAGGAACTGAGATATTTTCGTAGATGGAAACCCCTTCTGCTGCAAGTTTACCAATAGGAAAAGGAGAATATTTAAAAATTAGGTGATTCCTAGCAATCCATATTCCCCAAGCTACCAGGAGTGGCATATTCCGGACTTTGTCATTTGGAGCTTCCTGCCACCAACGATGCCAGGCTTTAGAGATCTCCTGACCTTCCCACCTCAGAGGTATTTTGGTTAGCCTCAGCATTTCATTCCATAGGCTGATGGTGAAAGGGCAGAGAAGAAAAACATGATGTATCGATTCCTCATTGCTTTTACACAAAATGCACCACCCAGGCCCAATTTTTCCCCTTTTTTGAAGAAAATCCCACGTGGGGACTTTCTTCTTAAGGATGCACCAAAAGAACAACCGAGTCTTGGCTGGTCCTTTAAGCTTCCACAACAGTTTGGACCACTAGCAAGGTTCCTCCCACCCGTTCTGAGTCATTAGCTAATCATAACCCAGTTTTGGAGTGTAGATACCAGTCTGAGAATGCACCCACCTCAACTCATCTGTCTGATTAGTAATTCGAATGTGGGAGTTCTATAAGCCAGTTCAAAAGATTTCCCATTCCTCCAGCCATCTTCCTTCCAGATTGAGAGCATTCCCAGAGACCCATTCTTGTCTCCAGATCGTGGATCTTTCAGCGTCCGCAACATGGCTAAGAAAAAATAGCCCCCTATTATTGAGATGCTCAATCAAATCTCTTGACAACTCATAAGAACCCGAACAACCCACCCAAGGATCCCTGCCAAGTCTAACCAACCTCCCATCACCAACATTCTAGGCCAAACCTTGTTCGATGATTTTGACAGCTGCTATTAATGCCTTCCACACCAGCGAGGAATTCTTTGACGATTTTTGGGGCAACCTAAGCCAGAAAAAAGTTGGCATTGGGTCTATATATTTCCTTCTGATAACCGAAGTCCAGATATTTTCTGACGTAATAAGTCTCCAAGCTAATTTAGCAGCAAGAGATCTAGAAAAAGGGACCAGTTCCTTTATACCCCAACCACCCCAGCATTTTGGTCTGACTGTTTTTCCCCATGCAACCCAGGGAATTACATGTTCAGCCTTTGAGCCCGTCCATAAATTCTGCTACAGATTTGACCAATATTCCTCAGTATACTTTTTGGTACCCAGATAAGGCTGGTCCAATAAACCAGAATTGCCAATACTACAGCTTTGATTAACACAATTGTGCCTGCTCTCGACAACCATTTGAAACTCCAGTGTTTCATCATGTTTTCAATTTTTGCAAGAAGCCAAGACCAATCCTGAATCCGATAATTATCTGGTTTTAGAAAGAAGCCAAGGTACTTAAACAGGTCCTGTAGAGATTTGGCTTCAAACTGAAGAACTTCTTTAACTCTGTCCACTTCCCCCCTGGAGAGCCCTACAGTGGTTATGGAGGATTTTTGATCATTAATGCTCAACCCAGTGGCTTTCAAGAAAAGGTCTAAAGAACTCTTTAAGCACCGACAATCTTCCAAGCTCCCATTACTGAAAAGAAGAATGTCATCAACAAAGAGAAGATGAGTTACCCACAAGTTGAGCACAACTTCGATCCCCTTAAGCTCCCCTTGTCTCTTAGCTTCTTGAATCATTAGACTAAGGTCCTCCACTGCCAGCAAAAACAAAAGGGGAGAGAGGGGACACCCTTGACGCAAGCCTCTTTGCGGATTGAAAAAATCATTTGCTGCCCTGTTGATGAGGATTGCAATCGAAGAAGAAGTGACACACCCCATAACCCATCTGACAAATTCGAAGCTGAAGCCAAGGTGAGTCAAAAGAAGCCTAAGGTACAACCAAATGATCCTGTATATATATATATATATATATTACACAGATAGTTTACAATTTGTCATTTCTGTGTTTTTTAGAATAAAACATTATTGTATAAATGCATGGATTTTTGCTTTGAAACAATTGCTTACACACAAAGTAACTACCATTCCTTTTTCACTGCTTCACATTATTTTTTTTAGCAGTTGCTATTCAATTCTTTAGACAACTGTTGTTTCCTTCTAAGTGAACAGTTTTCATTTCTTTTCTTTCTTTGGCTTGAGTTTTCCATTGTTGCTGTTCTTTTTCAAAATTGATGAACAGCTGCTGTTCAATAGATTGAACAATTGTTGTTCAAAAAAATGAACATCTGATGTTCTGTTAAACGAATAGTTGTTTTTCAATAAAAATGAACAGTTGCTGTTCAAAAGAGTGAACAACTACTGTTCAATAAAATAAACAGCTGTTGTTCAGTGTAATGAACAGCTACGGTTTCTTTTTCTTGACAACTTTCACATACCATTGCTTTTCAATAGAGTGAACAATTGATGTTCAATAAAATGAACAACTGTTGTTCAGTTAAACGAAAAGTTGTTGTTCCAATATCTGCACAACTGTCGTTCAATCCTATATAGAACAACCATCTTTTCTTTCACTCGCTTTGCTATGAAAATCACCTTTTTGGTTTGGAATTTATACCGAAGTTAAGGAAAAACAGTTATAAACAACATTACGATTTTTACACCTTTGATGATTATCTTTATTCTGAAATTGACATGGTTCATTCATTTTAATGACTTGCTAGATATCTCTTATTTGGATGTGTCATAAAATGATTCACTACCTTAATACCATGATGGTTTATCTTTTGCACTTTCAATGGATAATTCTCTTTGGTATGATGATATAGGAATACAAGCATAACTTTTATTGGCATTGTTTTACTTCTCACACCATCCCTAACTCTTAAGGAGTTAGTGAGCCTTCCTCCACTTATAACATGCATTTGAAAAATATAATATAAGCTTTCTCAAATGAGATAGGGGGTCTCATCACGAGCGAACCTACCATGATCACAAGAAGCTTAACAAGTGACATTCCCATAATGGCCACCACACCAGGGTAATGGCCTTCCAGACAATCTAATTGTCAGAAGGACATGAGGTCTCATCACGAGCTGACCTGATCATTTTGTTATGCCCTGGTGAAGGGCACTATGATTATCTGGTTACCAAGCCAGCACACTGACCCCTTTGTAGAAATAAAAAAAATCATCTTAATCATAAATGGAGGATCCTGACTCATTTTTCGGTTAAGAAGCAACCCTTTCGGGGCTATAGACGCCTGCTGGCAGCAGTGGCTCTACTTGTGGTTTTGAATTTCTATTTTACATTGCCAATTTCTCTATATCCTACTAATTCCATTCATTCATTTCCAAAGACGAATTTTACATTTGAACATCGTTTACATTATATTAACCAATATGCATGGTAAACTATATTTTTATGTGAATTACATTAATACTGTCCGATCAATTGATACCACCAACCATTATCACTAATCACCTTGTCAACTTCGTCATACTTGTTCACCAAAGGGAAATTATTTCCATAATGACTATTTCTCTGCTTTATTCCTTTTTTCGGTCATTTTCTAAACCATTTCCATGATTTATGGTTAGCACTGCTATGATTGTTTCCTGCCGTATTTCTACTGCTTTGACTATTTTTTTGCTGCATTTATGAAGCCACTTCGTCCTTTTCTCTTTTCCCGTGCTCGGCGGACATGGATGCCCTTTTCTAATTGGAAGGGGGGAGGTGTACATTATGGAACATCATGCAAAACAATTACCAAACTATGCCAAACCTTGTTGATGCGACAAATATTATTATTGCTGCCTTTATATAAAAATAACATTTCTCGATTTGAATGCTTTGTATGCAGTATTTGTTGTTGTTCCAAACTGTTTAACTGTGAGAAGGTGAATGCAAAGGTGCAAATTAGGCTACAATAGCACAAAAAATATGGGGGGGGGGGTGATATGTCCACAGTGAGCCTACAATATTATGAATAACAGAGCAGGTTCGTGAGATTCTTGAGAGCATTGGTTGGCTTCAATATCTCGTGAAATTACAGGGATTCCATAATGAAATAACACTTGAATTTCTGCAAAATTTGCAGAATGGGCACAAAACTGTAAAAGGCAGAAGTATAATAGTCTCTAAAGCAGTCATAGCTGAAGTCTCGAGACTTCTAGTGGAAGGCACAAAATGGACTGATAAACATGTTCTATTGCATGAAGCAGTCACATTATTTAAGGATCCAGAGGAGGAACTAATATTCAAAGGCAAAGGATTTCACCCAACATCATTACAAGAACCATGGCGAGAACTAGCGACCACTGTTTAGAGATACATCACTTGCGATGGTCGTAAAGATGTGGTAAAGCCTCGCCAAATTAAATTGTTAGCAATTCCTAGACATGAAATCACATTTAACCTGTCGTTCTTTCTAAATTCCTTATTGCATGATGTTTCTAGTCGAGTTAGAAGAACCAAAAACCCACATTCTACCATCATTCATCATAACTTGATTAAGCTTATTATTATTCATGAACTTTCGCAACATTAATTGACCTAGGATAACTTTGTAAATCCTACTTTACCCCTATAAGAGGAAAACTCAGAAGTGCATGCAAAATTAGATGATAGGAATATTGATGACTTAGAACAACAAATTGAAGAGGCAAAAATTCCAAAGAGAGCAAGAAAAAGGATGACTTCTTCCTTAGCCTCTGGCCAAGCAAAAAAAAGACGTTCTGCAAGGCTAAGCTCACAACAACATACCACAAACCCAATGGATGAAGCAGGGCTATCTCATGCAACCCCTGCAAATGCTCAGAACACTATTTTATTAGATGATGAAGAGGAGGTGGCCTGAGTGTTAGAAAAATTGGGAACACTATTTGAGGAAGATGGCCAATTTGAGAATTTTCAAGGTCAAGACCAGTCTGCCTCTGCAGGTAGTTTTGGCCACACAGAAATTTTTCCCACTGAAGGAATGGAATATTTGCAGAACCAAGGGGAACCAATTCCCTTTATAGATGAATGTCCCGAGGGAGAAACTCATGTAGAAATAAATTCCGAATCAGAAAAACAATCAGGAGACATTGTCCCATTGTAACAAGACTCTAACATTGGCACAACCTCAATTTTACCTGAAATGGACACAAGTATTCCCTCTCCAATAAAAAACCCCATAAAGGAGGAGGAGAAGACAAATGTAGACAATGCTAGGCTAAAAATATTGAGGAAAAAGAAGAAAAAATTGAAGAAAATGATTAGAAGACTGAGAAAATGGTTGAAGGAAGCGGATAAGAACTAAAAGAAGAAAGTGGAATTAGAAACCATTAGTACCAGACAGAGAAATGTTCCACTAAGGAGATTGGAACTCAAACTAAGAATTTCTGTACTTGTTCAATGGAGACTCAAAAAGACTTTTTTGTGAATGTTATGAGCATTGTTTTTCAGATAGATTTTTTTGATTATTGTATTCCTCAAGAGACATCCAATACTATGGAAACCGCTGTTCATACTGATTCGGTGAAAACATGTGACAATGTAGCTCAGACATAGGAAACACCTCATTATGCCCCCCTGGTAAAGAAATATTTTATCATGAAATTATAAAATGAATTAACAAGGACCCAACAAGTGTTGGCTCAACAACAGAAAGAAGTGGTACAATTACAGACACACCAGGAGTTATTAAAGAAGCTGGATACACTTACTGCAACTGAAAATGAGACTTTTTTTAGTCTCAGAAATGAGCAGGAGAAAGTAAAGAAAATGCGGAACCAACTTCAAAAGGCCAAGGAGAAAACTGAAACCATTTGTTCGATTTATTCTGATGTTTTTTCTTGTCGATCACCAACCACTAATTATGCCTTATTTTTACTAGAGAGGTACTTATCACTGAATATTAGAGCTGTCAAGGATGGTAAACCTACTGAATTTAAGACTACCTTAGATTTTGTTCAATGTTGCAAGGAACATGACGAGAAGGTAAAACACCTCCTATATGAATTATACCTGCACAATTTTTTCTTGTAAGATGAAAGGGATGCTAATCCTAGTCCCTTTATTGGAGATGTTCAATTCCAAGCCTTCCTCTCTTTTGTTGAAAACTAGCTTGAATGGGCCGAGGCCTATAATAATTTTCAAAAAAAGGGAGCATGGTCTAGATTTATGGGTCAGAGGAGAAACCACTAAACCTTTACACCTTTTTATCCAACACAAAAGGTTTATGGAACAACGAGTAGTTGTGGCCACATTGAGACCTATCCATAAAGATGTTATACATGTTGGAAGAGAATAATTCCAGGACATTAAAGATGATGCTCTGTTGGCAACAAAGCAAAGGTGGAAAGCTTCCACTAACAATGTCAAAAACTGGGAGTCGTTCAGTTACAGAAACTTCAAGGCTGTTGTTGCTCTTCTAATTGTGTACAACAATATCATCCTATGCAAGGGCCCTACCTAGATAGGATGCCGTTACAGGTGTCCTATTATCTAGTATCCCCCTGAAGGATATTATTTTGATTATGATTTACCTGAATGTCATGTCAGCCGTGCATTTGCAATGCTTAAACAAGAGAATGGTTTTAGGCTATTTTAGGAAGACGTTTATCCTGCCTACTCTTTGACACAATTACACCTCAACTATCTTATTGCACGAGGAAATGAAAAAAGGTAAGCAGGGGAGTATGTTGGGTCATGGAAAAGGTATATTTTTATCCTCATATTAGCTTAATTAATCATTTAATTTCATGTATTTATCTTCGTTCTTGGGAATAATCTATAAGAAAAGATTGTGAAATATGAATAAAATAATTTGTCAACAAATTGTATGATTTTAGCATAAAAACTAACTTTTTCTTGCCTTTATGTGCAGAAATCATAATTGGGCAATTGTTGTTCAAACGATGGAACAACAGTGGCCAAAGAAAGAAAAATATCATTTCTCGATTGCATGGGCTAGCGGAAGAAAAGGAGAATCAAGCTAATTCTATAGTGAAAATCCAATTATTAGTTGCGAATTCCTCAGGATCTCCTAATCCTGAGGATTCACTCTCATATATTAGTTTTCCATTTGGTTATATAAGTCTAATAGGTGAAATAAAAGAGGGGTTAATTTATGAGTTGTAACTTTCATTTGGACATCATTATTTGTATTAAGACACAGTACTTTCACTACGGCGATGTTATATATTTTCTACTCTGATTAATGAGAAAAAGCGTGCTTTATTTATAATCGTGTTCTGAGGATTCCCAACATTAGCTTCTGGAGGCTTTGGGCCCGGTCGCTAGGAGACTTGCTGCTTCTTTTGTGCCATAATCATTTATGTCCTTTCTGTGATTGTTAATTGTTGTATCTCGTTATTCCAATTGCTGTGTGATGTTAGAATTCATTTGCATAGTTTACCTTTACTGTTGAGATAAATATTTGATGCTGTTACTCTTACAATTGCATATCATTCTTTAATGAATTGCTCATATTAGCATTACAATTGATTGTTGTTCCTTTTGAGTGATATTATCATATATACCTAATGATTGATTACTGTTATTCTTCATTAGAGGTTTGAATAGTTGATTGCTGTTCATTTACTGTAATTTCTCTTTCTAGTAGATAATTGTTACGAAATGATTCTTTAAGTGTGATTCTTGCAATTCATAAGTTGGATTCAGTTTCTTTACAAATCAATTGGGAGTAGATCAAGATTTATGGTTTATAAATGATTTAAGGTTTTATTTTGAATTATTCTAGATTGAACTTTGAGAATTAGAGATTAATTATTGCAACAATTTTGAATCATTTATTCCTAAATAGCTTTTGATTTCACTTTGAATAAACAATGCCAACACTCTTGAAATAAACAGATGAATCCTTGGTTAATAATTAATGTAGGTATTAAAATTGATTCTCATAGTCATCTTAGTGCACCAAAAACAAGGCTATGTATTTATCTTTCATCTCTGAAGATAAGGACTTGGACAACTTAACCATTTTGGGATTGTCTGTTGTTCCAATATTCACCTCTTCGACACATTTCTTAGTAGGAACCATGTTCGGCTTTCTGGCAACATCATCTTGTTCGAACAACTCTACCAAAGGTAGAATACCCCTTGGAATGTTATTATCTTTAAGTTGGAACACATCAACTTGAGTGGCCTCGATCACTTGATCATATTTATCATATACTTCATCAATATAAGAATTTTCAAACTCACCTTACATCTCCAGAAAAATACCTATTTGTCATCCCATAACACTTGCTAATACCTCAAGTTGTCGGGGATGACTGGTCAGTGTTTGACATGAATTTCAAATTTCCTATTAGAGAATATTGGAATCTTAAATTTATTTGCTGCTGTGGCGAGTGAATCTGCCATAAGATTCTGACTTCTTGGAATGACAGACAATGTATATTCACGAAACATTTTGAGAATGTAAAGTACAACATTTCTATATGCTCTCATCCTTGGATGCTTTGCCTGGTATTCCCATTTTACCTGTTTGATTACAAGCTCAGAGTCGCCATAAACAAAATTCTCTTTGCACTGAAATTTTTCAGAATTTTGAGGTTGGTGATCAATGCGTCATACGCAACTTCATTATTGGAACAATCGAAAGCTAACTTATAGGAACATAATCTCACATTTTTTGGAATTTTACCTGATTGATGAATTGGAATACGGATCCAGATTCAAATGCCTGCCCCATCTTTTCCTAAGGCACCGTCGAAATCCATGGTCCAAAGACCATTTTCATCATCAGGAAGTTGGAATTCTGCATTCTGATTTTTTTCTTCCTTTTGGGCCACTTTTTCAACCTGTTCAATTCCTTTTTCTGATTTTTTTGATATCTGCTTTGAAGTACTAGGCTGATTGCCTTGTCTTTCATCCAAAATTGCTCGGAAAATATTTGAAAATTTTAAAATTTCCTCAACTTCTATAGTCTGACTATCTAAATCGTCGAAACCACTATCATTAAACCAAAAAAAGGAGTCAAGGTTAGTATGTATAGAAATTATAGGGTGATTATTTGGTTTCTCTTTACTGGTGATCATGTACTTCATTTTTGTCTCCCGGTACAACTTCCATAGTTTCCCAAAAAAACCGAGATGGTGACATAAGAGAAATCCAATTGTATAGTACCTCTTAACTTTTTTCCCCATGACCTTGAAAACAACATGCCATACCCCTGAGGTATATCAGCCAACATAGATCCCTTAGAAAATTCCCAATGCTAATGAAATACATAGATGTGTTCTGAGATGCATTTCCAAGACTTCTTCCCAACAAAGAAATTGAATTCACCATCGAGTTGATCCCGAGAACAATAATAGCATTGAAATACCCCTATTGTATGAGCACCCCTGAACTCTTGGAGTTAAATCTACAATTGAAGGAACCGATGGAGAAAGGATACGTATGGCCGAACATTTCACCATGTGGAGCCCTAACACTCTTTGTAAAAAATAAAGATGAAAAGCGACGCTTGTGCATAGATTACTGGAAGCTTAACAAAGGCACTGTGAAAAATAAGTTCCCATTGCCCTAATTGACGATCTATTCGACCAATTGAAAGGGGCTACTATGTTTTCCAAGATCGATTCAAGGACTGGAAACCACCAGGTCATGATCAAGGAAGAAGACACTCATAAAACCACGTTCAATATGAGGGATGGTCACTATGATTTTATTGTAATACCATTTGGACTCACAAACACTCCAACAACCTTTATGTGCCTTATGCATAATGTGCTTAGGCTATATTTAGACAATCTCGTACCAGTGTTTATGGACGACATTTTGGTGTACTAAAAAAATGAATAGGAGCATGAAGATTACGTGAGAGTAATTCTATAATTGCTAAGAGAGCATAAATTTTATTCCAAACTCAGTAAGTGTGAGTTCTTTCAAACTCAAGTTCAATACTTGGGGCTTGTGAAATAAAAAGGAGTGGTTGTGGACCTAGAGAATATCGAATCTATAGTGGATTGGTCCTCACCCCCAAATGTAACAAAGGTCAAATCATTTACGGGATTGCTTGGTTACTATACAAGATTCATTCGAAACTTCTCAAATATTGGGCATCCCATCACTGCCTTACAAATAAAGGGAGTGAATTTTCAATGGACACTTGAATGTGCAACTAGTTTTGAATAGTTGAAACTTTTGCTCGCTTATGCACCTATCTTGAGAATAGTTGATCTAGAAAAGGATTTGTAATTTGCACCAATGCTTTTAAGGAGGGACTTGGTCGAGTCCTGGTGTAAGAAGGACATGCAATATGCTATGAATCTAAGAATTTGGATGAGCACGAAAGGAACTATGTCACTCATGACTTGGAGCTGGAAGCTATTATGCACACACTAAAAACATGGAGGCATTGCTTATTGGGAAGGTGATTTGTGCAATGATAAATCATGGTAGATTGAAATAGTCGTTTGACTAGACCAAACTAAATGTGAAACAAGCTAGATGGCTGGCATTGACCAATGAATTTGACTTTGAAATTAAGCATATCAAAGGTAGGGAGAATAAGGTGGAATATGCACTCAGTAGAAGTTTGCAAGAGGTTTACCTAGTAGCCATAAGCACTTGCTCATTTGATATCAAGGATAGTATTAAAGAAGGGTTGATGACTGATAAACATTACCAATACGTGAAGAAGTGTTGGCAAGAACAACTATATGGATCAGTAAGTATAAGCTACCAACTCAATGATGGTGGAATACTGATATTCAAGAACAAAAAATATGTGCCCAATGCATGGGATTTAAAGAACCTTATAACAAATGAATTCCATAAAGGGCCTTACTCAGTTCACCATGGATATAAAAATATGATGATAGCCATGAAGATACATATTTTTGGCCAGGAATGAAGAAATATATTGTAGAATACATAACAAAATGTTTGGAATGCAACAAGTGAAATTAGAGTGCATGCATCCAATTGGACTGCTACAACCAATTCCAACTCCGGAATGGAAATGGGAGGTCATATCCATGGACTTCATTACAGGATTGCCTAGGAAATCTAGACAACATGATGTTATCATGGTGGTAGTGGATAAGTTGAGCAAGATAGCTCACTTCATAGCCATTAAGTCTACTCATAAAGCAATATACATAACCCATAACTTCATGAAAGAGATAATCAAGTTGCATGGAGTACACAAAAATATAATATCAGAGAGAGATGCTAAGTTTACTCCTAAATTTCGGAACTCACTTTTAGTTGGTTTTGAAATCCAACTAGCCTTTATCACATCTTATCATCCTCAGACCAAAATTAAAATAGAGAAAGTAAATAGAATATTGGAAGATATGTTGAGGATGCATGTGATGCATCAACCAAGAAAGCAGGTTGAATACCTGCCATTGGTAGTATTTGCATACAACAATGGATATCAAGAGTCACTGGGAATGAGTCCCTTTGAGGCACTTTATTGTAGGAAATTCAACACCCACATCAGCCAGGATGATCCAATAAATAGAGTAATTGTTGGGCCATATTCTCTAAAAGAAATGGAGTAGGAGACAATTGAGATTAGGAAAAATTGAAAGGTGGCCTGGGATAGGCAGAAAATTTATGCAGACTAGCAGAGACTACATAAATAGTTTTAAGTATGAGAGCACATTTATCTCCATACTAAGCCAAAGAAAATCTCATTAAAAATGGTATCATGTGCCAAGTTGGCACCCAAATATAGCGGATCGTTCCAGATCTTGGAGAGAGTGGGGCTAATGGTCTACAAATTGGCATTTTCAACCACAATGAAAGTACACAATGTTTTTCATGTTTCCTTGCTTAAGAAATATGTTCGTGACACTAATCATGTTGTTGATTGGTCTATGATAGAGGTGTAACTATAGGGACAGTCCCAACTAGAACCCCTACACATCCTGGATCGGAGGAAAATGAAGCTCCATATTAGAATAATAGAGTAGGTCAAGGTGTAATAGAAGAAATTTGGACCTAAAGAAGCCACCTAGGATATGGCTAAGAAAATAAGGGTGCAGTACCCATCTTTTGGTTGTTGAATAAGGAGATGTATGAGTCATATGTAAATCTAAGTTTTGTTTATTTTTTTTGCTAATAAGAATACCGATGACGATATTCCCTTTAAGGGGGTGGGGTTTGTGACACCCCTGGTATGCTTCCCCCTTGATTTTTTTAATGTAATGATACTTGATATTAAAAATGGGTATATTTTTTTATAATGGCCTAAAGTGAGGGACCATAGATACGTGATCAAAGAGGGAAGAGGAAAGATAAACCCCAGTGGTGTTAACTGGCACCATTAATTAATTTTATGGTGCAAATAATTAGAAAAATAAGAATAAGAATCCAAGAGGAACACAAATATGCACCTGAGGAAATGATAAAAAGGAAAATGCACAACAATGTGGGGGTTGGACCTCTTCTTAGTGAAGCTCGTGAATAAAGTTGGAAAAATTTATGAGTTGAGGGAATGAGATCCATGAAAGAGGAAATTGTGACTAGAAGTGCAAGAGGATTTTTAGGAAATGGGAATGAGTGCTTACCAGGTATTGGTTGAGAAACCACTTAGGGTGTTAGATAAGGTTGATAAACCACATGTAGAAGGGTCCTTGCTGAGAGAGAGTTGGTAAACCACCTAGGGTGCTTGTTACGGGCTGATAAACCACTCTTATAGTGCTTGAAAAAACCGATAAACCACCCATTATTGTAAATTTTGGTGTGCTTGACTAGCTGATAAACCACACAATGCTATATGTATTTCCTATTTATCCTCTATGTATTGGGTATGGGTTCCTGCTAAATCTACTGAAAATAAATTCCCCTTAGATCATGGACCTAGCTTGAGGTGACTATTGTAAGTGATTATGGATACAATAGGTCTATGGTTGGGTGTAAAATTGGAGTCCCACCTCCAGTCTTCCATTTTTCTGTATTGTAAATAAGATTCTTTGAGTTCAGAGCTCTTAAATTAAATAATTTATTTGTGAAATTTATATGTAGCTTTGAATGATGCTGCATTGTTGTGTAATGTTGGTGCATGAAATTGTTGAATATAATTCATGAGTGCTTATTTTTTTTAAAGATTTTTTGTCAGATATCTAAGGGCTCAATGTATGGAGTTTTCTATTTATTGTTTATGGAGTGGATTCTGGGTTTAATGGCTCCAAACCACAACATGGAATGCCCTCTTTCTTGTGTAGAAATGAGAGGTTAATTCCCTGATTTTTGTTTTGTTTGTAAGGTAGGCTAAGCTATATTAGATCATAAAAGAAACTTTACATAGGTGTTGGGCTGAGATGGTAAGTGGTGCTTAGCCTATCCTAGCCTTAGAAGCTTTCAAAATAGCACAGGTTTGGGGCGGCCTCCTAGGAGGAAACCAACCCCTTAATAGCATCAAAGAGTCATTATTTACAAAGTGTTCCGTAACACATATAAAAAAAAAATATCTGTAGTATGTATTGAAATGATAGAAAACAAAAAAGAACAGAGCAATCGCGCAGTCATGATGTTCCTTCATCATCCTCTGTAGCAGGGTCCTCCTCCTCAATGAGGCATGCCTATTCATGCGTAATGGCCTCCTCCTCAATAGTAGGCTCGCACGGGGGCTTTGGGGGGGCTGCACAGGTGATAGAAGCAACATGGTACTCAAAATCTGGAACTTTGGTCCAAAATCCATCCAAATCCATAATCCACACGTCTATGTCCTCCTCCGTGGGCTCATGAACCAGTAGAGGTTCTGTTTTCCAAGGAGTGGGTGGCTCAGAGTGCACAATGGTAGACTTCTTTGGGCCTCTTCTGCCCCTGTGATTCTCTAGAGATAAAACTATTTCATCCTGGGAGCGCTCAGACCTTTGAGTTGCCTCCCTATCATGGCTGCCAGAAGAGGACCTTTAATGGATTCCAAATGGTGGTATTGACCGCTGTGATAGTAACCCGAGAATGCACCTCTTTGGCTACCCTTGATGGTCTTTTGACGCTATCGTGGAGCCATGGGGAGGCTAACAAGCAAAGGGGGGTAGGGTGAGGGGAGACCGGGCTCAAAGCAGTGAGGTGCGCAGCAGGAGAACATGCAACAGAGAAGAAAAACAAGGGGGGGTGTGTGCACAACAGGGGGTCACGCAGCAGGGGGCATGCAACAAGGGATCCTTCCTCAAAAAGTGTGCAACTGGGGCACGCTGAAAAAGGCACGTGGCCAAGAGGGAATCAGAGGGAGGAGTGCACTGCAGGCTGGTGCACGATAGGAGGCGCGTATCAGGGCAGCGCGTAGGGTAACTGGAGCATCAACGAGATGGCAAGGGAAGAGGTAGAGATGGATATGGAGTCTAGCTGGAGCATCATAGGGATGACATAATGAGGAGTAACAACGCCTTTTGAAGACCTGTGGCACAAGCGCAGATGCTGTGTGGTGTTGTGGCATGCTTGCATATGCGAGTTGAGACAGTTCACTTGAGATTGCATGTGATTCAGTGTATGACAAGAGATCAGGTGTAACAGAGTACCGATGTGAATGATTGTTGAGTTGAGGTTCCACATCAGGTTAAAGTTGGCTTTGCAGGGCGTCGTCAGCCTGAGCATGGGAAGATTTGGCTTCGCACGGTTGGGGCATGTCACCTACATCTGGGGGTTAATTCCATGATTATTTTCATAAGGAATCATTTTTATTTTCATGTTTACTCTGAGCCTACATATTCTATAAATACCCGTCTGTGGAAAGAAAGAGAAATACAATTTCTAATAAAAAGAAATGTAATGCATATGATTAAAACAATTTGGTTTTAAGGCCTTATTTTATAATCTACAAGCTCAGGAGGGATAGCCATATTTCCATATATAAATATGTAATATATTAATATTTTGCTGGCCGCAGGCCAAGATGAGCCGAGACTACTAAAATTCCAGTAGGGATAACCCTGTTTCTATATATGAATATGTAATATATTTATATTTTCTAGGCCGTAGGCTGAGATGGGTCGAGACTACTGAAAGATCATGAGGGATAACCCCATTTCCATATATAAAGGTGTAATATATTTATATTTTTCTGACCGCATGCTGAGATGGGCCGAAACTATTAAAATCTCAGGTGGGATAACTAGTCGGGTTACCAACAAACTCACATATGTTATGGCTTGGAGGCCTGGAAAAGGACTCTGAATACATACAAATATAAGTTTCGATTTTGACAGTGTGTGATAGTTGGAAACCTAAGTCCTGGAGGAAATCTAGGTCGTTGGATTGCCTAAGGAGTCTCCGTTGTTGGATGAACCCTGAAAGTTTCAAAGGGAGGCTCTGCTTGGAACTTCTAGGATTTACCTGGGATGAGATGATTCGTGGGTCTGTTTAATTCGTGAACCCTTTTAATGATGCAAAGTACCCAAAAAGTCATGCAACATGAACAACATAGTGGAAAAGGGTTATAGTTCTAGTGGGACCAGACCACGTTACCCCGCCGATGAGAGATCATGACATCACCCCAATGCCCCCTACCTCGATGATTTCATGTAGTGCTTAGTGCAGTCCCACCGATATTTTATCCTCTAGAGTATGTGGAACTAATGGGCCCTATGGAATGGTGTGGATACTAAGTGGCACATGCACGCCATGTAATCACCAATGTGGAAAAGCCATGGGGCATTGTATTATGGGAATATGTGGATAGGGCAATCCCCATCACCCAGATGATTTCAATCAAAGGAATCTCGACGTTTTTGTAAAAGGTATCGAAGGGAATCTCTTGGGATTTTATCCCCAGAATGGCGTGGTCTTGAGGGCCCCACTTGACTTAATATAATGCTTGTTGGTAATGTGTACGAGGTGGGTATATTACAATAATATGTATATGTAATATATAGTAGCCCTATGGAATGGGGATCACGTGAGCATCGATTGTCATAAATGGGTCGGTAGCTGACTTGTGGGCTGTAATTGGGAAGCCCACATGGGTACCATGTGGAGGCCATGTAGCTTCCACGTGGCAGGCTAGTATGATTGGGAGAAAGTTGGTAGGGAAAACTTTAAATGGCTATATCTTTTAATCTGAGAGTCATATTGAAGTAAATTTTATATTGTTGGAAAGGTCACAACAAAATGAATGTAGCGATGCTATCCATTTTAAGTGTTAAAGAGTTTGAAAAAAAAGATTAAAAAATTTGGACCCCATTTCCATAATTGGAACCTTGGAGGTCAGGCCAACTTAGTAACTGCCCTCTTTATACCTTAGTAGGGGCTAGGGATAGTAGGGGGTGTGTTACAACATCAATTTTCAAAATAAAACGCCATGTTCAAACCTTCACGATATTTTATACCACTAAAAAAATTCGTAAAGAGAGAGAGAGATTTAGCAAGATTTTTTCATTGTTGGGGTGATTAACACATTTAGACACAAACCTTCCATTGATGGATTAACATACACATTCAACTTTTTGATCAATCCCTTTGATTTACAATCTATGTAAGTCACTTCTAGCAACTTATTTTTCTTTAAATATTGTGCCCCATTTCATATTGTTGTCTAGTAATTCCAATCTCACTTCATGTTTGCAAGAGCCATGGATATCTATTAATTAATGGTTCAATTCGTTTATCAGATGTTTCAGATTACCCAAAGTGTAATCCATACCAATGCATGGTTTATATAACACGTTCCATGCTTCTAAATCTTCCAATTTTTTATAGTGTATTCACCATTAACAATTGCTGGATTCACTTTGGTTAACTCTAGAGAACAACAATTATGTTTTGGTGTGTGGACAAAGTGTGCCTCTATATGAAATGTGATTTCGTAATCCATGATACCAACAAACTCACCAACAAGTGTTGTAGATTGTTTGTCCTTGAGCCTTACTCATAATCCCCACCAAATGATTTAAGATACGATATATTCTAAGAATGAGGGACGCTATTCTTATATCAAGTATATTAAGTTGTCTATGCAAAGATTACAACTTCTCCATCCATTCTGCAACTGAGTTGGCTGCAAAAAATAATATATTTGTTTTTTCTAGTGTAGTTACTTGTGATGTCTATGTCAATATAGATGACATTGAATTTATAAAGAGTGGCAAGGGAAAATATACTAGAGAAATTATGTGTGAAGGTGACTTCTGTAAGATCACTAATGCCTTTCTTAACCTGAATCTCCCCTTTACTACATTTTTTGACACAATACTTTTTCTAAGAGAAATCCTCTCTTATTTTATAGTCACGACTATATGTCTCACATAATGGATCCTCATATTCATTGGTAGATCTCTAACCAATGACTCCTTATATCCACTAGTGACTGTGTGATCAATGCACACAATAGTTGATTTATACTCCACAACCTATCACACCTTCTCACCTTAGCTCTCATATGAATTGTTGACGTCAATAGCTCTTATACATGTAAACATTTATGAATCAAGGGACACTAGGTATTTACACATAAGATGTTCCCATAGGGGAAATTATATTGAATCATATCATTCCCATGTGTATTTATTGTATAGTTGGTCCCTTTATATATAATATGTGAACATAATAGCTATGTGGTATTTAGATGCTTAGTTGAACCAAATGCATAAATATCTACACAATTCCTTGACATATCTCACTCCTCTTCGTTTCTAATTCTTCCATAGACTTCTACGCTTGGTCTATATCTTCCAGCATATAATTTAGACATTATTTTTATTCACAAGCAAGAGTTAATCCTTCACTATATGTGAATTTCTTAAAATTTGAAGGGCATGGGAGTGGCTTTGATCCACCTACATTGTGCACAAGTCATGAGATCATTTAATATAATATATCTAGGTGTAACATGTAATATACACAATGTATATTCGATATATTATCATAATGTAATAATAAATATTATGCAATATAATCATAAAACAATTATTATGTAATATAGTCATTAATACGTAATAATGCCAAGTCACACCAAAGACATGACTTATCACCTTGTTAAAACCCTATTTTCCACCCTTTATTGTCCACGAGGACCTATTAAGTTAACCATTTAAGACATGATCATTATTTCCCTTGTGTGCTCACTTTTGAGGGTGGTTTCTACCTTCACTCACTTCACGAAGTGATTGATTGTAGCTTGCATCACGAGCAACAAGTAGCCAATCACAAGCTACATGAAATTCAACACCCAACTACCCCTCGAACCTTTAAAGGTGATGATTTTTGAGAAAATTCATGCATGATGGGTTAGGAACTTGATATGAAAAGTCATGAACTTGTATTAGACTCCAAGTTCATTAAGATCACCAAAGTATCCAAAATTACTCTAGCTTGTTATAGCCACTCCATCATCCATATAAGGAGGGACATACTAAGGGAAAGAGAGATAAAAATATTCAAGCAAGCTTATTCTATTTGTATTCAAACTCTCTTCAACCTTCTATTCTATTATCAATGTTATTTTACTTATGCAAGGGCCAAGGGAGAACTTCAACTAGTAGCTAGGAGAGTCCTTCAACAAAGACTCAAGGTATTATTACTTGGTTGATCTATTGCTATTCTCTTTAAATTAATATATATCTACTTGATTTCCCCCTCCAATCTATTATGTCGTCAATTTATATGCAAAAATATTTGGTAGATCTAATTTACCATTTGTAGGTTAGATTAAATTTGATTACAATCAATGTTCTTATTATTTTGAAAGGTTTGAGAATGGTATCTTGTTTCTTTGTGCATAGGTATCAGGTGTCAGGAGTTGGAGATTTGGATCCTAGGAGTTGCATCAGTCGGATAATGTAAGGACAATAATCAAACATAAGGTATGTACCATGATCTTCCATCTTCATAGCATAGATCATGATTGATTGTGTCAAGTCTAGAGCCATTATGTTGTTCACTACCCTACACAAGCTACGGTGGGGTTTATCACTACCTTATGTACTATGAAACCACTTGGGAACTCTCATTGAAGTCAAATGTCTTCCTGATATATAATGTGACAAGGATCCCTGTTTTGTTTTCTCATGGCTATGATATATTTTATGGCATGGTTACACCATTTACTCCTTTGTTTTCATTGACTTGCATATTATTGCATGGATATGTAGTGAGTTATGTTAGTAGTCATGCTTTCCTTTTGTTCTGAGCATGTGTATGGCTACCTTATGGATGATATATGCATGTTTATTAACGATTGGTTGCAAGTACTCACTAGTTAGTTAATATTCAACTCCTTCTTTATGCCATCTCACATCTTTTGGATTATAATGTGTTTGGGCCATTAGTTCCTCTTCTAGCATCACGCATTATGAGGTATCTATAAATCCTGATCTACATAACTTCCAACCTGCGAACACCCCTTGAACCTTTGGAAAATGATGGTTTTTGAGAAAATTCATGCATGATGGGTTATAAAATTCGCATGCAAAGTTACAAACTTATATTACTTGAAGTTAACCAAGACCATTGAAGTATCCAAAATAATCCTCTAGCATGTTATAGCCACTCCATCATCTATATAGTGAGGGACATACAAAGGGAAAGGGAGAGGAAAACTTTGAGCAATCTTATGTTGTCAATATTAATACTCTCTTTAAACCTTATATGATTTGTGTTATCTTCCTTGTGTGAGGGCCAAGGGAGACCTTGGCCAAGGAGCTAGGAGAGACCTTCAATCAAGACTTAGGGTAATATTACTTGGTTTATGTATTATTGTTCTCTTTACATTAATATGGATCTACATGATTTTCCCCTGCAATCTATTGTGTCTACAATTTATATGAAAAAGTGATTGGTAGATCTTAAGTATTATGGGTAGGTTAGATTATGTTTTCTTACAATAAATGTTCTTTACATTTTTGAAAGGTTTGAGATTGATATCTTATTTCTTTGTGTTCAAGTAGCAGGTGTAGGAGCCAAAGTTTTGTATCTTGAGAGTTGTGGTTTGTGCGAGGAAAATCGTCGAAGAAAAGGTATGTACCACAATCTTCCATCTTCATAGAATATATCAATATTGAGTGTATCAATGCTAGAGGGTCATTTTTTTGCTATATATCCTATAGTCTATATCAAGTCAAGGGTAGACCTAAGGAAGTGCGCACTTGTATGCAAGAGGGATTTTCTTTGTAACATGCCCCTATGTGTATGTATATGTACCCCATTGTATCTCAAGGACATGTAAATTGATAAACTATAATAATTATATATTCCTTAATGAATATATAGGTTCATCCTTGTTATATTGGATGCTCAAGTGAAGTGACCAATTTGTTCACTCCAATTGGTATAAGCTCAATTTTCCACTAGCCTTTGGTCAAGTACATTTTTTTTTCAATTTTTCCATTGGTTTATGGTCAAGTATATTTTTTGTTTATTTCTTCATTGGCCTGGGGTCAAGCACATTTATTTTTGCTGTTCCAGTGAGTTGTGCTCAAGTTTATTTTTCCAATGGCATTTAAAAAAAAGGAGAGAAAATGAAAAATAATAAGGAAAATTTCTTCACCTAATTTCCAAGCTCATGGTCCAAAATCTTTGATAGAAAAAAGACACACAGTCGAAATGTTCTACATCTTTAACCTTATATGGGCACACTTTTCACACCATTTTTTCCCAAAATCCAGTAAAAAATATAGGAGGATCACTAGAATTTCGAATTTCAATTGTTGATATTGCAAAATCAAAGTGCTCTAGAGTTTTTCCATGGTGCCAAATAAATTTATTCATTCAAAATGAAATTTAACCTATGGAAAATTGTCATTTCACCAAAAATTAGATAGCGAAATTCGAGTGATGGTTGCTAGGTAAAAACATAGAACATTTAGACTTGTTTGGAAATAAGTTTATAAGTAATTGAAAAATTGGATGTTAAGAAATATTAAGTCAAATGATGATGCCATAGTTAGCATGAGTAAAGTGAACTATGGTAAGAAAAGATAATTAAAGAAAATAAAGTTTACAAGTGCTTTGAAAGTGCACATGAAGAAGTATTAAGTCAAACAAATATTCCATGTTTGGCATACGTAGATTGAATTTACACACTCATGGTAAGAAAATGTGATTAAAATGTTATACTAACATATTAGGATCGCGAAGAAAAAGATTAAATTAAGAAAAAGTCCTCACTTTGGTTTACACCAAAGGCGAGGATAATTTTTTTTTATAACCATGATGAGAATTTTATAGTTATATGCAAGTCTACTCTTAGATTGTAGAAAATACATTAGGTAGTACATAGATATATCTTAAAAAAAAATTATAAGCCCTCTTATCCAACAAAACATCAACTTTATGGCTATGGGAGTCGACGATGGAACAAGGATTTCAATGCGGTTTCACAAGACCTTCATGGCAGTTGATGTTCCTCTTTCCAAATCTTTTAACTGCTTTGGAAATTTTCATGGTGGTCTACTTGTAAGCTTCACTACCTAGATGGTTAAAAAAAAATTAGTTTCAACACTGTTCTCATTGTTGTAGCTGTTTTTCAAGGACCATTTTTTGTCTACCATTGTGAGGTGCTAATTTATATGGGTAGCTTTCTCCAGGGCTTGTGGTCTCTAACTTGGTTGTGCCATGTCCCATGGTCATGGGGGATGAGGATGCTAAGACTATGACTTGGATATAATAGATTACCTACAAATCTAGGCCCAACCACCCATTTTAGATCATGCGCCGCTTGGTGTTTCTTCCTGTGTTGGAATGGGGGTGTCTTGTTATGTTCCATATGTTTTCACTGCTCCTCAATATTTGGGGTTTTTTCCGTTGGGTTGTGAGGCTTTTAATTCAGAGACTGCTCTCTCTCTAGGAAGTAAATCAAGCGTGGTGAACACCTCTGGGGGTGTATGAATTTCACAAGGACTCCTTTGGCACTCTTCATGTTCGGGTTTTCCTTCTCAGCGTACACTGCTACAACATCCACCTGAATTTATGGTGTTAGGGTTCTACTCTTCTCTTCAATCATTTTATGAAAATGTTCCGTGGGAATCCATCCAAAGTAAAGGAGTTTTATTCATGGTGGTAACCTCATATTTTACTATCCCTCCCCTACCCACTGAGTTTCCCTCAACTAGCAGCTTACCGAGGGAGATAGTGTCAATTGAGGGGGATGGGGATTTGGTCCAATTCGGGTCTTTTGAGCCATTGGTTTATAGTATTGATAAAGTTGTGCAGGGTTCCGAACTACCAAGCAAAGGTAAAGGAATCACTTAGGGAAAG
Source organism: Pinus albicaulis (assembly GCA_034641835.2). Taxonomy (NCBI): domain Eukaryota; kingdom Viridiplantae; phylum Streptophyta; class Pinopsida; order Pinales; family Pinaceae; genus Pinus; species Pinus albicaulis. The sequence goes on from CM076582.1 coordinate 770,023,216, forward strand.
AGAAAGAAAGACCATTGCATAAATATGTATGAGTAAGTGATAACGGCTTTAACGCAGGGCTCTGATGTTGTTATTCATCAAGCATAAGCCTTATATGACAAGTTTATTATTGGTAGAGTCCATGATCAGAAATTTGTGTTGAATCTACTCTCTAAATGGGCTGCGATGGAGGTTTTCTTGCTGATTAAAAACCCTCGGTCAATTAGGGTTCTCGGTAAGGTTTTGATTCACTTGATATTTCAGGATGTTGAGGACTGAAATTTGGTTGGTATTATGGTTTTGAAAATAGATAATTCTCCATTTGTTTTCAAACCTCGGTCTCTGCATTTTGACTCCAGACATGAATGTTATAACATTGTCCCTCTCTAGGTAAGAATTTTGTGCCTACATTCTCACTACTGGCATGAGTTAATCTTTCAGGATATTAGTATTACCTTGGGGTTCTATTTAGAGAATAAATCCTCCTACCTCACTACGAGAGACATGTCCATGGAAAGTATTCTCACAAATTTGGTTTTACGAGGTTGGATTACTGATTCAATAAATATGAGTTCAACAATGGCTCCTATGGACCTAGAATATGAAGGGGTTCCCTTTCGTAGTAGGATATGACACAAACATATGCATATCACTAAATAATGTGTGCTTCCATTGTGCTAAAGCATCAGGATCTGCTGGAGCTATGGAATTAGAGGGTCAACCACAAGAGATGTTAGTCTCTTCTTTAAGTATGCAATTTTAGGGATTAATGGAAGTTAAACAAGAGACACTCTAGGAATCAAAGGGATCGCATTATGTGGTTTAGCTTTGATTCAATCGCCTCCAATATGCATAGGTACCTTGTCGATAAATACACGTCTTCCTTTATATCTATTTTAAAGGATTTTATTATTTCTTGTGCACATTCCTTGGCAGTTTCTCTTTCGACATCTATGATCCAAAGATTTGTTAGATTTTTTAGCTTGTGCAATCCTCCTCGGTCATCCCCTTCTATTCTTGTATCAAATTTTCTTTCCCTAATGCTCCGGGTGATCTATCTTCCCCACATTCCTCCTCTACTCTCTTAACTTCTGACTTTACTTCCGAGAATCATGTCTCTAATGTAGTTCTTTAGAATCTTTGTTCCTGCATGGTTGTTTCTAGGCAATGGGGTATTGTCTAGGGCCTGGTTTAGCTCTCCTTGTACCCTGCGACTATCCAGAGTTAAATAAAAATCTCGTGAAGATCTTGTCCAAGTAAACAAATGTATATTAAAGGGGCCCTTAGAGCTAGGCCAACCCTTATGAGGATTCATCAATGAAACTTATGTCTTTAAACTATATGAGTATTTATTGTCCCTCCAAATACAAGGTATGAAGTGAAATATCGAAGATAATGACCTAGATATCATGTTTATTTAGGAAAACCTAAGATATGATAGTCAAATTTCTCAATTCTTGGACTTTGTGCTAAAGTGGTGCATTTTCATGGTTGTGGATGCATTTGCAAAATTAGGAGGTCTTGTAGTGGGGTGGAAAACTCATCAAATTTTGGTATTGAATACATGGAGTATGGAACTTATTTTGGGGATCGATATTTATTCCCTAGTTTTGGGTCATTCCTTCTTGCTAATCAATAGATATGGCCCTTCCAAAAACCATATTGATATATGGGATACTCTCTCAACTGATCTCTCATTCGATATGAGAATGTAATCATTGGAGGTAACCTAAATTTATCCTTGGGTCCTTTTGAATCTTGGGGCCCTCAAGCTAGGCTGGATACTTTAACTAATTTCTTTAGAAACATGTTAACCCATAACAGGCCAATGGATATGGAACCTACCAAAATTTCTCCAACCTGGAAAAATTGTTGTTCTAGTGAGGATTGAGTGGCTAAACATTTAGAAATTTTTCTCATTGTTGAATATCTTATGGATTCGCTTCCTCTAATGAAATAGTGGATTGGGGAGAGAGGCATCTCGGATCACTCCCCTATTTTCTCAGAAATCAAGGGAATTCGAAAAAAAATTGTAAGCTCCATTAAGCTAAACTTGGCATGGTTAACGGATGAAGAGTTCCCCTCTCTAGAAAAATCTACCTAGACTCATTTATCCCCTCGGTCAGAGCTTTATACTGTAGGCCAATTTGCATAAAATTTAAAATAAATTAAACAAAAGGCTAAGGACTTGGAAAAAAAAAATAAAATGATGGGAACTCGGGCACTGGAAGAAATCAAAATGCAACTCATGGTTATATCATCTACAGAGAGGGAAGGATTTTCATTGTTGGAATCTAGTATCACCCATAGGAACCTCAAAAAAAGGAATATTGACTTTCTTGCAACAAGATAGGTTGTATGACGCCCGAAAATCAAAGCTATTTGGTTAAATAGTGGAGATGAAAATACAAAGTTTCTTTAGGATTTTGATAAAGGTTGGAAAATGATGAAGACCATCACGATCTTACAATATGAAAATGTTGCCGATGTCTCATATTTTGAGGGGTTGGTTAGGCTTGGAAAAAGACACTTTGAAAACAATTTTAGAGCCCCTCAATAAACATCAATCGCCGAAGTAATTCAAATTTCTCAACTCTTTCCAATAATGGTGGATGAAGTCAGAAGAAAGGTAGTTATGGAGGAGGTTTCAATGGAGGAGCTCCAGGCTATGTTCCATAGTTTCCAAATAGACAAAATTCTTAGACCATATGGGTGGGGAGTTGAATTTTTCCTGGATCTCTTTGAAATTCCGGGACTTTATCTACTAGGGGTTATTGGAGATTCTAGGAGGGAGGGAGGGATCTATCTAGCATTCAACTCAAAATTCATCACCCTTATCCGTAAATCTAGCCATCCCCTCTCTTTATTGGACTTAGTACCAATTTCTCTATGTAATGTCATTTTTAAGATCATATCCAAGATAATTGTTGCTAGGCTTAAACCTATCCTCTTTAGATACATTTCCGTCGAACAATTTTCATCATTGGAAGGGAGACAAATTCATGAAGCTATAGGGGTGGATCAAGAAGGAATCCATAATATAAAAATGAAAAACCTGGAAGGGGCTATTATTAAAATCGGCTTATGAAAAGAATATGATAGAGTTAATTGGATTTTTATCAGATTTCTCTTTACTCATCTAGGTTTTAATTTGGACTTCATAAACTGGTTCACGAGTTGTATTCAAACAGTCTCTTTTACGGTTCTTATAATTGGGCCAACATCTTCCTTTTTCCATGCTTAAAGAGGATTGTGTCATGGCTTCCCCCTATCTCCTATTATTTTTATTCTGGTTACAAAGGGTCTGAGTCATATTTTGTCTAATGCTAAGAGGAAGGGGGTTTTGTAAGGCTCACTCATTTCCTGGAGCATGGAAAATTTATTGGACATTGGGTTCAACACTCCCTGTGTGTTTCGTGACATGGAATAATGACCTCTCGTGGATCCTAACTTTGGTGATTATAGTTGAGACTAATGCCTGTGGGTTTTGGTCTAATGACAATCGTGATTCCAACAAGTGGTATCAGAGCGACAGGTCTCGAGTTCGAAACTCACCCGTCTCACGTTGGGGGGGGGGGGATATTGTTGGACATTAGGTTCAACGCTCCCCATGTGTTTTGCGACATGGAATAACCACCTCTCGTGGATCCTAACTCTAGCGATTGTAGTAGAGACTAACGCTTGCGGGTTTTGGTCTAACGGAAATCGTGATTCCAACAAATATCCCATCTCCATTTTGTTGATGATATTCATATCTTTTGAACTGAGGATGTTAGATATATTTTGGTTCTTGTAAAGATCCTAACCATTTTTTTTCCGTGCCATATATATCTCGATAAATGCCCAAAAATCATCCTTATCTCATCACAATCTCTCTGAATCCTAGCTCCGTCAAATATCCAAGATTATTCCCTATGAATTAAAGCCATTAGAGATTGGTTTAAAATATTTAGGTTTCCAGATGAAACCAAACTATTAGGACAAAGTGGATTGGGCATGGCTAGTTTCGAAGGTGGAACAACATATTAAAAGAAAGTACCACATGTGGTTGTCTAGCGTTGGTCGCTTGATCCTCATAAAATTAATACTAGAATCTATCCTGATATATTGGGCGACATTACTCTAGATTCCTAAGTATGTATTGGAGAAAATTAAGTGCCTATGTTTTCTTATGGGTTGGTAATAATGAATCAATGGTGCTTACCTAGGTAAAATGGGATTCCATTGTTAAACCGAAAGCTATGGGGGGATGGGGCTTAAAAAAACTTATTTCATTTCTCCAAAGCTTTAGTTGCAAAATGTGGTTGGAAACTAATATCCACTCATATTCTATGGAAGTATGTAGTATGTCAAAATTATATTACTCCTAGTTCTTTAGAATAATGGTTAAGAAATATAGATAAGTGAAGAATAAACATATCAATTGTTTGGAGGGCAGTACTAAATTCTTTTGATATCATTAGAAGTGGTCTGGCCTAGAGAGCTGGGAGGGGTGATAGATTTAGATTTGGAATTGATCCATGGCCTAGTAGCGGTGTAAATCATGTGTCATGCTCTGATCTTACTAATATTCTAAGGGGTCATGGCTATAGTAAACTAGCTCACATTGCAAACCTAATTATGACCTCTATTTGGCGACAGGGTTGGATTTCAGCCAAGGAAATAGGACTAAAGGGGGGATATTAAATAACATGGTAGGAATACATAAAATATCTCTCGAATGGTCATATTAGATTTGAATGACAGGAATGATGAACTTAAATGGTGCATCTCACCATATGGAACCTACATTCCAAAGTTGGGTTTTATCTTCCTTCTAGGTGACCGATTAGATTGGAGGAGGAGTAAAAATGGTTGTGGAGGGCGATATGGAAAGCAAAATGTCCCCTTAAATCTAAATTATTCATCTGGTTTTTAATGATGAATAAATTCCCTACCTGGGACATTCTGCAAAGGAGGTTTAGGTCTAGTTGGTGCTATCTATGTCAAAATGAGGTGGAAAATGCAATTCACTTGTTCATGCGTTTCCCTTTATTCAAGTAGGTTTGGAACTTATGTTGCTTCACTCTAAATCATATTATTACTTGCGAAGGGGTAGACCTAGAGGTTACATGGTCTCTCTCATTATTAATAGGGGTTTGGTTGGCCAGGAACTAGGCAATTTTATAGGACAAATTATTAAAATCGGTGCACATCGCAGGTCCAGTACTGGTTATTTTAAGCCATTACCCTCAATAAAAATACTTGGAAACTCCTAGGAAAATCTCACTTGAAATCAGTGATTACTCCAAGACATGGGCTTACTTTGACAATGCCTCCATAAATAATGAACAAATATGTGGTGGTAGTTTTGTTTTATATCTATCCCAAAAACACTATTTTAAGGCTAAAATGGGTTTGGGATTGGGGAAAATAACCAAGCAGAACTCTCTCCTACAAAAAATTGCTTTTGTTTTCTAAAGAGAAGGGTTGCACTCACATTCACATTTTTTGGGACTCTCTGTTATGCACAAACTAGCTCAACAATTGTATTGCATGCATGAACATTTTATTACTTCCTGGTCTAGAGGAGATAAAACATATTATTAACTCTTTCACTATGTTTGCATGCTCTCACATTTACAAGGAAAGGAACCATACTGTTGATATCTTATCAAAGGAATATTTCCTTTTGAGAAGTATATTTGGTCAATAATTGAATAGGTTCAAGAACAAATTTTTTATCACATCCATCATCCTTTCAAGATTCTTTTGCCAACTATTGCTTTTGGATGAGATAGTTTTTGCACAGGCACTAAAGATTTTATTTATTTATTTATTTTTTCAGTTTTTTGGTCCCATTTTATATATCCACTTGATTGCAGGGAGTTTTTTGTGGTGAAGACAAATCAGGTTTTTTGAAAAGGGTGTTTTGAGAGGCTGTCTAATAGGTTATGATGTTTTTCTGCCTTTTATACACTTCAACATTAGAATCTCTTGGAAATTATGGGGGTACTATTTCAACAGTTTTGAAGTTTTTTCTTCGATGCTTTTGTGAGAAGTTCGTTGTTTTTGTAAAATTTCTCATGCACATGTTATCAACCATTTCCTAATGGAGTTTACAATTTTGTATAAATATTTTTTTATGCATTTATTTGTGATTGTAAGCTACATGTTTTCATAATGATCAACCTTGCCGATGCTAGCATGCTCCTATATACTCATGCTACAGGAAAGAAAATATATTTGAATACACTCACAAAGTGTATACGCAAAATGTGATTTCTGTTCATATTTTTAATGAATGGAATTACAAGCCTTTTTCTATGGAATAAAATAAAACTACAATTTTTTTCAGAGGAACTCCAAACTAGACAACAAAAAACAAGGTTTTGTAGGTATATACCTTACAAAAATGACCAATCAAAAAACTAAAATTACGTGTCATACTATAATTGATTGATAATGTAGTCCTTCACAATTATGTAATACTAATCCATTTAGTTCTAAGGAATAGGAAAAGGCCTGATTCGACCATTGATTTTTAAATCTCCCAATCTTAATTTACACCCTTCATCATCACATAAGTTCACATATTTATTGAGATCATGGAGAACATGGAAATGTGTTAATGAGGAGAACCCTTCCATTGGTTTCCTAATTCTTTTCATAAGAATTACTATTTTTTTCCCCTTAAAGAGCCCTTCTCAAATGCTAAATAAAAAGGAGGGAGTCCCCAAAAACAATGAGAGAAGTTACTTGTTTTTCTTTGGCTAATTGAATCCCTTGGGAAAGGGCATAATATTCAACTTCGTTGTTTGTGATGCATCTTAAGCCCCATGAATAATTTGCAAATTTATTGTCATTAGGGCCATAGAGCATCCGTCCCCCTCCTGCCACCCCTGGATTCCTTTTCAAAGCCCCATCAAAATTGAGGATTAGTCATTCTCATTTTCGCTTCCAAGTCCATAATTATGCATCTGTCAATCTTAGCTTTCAAACTGCTTGAGAAATTTTGTTAGCCCATTCCATAGTTGTAGGCGGTTTGTCCAAATTAGAAAAGTTTGAACACCATTTTCTTTCAAGGGTGTTTAAACCCTATTAAGAGGAGTCATTAGCAAAATTCAAAGCCCCAAACTCAGAGCACAAAACAATAGCTTTCGTGGCCATAGAGTGTGGAAAATTTTATAAATTATTGAAGACTATATTGTTTGTATCTATCTATGCCTTCCAACAAGTGAATTTTTGAAGTGCTTCCCAATTGTTTTTATAAAAGGATTCTGAGAGATACTCCCAACATAAATTTTTAACCATGATGTAAAATAATCCTAAAGGTAAATGGGCCATTTTAAATGATTTCAAAGTATAGTAGGCACATCCAACCATTACCACATTTGTTTATGAGCACTCCAAAAAAATATGTCGGATAGATTCTTCTTGTTGTTTGCAATGTGGACACCTTGAAGGACTTTAAATGACTCTCTTTCTCAAATTATTAGTAGTAAAAAAAAATTATGCGGCCAACAAAAGGAGTTTACCTTTGGATTGACATTGAATCTCCGTATATTAATGCAAGTACTTGATATGGGGGGAGCTCATTGAGGGAGGAGTTAGGATGCATAACGTTCCTTCACTGAGTATGAAGAATTCTTCCATCCGAGTTGATCATCCTCTTCTAGTAGCCATGGAGAAAAACCAACCAAAATATCTCGAAGTTCGTAAGCCAAATGATACAAGTTTGCAAGGAATCCTCTAAGGTTCGAGCCTATCCAATTTTCTTCATTGTCAAAATTTAAAATGTCTTCTAGTGTTGATTTTCCTTTAGCACAAAATATTCCCTCACAGGTAACAACTCATAATTTAATTCCAAGGGTTTCTTATCCATTATTTTTCCCCTCCATAAATTAATATCTCTTCCATTTCCAGGTTTCCAAAAGATATTCGAGTTGATGAAATGGGTTTTTGAAGTGAGTAGTGTCCAAATCGTTGAGCCTCTCTTGGGGGCTTGGATTGACTTTAAGTATCAAACTCATTCTGTTTTAAGTTATTTTTCCTTAAGGACTGCCTTCCACCAATATTCTTCCATAAATAAATTTTTGATTTGATTGAGTTTGCGATACCTCTATAGGCCTCCAAAAATTTATCAAGGACCAATTTAAATATTTTTGCAATTACTGTAGAAGCCCCTCCTAAAATAAGGGCACCATCAAAAAACTGATTGTGATTTATATTCTTTTTTCCACGAACAAACCTAATGTTTGTGCTCAACCTAGTGTTCCTAAATTGAGTTCATTAATTGTCAACCAGGGTTGGTAAACTGCTGAAGTGTGGTGCACTATATGTGCCTAGGTATTTGTTTCTTACTACGTTGTGTTTAGTGTTTTATGATGTTTTTGGTTTTATGGTTTTATGTTTGAAAAGGGAAAGAACTAAGTGCTGGTGAAAAGAAGCTATTGGTTATTTAAAACAGAACAAAACCTAAACTATGGATGACAAACAACAAATGCAAAGCTTGATAATGACTTCATTGCAAGAAAATAAATCACAGCACGAGCTTGAACTTATCCAATTCATTTGTAGAAATTTGCTGAATAATGATTAATTATCCACCAAGACTATCTTGATCACATATCAATTCGAATTCATATGCAACACATAATCTCTTCCACTCAGATCATCACACATGCGGAAATAAAATAAGCGATAGCACATCAAATCATCATACACATTAACACAGTATGTATGGGGAAAGCTTATAGTTGAAAACCCCGCAGCTATTGTGTATATTATAATGGAGAAAACATGTAACAAACTCAGTACAATGCTCCTCACAAGTACTCAGTACTATCTCATGAAGTTACACACAAACTAGCTTGGTTTTGAACAAGTCACGGGTTCAAAACACATCCACTAATTGCCTGCCTCTATTGCGCAATCAAGGCTTGTCTAAATAGAGATCCAAGGTTCGAATCTCCTTGGCTTGACAGTGCAATCATCATTGGGAATTGCCTCCAATTGTGGTGCAAATCTCATGCACAACTGATGTCCCAACTGATAGCTGTACTCACCCTTTCATCTACCTCTTTCACTGGTCTCCACTGAACTGTCCATGCACTGTAGTGAACTGATGTGTTCTTGAGTTGAATAATGAGTTACTAATTTAGTGAATTAAATAATATTTAATTCACTCCACTCATTACTAGTTGATTAGCTAGTTAAACTAATCTCAACTAGTTCAACTAAGTTAAACCGAACACAACTCCACCAACTGTCTCATCAACTCCACCAAAATTCTGCCACTGAAGTCCTAACTGAAGTCAACCATGCATGGGCTCACCAAACCCTTAGGAATAGCTTAATTCCTCTGTCAGATGCATGAGCCACTTCTGTAGCTCGAACTGAAGTGCTCCAAGAGAGTAAACTGAAGTTTAGAGTCCAAATATTATTAAGGGTAAATAATGTTTGACTTCCCTATTTTTAGGATAGGCAGTCTAAAAATAGACTTCGACCTATAGGTCCAAAAATAGAGGTCCATATATTTTTACCAACATGACCAATACTCCAAGAATAACATACTGCAACCCCTGGACCATGCTCCATATGTCTAAAAATAGACATAGTCTAAAAATAGACTTTGCGCTAGAATTCGCCTGCGGGCCCACTTAGTGAAGGCGACTTCATTTCACTAAGCTCCATCATCTTGTTGCATTTTCAACACTCCCTCTCAGCAAGATATGGATTATCTGCAACCCCTATCCTGCCTCTGTGGAATTCGAACTTGCTCCTGGTGAGCGCCTTCGTCAAGATGTCAGCATCCTGATCCTTCGTGGGAACATATGAAAGCATCATGATTCTCCGCTGAACACAATCTCTGATATGATGGTACCTGATGTCGATGTGTTTGGATCTATCATGAAATACTGGATTAGCCGAGAGTTTAATGCAACTCTGGTTATCACAATAAATCACTGTAGGCTCCAAATGCAACCGGAACAATCCAACGAGGATCTTCCTCATCTAAATAGCCTCGCATGCAGCCAAGCTTGCTGCCATGTACTGAGCCTGTAGGCGAGTGCCACGGATCTCTTGCTACTGTACCAAGGAAGCCTAACATCAACTTAAACTTTGAAAACTCCTCCGGATATTGCTCTTACCGGTCCGTTCGCTCACACTTGTCTGCATCGATGAAGCCGAGAAAGCACGCTCCATCCTCTATTACGTACCATAGACCACCGCCTCCCGATGTGCCTCTAAGATAACGCAATAAATGCTTGCCTGCCTTCCAGAAGAGCTTGGTAGGCTTAACCATAGCTTGCGAAAGCTGGTTAACAGCATAGCATATATCGGGTCGTGTATTGACCAGATACATAAGCGACCCCACCAACTATCGATAGACAGTGGCATCCACTACCTCTGCTGAAGTAGCATCCTCCTTCCTCCAACCACCAGGAAGAGGAGTGTCAACAGGCTTGCAGCCATGCATGTTGAACCTCTCCAGAATCTCCCGGGCATACTTGCCCTGAGAAACAAACAGTCCTCCACTGCGCTGCCAAATCTCCAATCCCGGGAAATAATGAAGGATGCCCAAGTCCTTCATCTCAAACTCTCGTGCAAGATCCTCCTTGCATGAAAGTATCAACCGCTCATCACCCGTCAAAATTAGATCATCTACATACAGTACGATGATCAACAGCTTCCCCTCCACCACAATCTGGTACAGGTTAGGATCCGCCTCACTCTTGGAGAATCCAAGCCCGGTGAAGTAGCTGTCTATCCGAGTGTACCAAGCACGAGGTGCTTGCTTCAGCCCGTACGGTGCTCTCTTGAGTCGGCACACATGCGACTCACTGCTGAAGATCTCAAAACCTTCAGGCTGCTCTATGTACACCTCCTCCTCAATAAATCCATTGAGGAACGCAGTCTTCACATCCATCTGATGAATGTGCCACCCCATCTGCGCTGAGAGAGCAAGGATCATCCGTATGGAAGAGTACCTTGCGACAGGTGCAAAAGTCTCCTCATAATCAATCCCCTCGATCTGTGAGAAGCCACGGGCGACAAATCTCGCCTTGTACTTCTCCACACTCCCGTCAGCCGCCTGCTTCACTTTGTAGATCCATCGCGAACCCACCACTGATTTCCCTTCCGGTCTTGGGACAATCTCCCATGCACTGTTCCTGATGATCGAATCATATTCTTCGATCATGGCATCAACCCATGCGGGTTCCTCCACAGCTTCCTCAAAAGAGGATGGCTCCGTCACAACACATTGACTCACAAGAGCCATGTATACAGTGTACCGATCCGGTGACTGCCTCTGTCTGTGCTATGCTGTAGGTGGTCCTACAACCTTCTCTGCATCTCGAGCCAGTCGCTCAGCTTCTGTAGTGCGCATGCGCCCTCTGATGGTTGGCGCTGCATGGGTGGTTTCTTCCACCTCCTGAACCTCCTCTTGTGGCTGATCCACATCCGGAAGCTCCTCCTTAGGAACTAACGGCTCCTCATCTGCATGCAAGTGTAGCTCCCTCTCAAGCGAACACTGCATGGCTTTCTCCTCCTGGAATTTTATATCCCGTCGCACAACAGTCTTGCGACTGTCTGGCACATACACCCGATAGTTGTGAGGTGTATCAGTGTACCCCACAAATATTCCAGCTTCAGCAGTTGGATCCAGCTTCCTTCTTGCATCCTTCGTCACATGCATGTAGACAGGAGATCCGAAAATCCGCAAATGGGAAATATCAGGCCTCTTGCCAGAATAAGCCTCCTCTGGTGTACTCATGTCAAGAACCTTGTGAGGACAACGGTTCTGCACATACACTGCTGTATTGCATGCCTCAGCCCACAAGTGAAGGGGTAGGCCCTGATCATGCAACATCGCCCGTGCAGCACCCACGATCGTTCTGTTCTTCCGCTCAGCCACCCCGTTCTGCTATGGGTTATGGGGTGCGATAAGCTCTCTCCAAATCCCTTCTGCGCTGTAGAACTCCTTGAATTTAGCCGAGATGAATTCACCACCGTTATCACTCCTTAGAGAAATCACCTTCTTCCCCGACTCCTTCTCGACCAGTGCTTTAAACTCACAGAACTTCGCGAATGTATCGCTCTTCTTCGACATGAAGAAGATCCAGCACTTTCGAGAGAAATCATCAGCAAAGATCACATAATACCTGTGCTTTGCTGTCGAAGCAACTGAGAAAGGACCACACACGTCTGTGTGAACTCTCTCAAGGATCGTCGTGGCGTGACTATCCTTCTCGTGAAAGGTGGCTTTCACATACTTTCCTAAAGTACACCCCTTGCACTGATCTGACTGCGCAAGAGTGCCCTTAGGAAGCCCAGTAGAAATCTGCTGCAGGATCTTCAAAGCTCCATGGTGAAGGTGGCCCAATCTCCTGTGCCACAGTTCGCCCTCATCATCCAGGCTCACCACTTCTCCCGCCTTGCATGCCATAGCTGCGCAGCCATCTACCTGCAACTGATAAAGGTTCTTGGTTCGAACCCCTATCTTCCGGGTCTCTCTAGTAGTCTTACTGCGCAGGAAGGCTTTTCCTTCGCTGAAGACCACATCATACCCCTTATCCTCCAACATCGCCACAGAGATCAAGTTCTTCTTCAATCCCGGTACATGCATGACATCCCTCAATACAAAGGGTTTACCAGACTCCCTCTGAAAGGATATGGTACCGATACCAGTCGCACTGTATCTACCATCATCGCCCATCTCGATGTGCACACCCAAATCTTTGTCCTCCAGATCTGAGAACAAATCTTGATCTCCCGTCATATGAAATGACGCACCGCTGTCCAAGAACCACACCGATCCCATCACACTTGAAACCAAGCATGCGATCAGTGAAAAGTCAAGCTCGAACTGTGAAGCCAAAGCCTCTCCATCTGCAGATCTTTCCGCTTGCTTGTTTTTCTTCTTCTTTGGACAATTGGTAGCATAATGTCCATGATCATGGCAGTGAAAACACTTCACTTTCGCCATATCCTGCTTCTTGCCCTTTGCACCGGAATGAGAAGTTTTCTTACCCTTCCCCTTCTTTGCTTTGGCAGCCAAAGCACAATTTTCTTCATCAGCTCCCTTTGATGAAGATCCGTCCCTAGTAGTCCTCCTTATCTCCTCCTGCATGAGATCCGCCCAAAGGCGCTCCCATCCCGGCAACTTCTCCCGACCATTGACACTATCTTGATATGAATGCCAAGCCTTCGGAAGACCAAGGAGAGCCAGGTCCACCATGTCCTCATCTTCGACAGTCACCCCCACACTTCCCGGCTCATCTCTGCATTGAGTGAACTTCATGAGGTATTTGGCGATACTGTCGCCTTTCTCCATCTTGATGTTCCTGAGCTTATCTTTGAGCGCCAGCTTCCTTTGGTTGCTCTTACTCTGGAATAGATCCATCAAATATTTCCACATTAAATATGGAGAAGCCTTTCCATGCAGGCTGGATACAATATGATCCTTGACGCCCTCCAACAGGATCCTTCGACATTTCGCCATCTTCTTTTGCCAAGCTTCGACTTCAGCAGGATCAATGGGCTTTTGGACATCCGTATCTACGAACTCCTTCAGTCCATTATCTTCTAATACTGCCTCCATGTGATCCTTCCATGCAACATAATTCGAACTGCCTTCAAGAGCATATTCGAGTCGCAAACCGTTGAAAGACATTTTCAACTCCAGCACCAAGAAAACAAAACTGCTGCAAAATTCGAATTCCAACTCAAAGCTCAACTGCTCTTGATCTGTGAGAACAAATTATTTCTAGCACAGAGATCGACTGCAGGGGAATTTACTGGATATATCACCTTTCAAAGGAAAGGATGGATCCAGAGGCTACCTGGCCCGCATGCAGACTCTGTCTACCGAAATAAGTTTGTAATCACTGTGATGATCAATCTCTGCTTCAATAGCTACGATACCATGTAGAAATTTGCTGAATAATGATTAATTATCCACCGAGACTATCCTGATCACATACAATTCGAATTTATATGCAACACATAATCTCTTCCACTCAAATCATCACACATGCGGAAATAAAACAAGTGATAGCACATCAAATCATCATACACATTAACACAGTATGTATGGGGAAAGCTTATAGCTGAAAACCCCGCAGCTATTGTGTATATTATAATGGATAAATCATGTAACAAAATCAGTACAATACTCCTCACAAGTACTCAATACTATCTCATGAAGTTACACACAAACTAGCTTGGTTTTGAACAGGTTACTGGTTCAAAACTCACCACCAATTGCCTTGCCTCTATTGCGCAATCATGGCCTATCTAAATAGAGATCCAAGGTTCGAATCTCCTTGGCTTGACAGCGCAATCATCATGGGCAATTCCTCCAAGTGTGGTGCAAATCTCATGCACAACTGATGTCGCCACTGATAGCTAACTCCACCCTTTCATCTACCTCTTTCACTGGTCTCCACTGAACTGTCCATGCACTGTAGTGAACTGATGTGTTCTTGAGTTGAATAATGAGTTACTATTTAATGAATTAAATAATATTTAATTCACTCCACTCATTACTAGTTGATTAGCTAGTTAAACTAATCTCAACCAGTTCAACTAAGTTAAACCGAACACAAATCCACTAGCTGTCTCATTAACTCCACCAAACTTCTGCCACTGAAGTCCTAACTGAAGTCAACCATGCATGAGCTCACCAAACCCTAGGAATAGCGTAATTCCTCTGTCAGATGCATGAGCCACTTCCAAGGCTCGAACTAAAGTGCTCCAAGAGAGTAAACTGAAGTTTAGAGTCCAAATATTATTAAGGGTAAATAATATTTGACTTCCCTATTTTTAGGATAGGCGGTCTAAAAATAGACTTCGACCTATAGGTCCAAAAATAGAGGTCCATCTATTTTTACCAACATGACCAATACTCCAAGAATAACATACTGCAACCCCTGGACCATGCTACATATGTCTAAAAATAGACATAGTCTAAAAATAGACTTTGCGCCAAAATTTGCCTGCGGGCCCACTTAGTGAAGACGACTTCATTTCACTAAGCTCCATCATCTTGCTGCATTTTCAACATCATTCATTAAAGGTGTGTTGGAAGAGCTTGAGAAATGGACAAGTTAAGTGTAAATGAAGTTCTCCTAAATAAACAATCAACTCACAATATTACAAAATGATTATTTGTAACAGAGTAAGGTTTCTATTCTAGATTAACCTATGATTTTGAAGTTACCCTATTCTGCAACTTGACTTATCACTTCTAGGCCTTATTCATAAGTTTTGAGATTTTCTGAAATAATGTTTGGGAAAAAGGCTATAAGTGAGTTTGTAAAAGATTTGCAGAGTGATCAAAGCCTTAAATTGGTATTACTGATCCCTGTTCATGTGATGATGTATCAATATAGATTCAGAACAAAAGTAAGTTTGTAAATAATGAAGGTCGAGAGACTAATTTTGACAACTAATACTACTTGAAATACAATGGATAACCTAGGCTAGAAAGTGGTCTATCAATCTTAAAAGACAGTGACTACAACTTAAACTAGAATGCCATTAATCTTTTCTTGAAACAAAATGAACTGAGACTGAACTAGAGTGCTTCTAATCTACTTGAAGCACAGTGAACATAGTTAAACTAAAATGCCATTATCAAACTGGAAATGTAGTGACAGAGTTGAACTAAATGCAATCAACCTCCGGCGTGCTCTAACTAAATTAACATGCAACTAGTCTATGGAATTCTACAACCCATCTCGTTCAACAGGAATGATATTTTGGAAGAGTTTGTAAAACAAGTATGGCTGTATTATTCAGTGCATTTGAACATAAACATAAAATTGAAAGCAAATACAACTAGAATCTAAGACACCACAACTGTTTCTTATTCATTGTTAATGATGTTTTGGAAGAGTTTGTAGGAGTAAGACCGGCTGTGACACTTAGTGTAAACAAGCATGAATCATAAAATTCGAAAGGAAATGCAACTAAAACCTACAATACCACAACTATGCCTTATTCATCGTGATGATATTTTGGAAGAGTTTATAAGAGTAAGTCTAGCTGTGATAATTAATGTAAACAAGTATGAACATAAACTTCAGAAACTTGCCTAAGCTAGAAATGAAAACGAGACTAAAATACTTATCTAAACCGTATAAACAAGGCTGCTCAGGTAGAAGGGGCCCTCTACCACCAGAGTAGCACGAAATATACTTCAATATTGACTCAACGCTTTAAGGAAATGGTACTTCTTTCATTAAAAGAGAAATTACTTCAAAACAGAGTGTTTTCAGACTTCTGCAATCTAGCAATCAACCACAAAATCTAACCTTGTCCCTCGGTTTCCCGAACCATATTTGTAACAAATTTACATAATTGTCATGAGATAACCTAGGGATAATTGTCTTTCCAAATAAAAACCAAACTAGGACTCTGATGGTGGTCACGTAATATAATTAAGGACATCTGGACTGTCCTTGTCCTATTAGGAGTCTCTTTCCTAGTTTGAGTTCCCACGTACATAACCGCCTACAGAATTCCATTCAAACTTCGTGGAGAGCAAAAAATGATGAGGGAATGATGTGGAATACGACCATATGTGGTTTCCTCTGAGATGACACCTGGAACCTGCGTAGACATGAAGACAGCTGCAGAATCGACAACTAGCTACAGAATGTCTGCATTCTGTAGCTAGATCTAGTTCAAAAAGTACTACAATGAAAAAATCATAAAAACATAGCAAGTTAGTCATGATATTCATTCTTAAAGCAATTTTAACTAATTCTACTGATCATTTGAGCCTGTGATTAATAATGGACAAAGGAAATGGAGTGGAATGTGGTGGAAGAAAGAACATCTTTGGAGCTCAACACCTAATACTAGGGAAACACTCACGACTTCCTTCAAAAACCAATATTTTGCTAAGAGAGTAATCCATTATGATATATAAAAAGTGGGACAAAGGGAAACCTTGATAGAGGCCATGAGAAGCATGAAAGAATCCAATTGTCCTTACATTTACTAATGGAGATATCCAAGGTTATTTGATGCAAAGGGAAACCCAATGTATAAACCTTTCATCAAATCCAAATTTTGACATAACCTTGAATAAATAATCATGTCTAACCCTATGAAGGACATTAGTCATATCAAGCTTAATGATTTTACTTTGGTATTCTCTTTCTTCTATAGAATGAATTTCTTCTTGGACTAGCATAATATTATCACATATTTGTGTTTTATGCACAAATCCACCATGGTTCTCAAAGATTAATTTTTGGAGAAGAAATTTCAATCTTGAGGCCAAATATTTGAAATGAATTTATAAAAAATTTTACACAACGCAATTGGTCTAAACCTAGAAAAAGAAGATGGATTTGCCTTCCTTGGGACCAATTCTACGAAATAAGTATTGATTCCTCCACCCATGAAATTGTATTTAAATGAGTAGTCAATCATTTTACAAATATCATATTTTATTACTTCCCAAAACCAATGATAAAAGTGAGGGAAAGACTTATCATATTTAGGAGCTTTATTTAGACCAAATGAGAACACCAAATTTTGGATTCTTTCCTCTAAAATTTCCTTCACAAGCATTACATTTTCAACATGAGAAATGATTTCATATACATGCTATAACACATATTATTCTTCCTCAAGACTAGGCAAACTAGCGGTGTTGTACAACTTAGCATAATGATGGATTGCCTTCTCTTTGATTTATTGAAACCATCAAAATTTATTGCCGCTGATCACTAATTCCTTGATGTTGTTTTTCTATATCTTGTTCCTTTCTTGTTTATGAAAAAAATTTGAATCTTTATCTCCTTCCTGGAGCCATAGACTCCTAGATTTTAATATCCATTATTCTTCCTCATCTTTCAAAGCCTTATGAAAGGCTCCAAATTATTTCTATTCCTCAGTTAGCATCTCATAAGTAACATGACCTTCCTCTATTTTGGACTGAAGGGAATCCATTCTCATTTGATGTGATTGTATAACAAATTCTATATCCATCGTCTAATCATAGGCCCACTACATCAAGGCTTCCTTGAGGCACTTTATATTCTTCTCCCAAATTGAAATTAGACTGCCTGGGAGCCATACTCTCCAAACTTGTTTTACCAGGCATACCATTAAAACCTTATTTTTGATGCCAAAGTGGACCATAGTGAAAAATAATAGGACCATAATACTCATCTTTTGAAATTTCTAGTTCACTAGGGCACTGGTCAAAACTATTCTGAGGGAGAATGCATGAGGATACCATAATACTTTTTGTTATAAAGGAATCAACAATCATAAATCGATCTAGTCTGGTAGTAACAAGGACCATGCCAAATCAATTTTTGTTCCATGTAAACTTGTTAGAGGGTGGTTTAAATTCCAACAAGTTTAGGCTTTGCATGAAGTCTACATAGTTTCTTGAGATTTATCTCTTACTAGAGACCCACCTTTATTTTCCCATTGATGCTGGGTAGCATTAAAATCCCCTCAAAAAATACACTCTAAAACAAAGTGGAGTTTCCTATATCCAATAAGGAATCCCAATGCTATGATTTTTCTCAGAAATGGAGCAATGTGTATAGATTAACAATAGAACATACTTGATTTCAAGGAATATGGAAAAATTTTGTTGCTAGCCAATGAGTGGATGATCACTGGTTCAATAGTTTAATTGAAGATTGAGCCCATAATGTGCAAACTCCACTAGAGGCTCCACGAGAGCTGTTGAGATTCAACAAGAAAATTCAGCACCCACACCTAGTGCATTAAGCACCTGGGTGCATTAAGCACCCAGACTAGTGTGGGGCCCACAATGTTGTTTTTGGGTGCATGTCTATTTTGGTTAACCCTTAATTAAGATGGACATTAAACTGTAATATATTCTCAATGTGGACTTGAATTAGTTAACTGAAAGTGATAAATTCAGTGAGCTAGTGGATTTCGAGTTAGAGGTAGTTGGTGAGGCATGCAGAGTAATTATAGTTGTAACAGAGTTCAAAGTGTAGTGGTGCATGAGTTAATGCAAGTTATAAACAATTTAACTCAGTTAAGTGAGTTAAACTCAATTGTGCTAGTTGTAATTGAAGATACAATAGTGAGAGATCTAGTGAATTAAATATTAATTAATTCACAACAAGTGATCTCACATGAAACTGAGGATTTACTATTATTAGCTGAATGCATGTCAGATCCAGAGGAGACCCAGTTGAGTTCTAGGTGAAAGGGAAGTTGACCATCAGTTGTAGGATTATTGGGTTGCACACATGCAACCAAACACCCATTGGAGTGCCCATGATACTTGTACAGTCAAGGTAGGCAATAATTCCTATCTTTTAGGGATCTTTACCATCAGGGATTGTGCAAGCAAGGCAGGCTGTCTGGAGGCTGATCTTATGTGTTGGTTAGTTTTTCATATGATAGTGTGAAACAATTAGCTGAGTACTGGAGGGCTCTTGTGAGAAGAGTTTTTTAATTAATTTTTTCGTGATCCATGCTTTATATAGAATAGAAGATAGTGGGGCTTTTAGCTGTTATCCTTCCCCGGGAAATTATTTGTGTTGTGTGTGATTGATCTTTCTTCATGTTCATGTGATTAGCGATTGTGTTTTAGTTCCGCAAAATATTTGTAGAAGCGATTCAGTATTTAACTTTAATACATTATTAGATCGAGTGAATCCAAGATACACATGCATGTTTTATAATTTCTACATGGTATCAGAGCACAGGAAATTGCAGAAGTGAAGCAGGAGCTGAGTTTGTGACTGGATATAACTCGAATTTGCAGAATTACTTTCTTGGTGCTACAGCTAATTCAAGATTGAAATGGCTTTCAATGGCTTGAGGTTAGGGTATGCACTCAAGGGAAGCTCAAACTATATTTCTTGGAAGGACAATATGGAGGCAGTACTCGAAGACAATGGCTTAAATTAATTCATTGACATTGATGTTCCTAAACCCACTGTGAGAGATGTTGTAGATCATGATGCATGGAAAAAGAAAGTGGAAAAGGTGAGGAGAATCCTATTGGAGGGAGTACGAGACCACATTGTCTCAAGCCTCCATGGGAAAGCCAAACCATATGCAATGTGGAATGCTTTGACGAATCTATTCCAAAGAAGCAGCGACCATAGGAAATTGGCGCTCAAAGATAAACTCAGGAAGATCAAGATGGAAAAGGGCGACACCATTCCAAAATATCTTACAAATTTTGTCCAATGTTGGGATGAACTGGGGAGTGTTGGAATAACAATTGCTGATAATGATTTGGTGAGATTGGCTCTCCTACGACTTCCCAAGAGTTGGCACAATTATCAAGGCTCTGTCAATGGAAGGGAAAAATTTCCAGATTGGGAACGACTGTGGTCAGATTTGGTGCAAGAGGAGTTCAGACGGAACACCAGAGATGGGTCTTCATCTAAGAATGAGGATGAAGAGGATTGTGCTTTTTCTGCCAAGGCGAGTAAGGGGAAGGGGAAGAAATTCCATTCTAAATCCGAGTCCAAGAATGGCAAGAAGCAGGACATGTTCAAGGTGAAGTGTTTTCACTGTCACAAGCATGGGAATTTTTCTACTAACTATCCACAAAAGAAGAAGAACAAGAAGGCTGGAGGATTTGCAGCTGGTGAGGCCCTTTCCTCGCAATTTGAGCTTCACTTCTCATTGATCGCATGCATGGTGTCTAGTGCATTTGGATCTATGTGGTATTTGGATAGTGGCGCTTCCTTTCACATGACTGGAGATAAGGAAATTTTTAGTGACTTGGAGGAGAAATATCTCCAGATGCATATTGAAATGGGCAACGACAAATGGTATAGTGCTATCGGTATTGGTACCATTACCTTTTAGAGGGCATCAGGTAAACCCTTTCAATTAAAATATGTAATGCCTATACCAGGTTTGAAGAAAAATTTGGTCTCAATTGCAATGTTGGAGGATAGAGGCTATGATGTTGTTTTTAGTGATGGAAAATATTTCCTGTGACATAAAACAACGGGACAAGCCAAGAGGATAGGGATTCGAGTTAAGAATCTCTAAAAACTGGAGGTAGATGGTTGCGCAACAATGATGGGCAAGGCAGATCAAGTGGTGAGCCGAGATGAGGGCGAATTATGGCACAGGCAATTGGGTTATCTTCACCATGGAGCCTTGAAAGTCATGCGATAGATTTCTACTAGTCTTCCCAGGGGTAGAATTGCACAGTCAGACACATGCAAGGGATGTACTATGGGAAAATATGTAAAGGCCACCTTTCATGAGAAGAAAAACTGAGCTTCGGGGATCTTTGAGAAATTTCACACAGACGTGTGTGGTCATTTCTCTGTTGCTTCAACAACAAAACATAATTACTATGTAATCTTTGTTGATGAATTTTCTCGTAAGTGTTGGATCTTCTTCATGCAAAAGAAATATAAAACATTCTCTAAGTTCTATGATTTTAAGGCATTGATGGAGAAAGAGTCGGGGAATCAAGTGAAGGCTCTTAGGAGAGATATTGGTGGAGAATACATTTCTAACGAATTCAAGAACTTTTGCAGCAAATAAGGAATTCGAAGAGAACTCATAGCACCTTATAAACCGTAGCAGAATGGGGTCACAGAGAGGAAGAACAAAAATATTTTGGGTGCAGCACGAGCGATGTTGCATGATCAAGGCCTACTGATGCATCTGAGGGTGGAAGCATGAAATACCACGATACATGTGCAGAACTGTTGTCCTCATAGAGTACTTGGCATGAGTACACCTGAAGGGGCTTTCACTAGTAAGAAGCCTGATGTTTCACACTTTAAGATTTTTGGCTCATTTGTTTATGTGCATGTGACCAAGGACGCGAGGAAGAAGCTGGAACCAACAACTGAGGTTGGGATTTTTGTGGGGTATACTGAAACACCCCATAATTATCGTGTGTATTTTCCAAATAGCAGAATGAATATTGTGCGACGAAATATTAAATTTGGTGAGGAGAAAGCCATGCGGTTGTCCCTTGAGAGGGAGCTGGACTTGCATGCAGAGGAGGAACTGTTGGTTCCCAAGGATGAGTCTCAAGATGTGGATCAGCCACATGAGGAGATTCATGGAGTGGAGGAAAAAACTCATGCAGAGCCATCCATCAGAAATGGCAGAAGGCGCACCACGGAAGCTGATAGATTGAGACTTGATGCTATAGAGAATGTAGGAGCCCCTAATTCACAGCGTAGAAAGAGATAGTCTCCTGACTGATTTACTGGATACATGGCTCTTATGAGCAAATGTATTGTGACTGAACCATATTCCTTTCAGGAAGAAGTGCAACAACCAACTTGGGTTGATGCAATGGTGGAGGAGTATGACTCCATTGTCAAGACCAGTGCATGGGAGATAGTCCCAAGACCGGTCGAAAAGTCAGTGGTTGGATCGAGATGGATCTAAAAGGTAAAGCAAGCTACTGATGGGAGTGTGGAGAAATACAAGGCCATATTTGTGGCTCAGGGATTCTCACAGATCGAGGGGATAGATTATGATGAGACTTTTGCACCTATTGCAAGGTACTCTTCCATAAGATCCATCCTTGCATTCACAGTGCAGATGGGCTAGTGCATTCATCAGATGGATTTGAAAATTGCGTTTCTCAATAGGATCATTTAGGAAGAGGTGCACTGTATGGGCTGAAGCAAGCACCCCGTGCTTGGTACACTCGGATAGACAACTATTTCACAGGATTGGGCTTCACCAAAAGTGAAGCAGATGCAAACCTATACCAGGTTATGGTTGAGGGTAAGATATTGATCATTGTTCTTTATGTTGATGATTTAATAATAATAATAATAAAATATTTTGATTATGAAATGATAGATTGTTTTTGGCCATGTGGTATTGATAAGACATGACATTAGCCCATATTATTGTAACAAAGCATATTCACAACTTAATAATATCTACGGTAAAATGGAGGTGAATATCCATGATTAAAAATCTTGTTTATATTGTAAGTATTAAGTTTTTATGTGCTCATTAATGAAATTTAAATATGATTACAAAATTATTATTTTAAGTTAAATGGATCTTAATTTATAGCTACTATTTATATCTTATACATTTTAATGTGTGAGGGGGTATATATATATAACTTAAAAGTAATTATAATCTTTTTTTCTTTTAGATTTAATAAAAAAAATGTTACAAAATTAAATTTAAATAAAATATTTATAAAATATTTTGATTATGAAATGAGAGATTTCTTTGGCATGTTAAATTGATGAGTCACTGTATTATCTCATGGTATTGTAATAAAACCTATTTACAAGTTAATAATATTTATGGTAAAGTGAGCATGAATATCCATAGTTAAAAATAATGTTATATTGTAAGTTTATCGTAAATATTAAATTTTTTAGTGCTTATTAATAAAATTTTAATGAAGTTACAAAATTATTATTTTAATTTATAAGGTAAAATCAATCTTACCTTACAAAAAATTTGAATGTTATTATTTTATTACCTTTAACTTTCTACTAACACTACTACATCTCTCCATATTGAATTCTATATTACTTTTAATTTTTTATCATTATTTAATTGAGCTAATATATAAATTTTTACAAATTTTTCTATAAATTGAACTATATTTAAAAATGTTTATTTTTTTACATTACATCTACATATATCTCCTATATTAAATTGTAGAGAGCTTTTAGGCCAACAATGTTTATAAAACTTTTGTTTAAAGTTATTTTAATTAAAAAAATATTTTTATTATAAAAAAAATATATATATATATATATATATATAATAATGTAAAAGTTATAAAGTTCAAATTGATGAATCAAGTTCTAAATATCTAGGAACAATGTTTATAAATATTTTGTTCAATTTAAAATTGATGTAAGTCAGTAAAAAATTAATCAACATTAGGTAATAGAAAATAATTTTTTTTTGTATTAAAGGAAAGTTCACATCGCCAATAATCCATTCCATGCCTAAAAAAGTTTTTTGCAAAATTAAACTATTTTAATTTAAGATTATTATATAAATTAAATATATTGAAATTAGTAATAATTTTTTTATAAAAAGATTTTATATTAATATTAATTTTATATTTTAAAGAGTGTGAAAATCTATTACAATTTAGTTGTCAAACTAATAGTGACATAATTATCATTGACTAATCTCCTTAAACTTTATATTTTAAAGAGTGGGAAAATCTATTATAATTTAGTTGTCAAACTAATATTGGGCACAAGTATTATTGGCTATTATCAGCAAATGCAAGATGAATCATCATTGTTATTCAAGGAAAACTACTCCACCTGGAATTACCTACTAGTGGTCTTTAAGGTGACAAGGTTTCACCACTCCTAGATGCCTCTAGGTCTTGGACCATGAACCTGTTTCTTTTCTTTCGAATAAGACAAACTCTTAGCCCAAAAAAACAATTTTAGTGCATACTCCAAGAACAATGTTACCGATGAAATAAGTAACCTCATTGTTACCTACTTTTTGAAGTATCAAGAAAAACACCTGATTTTGAAAAAGTGGCGATGCAGAATCAAGAAAAACAAAATTGAGCATGTTTTTGGCACTTTAAGTTTTTTCATTTTTTTTTTTTAATTAATTTTTTTTATTTTTTTATTTTTTTTATTTTTTTTATTTATTTATTTTTATTTTTATTTTTATTTTTTATGTGATGTTTTTTATGTCGATTTTGAATAATGGTGGTGTATCATCACCAATGTTTTTTTATAGGATTGATTTTGACATTATAGATTTTCTAATGTCTTCTTATTTTATGAGATGTTTATTTTTAGTGCATTTATGTACTTGTGTTTTAAAAATTAAAATAATAATAATAATTTTTTTAAAATAAAAACTTGTAATGATATCTTCACTTTTTCACATAGATAAAAGATGGAAAAATGGTCAATATTCTAAAGTTTATATTTTTTACATGTTTATGTATTCTTAAACAATTTTTCAATGCACATCAAAAAATTGTCGCTAAAAAACCAATATTTTGAACCATATGACAAAAAAATCCAATTTTTCAATATAAATACAATGCAAAAAATACACTTTTACAACCTTTTTGTTGGAAAAAATATGTTAAATAAACTAATTTTTTGAGAGAATCTTAACAAAAAAACTTAAGAAAATAACATTTTTATTGAATTTTATGTCAAAAAATAATAGCAATCACATGTTTTTTGAAAAAAAAAAGGGTTGTTCTCATAAAATATCAAAGTCTAAACATTACAAGTAAAACTAATTAATAGTTCTCAAAAATAAACTTTGTTTGCAAGCATAACTTAAACATCATCAACAATATCAACTAATACATCTTCAACATCATCTAGAACAACATTGATGGCTTCTTCCGTAGCATTTTCTTCTTCATTTTGATCATTGCCATCTTCTAATGGATCTTTCATGTGAGAAAATCTTCCAAAGTGTCCATTTCCAATCATTCCATATAATGGTGGTTGAGGTTCCTTTGCTTTTTTTGCCACACTTGATTCATTAAAATCTCCTTTCCTCAAACCAACTTCTTGCTTCGCATCTGGAAGGAATTTAAGAGCATTAATTCTTTGTTGAATAAAGTTGCATTGAACTGGGTCTTTCTCAATGGCAATGCAATTTCTTCCTTTTAGTAGGCAACATGCTAGTGTTGTACCTAATCATCAAGCACACAAAAATAAGTAAAAAAATTAGTATGGAGACATAAAAAATAAAAAAGACAATATTTAAATTTAAATTTGTATAATAAAACTTACTTGAACCTGAGAATAAATCCAAAATCCATTCTCCTTCATTTGAACATATATCTATAAGATAGTTAATCAATGCTTGTGGTTTTTTATAAATGTTAACTATATATCCTTTTGCATCTTTATCCTCATATGTTAGTTTTCTTACAACTGCATCATAAACCAATACTTGACTATGACTCTTCCCATCTACTCAATTCATAATAATATGCTTATAGCTATCGTCTTTTGTCCAACATTCAATATGGATGAACTCACAATCATTTATAATAGGGTGATCTTCGGAAGAAACAATATTTGACTTTTGCCTATAACATAACATAGTAAAAGTTCAATTAAATTTTACATGAATACAAAATTTTAGGAGGAATCAAACATACAATTTCAAAATCTTACCATGTAAGTTGCATCCTTGAGTTTGCTTTACCCTTGAAGCTTGTTAATAACATTGGAAACTGTGTGTCTAAATGAAATGTCACAAATCGCCAAAGTGGTGATGTTGTCACTTCTTGAAAACCTGTAACCACTTTACTAAAAACTTGATAAGTATATGGTTCTCTAGCATATTCAATGTCTAGGAAATTGAAACCATGAGGAATATATGCAATAACTAAGCCATATTCCGTTTTAGGTATTAGTGATGCAATGTCTTCACAGTCACCTTGTATTATTTGATATTGGACACTGTCGAGCCCATTCCAAATGTAATGATTAAGAGTAGGATCAAGTTCAACATTCATAAGATGCTTCATTCTCATGTTCTCCATCTTAATTTTTTTAATAAAGCTTTTGAAAGTATCTGGTACTCCATTTCCATCATTCTTTGACATCTTTAATGAAATAATATATATATATATATATATATATATATATATATATATATATATATATAAGTAATAGAATAAAAATACTTTAAATATGAATAAAATGAATTTATAAATCAACATACCTTATTGAATGCAATATAAAACTTTTTTAGTGTTGATGTAGAACTTGCTTCTAGGTAGTTGCGTACAACATCATCCCAACTGTCTTCATTCAACATTTTAACCATGTGTTCTTGTATTTTCATAAAAAAATTCTAACTGAATAAATCAAGTTAAAAGCGTTAATATACTGACATGTATAACAAATTCTACCAACATCATTATGTTTTATTTAAAAGAAAATTATAATGAAAGAAAAATAAGAAATAATTCAAAAAACTTACTTTTGAAATTCTGCACACATTTCTTCCATTGATAATTCACCTGACTTCACACGGGCTAATACTGATTTGACTAATTTATCATCCTTCACACCTTGCATTGTTCTCCAAGGTGTGATAGTCATATCCTCTGGAAGCTACTTCATTTCAGGACCCCCCCTGATTGTTGGTACATATTATGGGTTTACTTTTTCTAACCTTCTGATTTTTTATGGAAATATTCTCCCACCGATCAAAAATTTCATCAATCAAATCCCATACCTCTGCAGTTCTAAATGCCAACTGAAAAATGTTATCTGTGCCTCTGAAGAAATTTGTATTCAATTTTCCATCTTTTTCTTTTTTTTCATCAATTTGATAACATGTTTCCATTAAACATTCCTTTCGAAATGCTACACTAACTTGTGTCTTATCCCCACCACATTTTTATATGAATTCATTATGAATAAATCTGACCCTTTGGATGAAAGTCATTTTCATTCTGTACTCATTATCTGCATTATGATCCCATGCCAATAACTTTGATTCCATTTCTGTTAAGCCAGTGTAAATGATGCATTTCACTGTTTGAAAAAGATAGTTATTGGGATATTATGCAATCAATTGTCTCTTAGCCTCTATCGAATGGTTCCCTCCAATTACATAATATTTATAATCAAAACATTTTGTCTTGTCAAATGCTTGTTTGTTGGGAACCTGACATGGATCGACAAGAACCACATAATCCACCACATGCGCATAAGGATTGAACCTGAACAATGTTTTCAGATTATGTACATGTAGGTGATGGCCCTTTCTAATTTGATATTGAGATTGTCCTTCATCTGGGCCATAAAATTGGTTAACATTAAGCTCAAATGTTTGGCCACCAAGAATTAATTTATTCTTCCTCAACTCTTGTCGAATAGCATTTTGGTTTGTTTTAATGATGTCATCCTCTAACACAGCACCTGGTGTTATGATTTCTCTGCTTCCGTGAGAGCTTTCAATTTGTTCTTCATTGCTGCTCACGACCTTTACAGGTTCACCCATATTTGATTTCCTAGTCTTATTGGATAACATATCAGTTTTTTTATAAACAAGCTCTCCTTCAGGAGGTAAAAGAGAGACATCTTTGGCAATTTTTCTTTTTGGTGTCTAATCTGTTTTCTCCTTTTGCACAACAGTTCTAATCTCCTCCTCACTAATTCTATCATAATTTTCTGTTTCATGTTCGACACCTTCAAAAGAAACATGTTTAAGTTTACTAGATTGACCCACCTTAGTGACTCTTGGTTGATCCCCTCTTTGTACTATTGTAGTGTCACGAGCTATTGCTCTTTGCTTCAATCTCCTTTCCTTTGCTTTGTCTTTGTGGAAAGTGTTGATCACATCCATAACATTTGGCACCAACATATAAATACCTTCAAACATGTTTGAAAGACTCGGAACAAAATCCTATGAAACAAAATAAAACATGTCAATGATCAATAATTTATAAAAAATTGAATCATCCTTACAATAATGCATAGAGAAAATAAAAATAAGCATACTTACAATGTTATTTGCAATGTTGCTTGATATTTCTTCAGAAAATTTTGAAGATATTTCATCTGTGTCATACTTGACAATTGATAGACGATATCTAACATTCTCACGTTTCTGAGCCTTCCTTGCAAGAACATAAATAGTGTTTGTATTCGGGACCATACATATGTCTCGTACTCTGCCCATCACATCATATGGCTCATTTAAGTCAATCATACCACAAATCAAATAGATGTGTATATCAGCCTCCATTTCATTGTCTTCAAGATACCATGAGAAATCGGTTTTATCTATTTCCTCGGCGTTCTTCCAATCAGAAATAAGCTTTAATGAACCTGGTGCCCCACTTGCTTGACTTTTATTAGTGTGTGCAACAATATCCTTATTGCGTCCAACAATGTCCATAGTGCATCCAGCTGCAACTTTAGATTTGGGAGTTGTATCCATAGTGCGTCGAGCTGCAGCTGTAGATTTGGGAGCTGCTGCCCTAGGTGCAGAAACATTCACAAAAATATTTTTTGATGCCATTTTCCTGATAAATATATATATATATATATATATTAGTTAATGGAAAAATAATGCGGATAAAATAAATTTAATAAACAAAATTTATTTCTAAAACTAAATAGCTTGAAATTAAAGCAGTAAAATTAACTATAAAAATTTTCATTTAAAAACAAAATATTATAAATCATATGTATATATATTTATATAATATGTTTTGAATACATCTTATAAAAAATTTAAAAATGTGTTTAAATTGTATAAAACAATTTAAAAAAAATAAACTATTATTTTCAAACTTCAGTTTTTTTTAATATTTAAAAAATAAAAAATAAAAAAATTACTAACTATTTATAACAAATGTTAAAATTAAATTTTATTTTTTTAAGGCAATGATTTTATTAAAAAAACTTATAATCTTTTAATATATTTTAAAATTTTAAAATTTAATTTTACATTACATAGCAATTGAATAAAAATAAACAAAATAAAATAAAAGAAAAAATTATTTTACTTTACATAGCAATTAAATAAAAAATTGTAAACTTAAAATTATAAAAAATTAATGTAAAAGTTTATAAAGTTATATAATCTTTTAATATATTTGAAAATTACAAATTTCTATTTCATATTACATAGTAATTAAATAAAAATAAACAAAATAAAATAAAAGCAATTAAACAAAATTAAATAAAAAATTAGATTTTTTATAATGTTGTTTTAATACTTAAATTTAAAATAAAAATAAAAATAAATTTAAAAGAAATTTAAATATTTAAATGTTAAAAACAAATGTTATATATATATATATATTGTATTGATATATATTGTTTTTTTTTTAAATTTATTATATTGTATTTTTTTTGTTTAATTATATAATGTTTAAAGACAAAACATAATTGTTATTTAATTTAAAAAAAAATTAATTATATTTGTTATTTCATAATTTTTTTTAAATTTTTTTATATGACATAATTAATAGATAATTATTAAAGCATTATTTGATTAAAAAAATTGTTAAAAATATAAAAATATAACAAATATATTTAAAAAAAACAATTTATTAAATAACAATTATGTTTTGTTTTTAAATATTATATAATTAAAAGAAAAAAAATACAATATAATAAATAAATAAAACACATTTGTTTTATATAACAAAACAATAAAGAAAAAAAATAAAAATTGAATATTTAAAATTAAAAAGAATAAAACTAAGATTTAAAAAAAAAAAAAAACATTTTAAGTAATGAAACCACTGATATATTTATGATAAACAAAACAAATAAAAAATGTTATAATATTACTATTTTTTTTTAATGAGCATGGTCGTTTTATGGATTTTTCTGTCTAGATGAACCTATAAGTCTTAAAAAAGAAGAAAAAAAAAATTCTAAATTTTTGTCCTTAAAACCCGAAAATTTTTTAGTTCTTTTTGCATTTTCTTCACTAAAAAAATATAAAAAATTATGGTTTTGAACCTAAAAACCTTAAAAAATTAGTTTTTGAACACAAAAAACTATAGAAAAACAGATTTTCTCCAAAATCATCTTTAAATTGACAGAATAGAAGAAAAACTAACCTTTGAAATGCAGAAAATTGATGTCACCAATGCCAACACAACGCCTCCACAAAATTACGAATAGCAATACAACGCCTCCAATGCCAATGCAATGTCTTCACGAAGTTACCAATGCCAATGCAACACCTCCACAAAATTACCAATAGCAACACAACACCTCCAATGCCAATGCAATGCCTCCACGAAGTTACCAATGCCAACGCAACACTTCCAGAAATTTGCTCTAACAAATACCAGAAAACTTGATGTGATGTGATGAATAGAAACAATCATTTTTATTATATAGTGAATATTGTCTGATTGGTTTACTGTTTAACGAATGTGAGATTAAAATTTCAAATTTAAAATATTTACATTTAGTTTATTATAGTTCATACTATAGTTAAAATACTTAATATTTGCATGTAGTTATTATAGTTAATATTTTATTTAATATTTACATGTACTGAATGTTGAATAATTCAAATATAATCTCAGATTAAAAATTAAAATATGAAATACTTACATGCAGTTAATTATACTTAATATTATAGATAAAATAGTTAATATTTGCATTTAGTTATCATAGTTAATATTTACATGTACTCAATGTTTAAAATCATGGGATTAAATTTTAAAATCTAAAATATTTACAGGTAGTTAATTATAGTTAATATTTACATGTTATTTTTGTAAATATTTACATGTAGTCAATCTTAAACCATTCAAATAAGAAAATTATTTTAGTTTCGAAGACATGCATGAAAGGAATATTTTGTGGATATTTTGAGTAGAAAGTATGGTGAAATGTTTGAAGACCAACAGTTTATTAATAAATTTTGAAATATATTTTAGATGAATATAACGTAAGTTTAAAATTTAAAATTTAAAATATTTACATGTAGTCATTATAGTTAATATTTGCATGTAGATATTATAGTAATATTATAGTTAATACTTACATATAGTCAATGTTAAATCATTGAAATAAAAACATTATTTTAGTTTGGAAGGCATCCATGATAGAAATATTTTGTGGATATTTTGAATATAAATATCGGTAAAATATTTCAACACAAACAGTATATTAAAAAAATGTTAAATACATTTTTTGACTAATATTTGTATCAAATATTTGAAATGAAAATTTTGGAGGGAAAGTTTTTGGCAAAATTTTTTGGGGGGAAATTTTGGAGGGAAATTTTTTCGTGAATTTTTTTGGAGGGAAATTTTCAGTCTTTAAGCTATATATTGTAAATGGGAGAGGAATTTGTATCATTCAACCTATTCTTGTTGAAAACCATGGTTTCTTCTGATAGCGAAGTTTTTCTTTGTACAACATCAACATCTTCGTCACGCAACAACTCTATTCAGAGTGATGAATATAATGGGAGTTCGTTCACCATGAATAGAGAGTCAAAAAATTGACTTGGTCGTAATTCTAAAGATGATGAGAACAAAATTGATGAGGCGCAGCAAAATGGAATTTCTGTAAATCGAGCGCCAGTTATACCACTTACTCTTAATCGTAAGGATTATGAAAGCAACAGTGATGAAGGGCATGATGAAGAATTTCCATAGTCAAAAGTTTCACTTCGTCCTAATCCCAAGGATTATGAGGACACCATTGATGAAGAGGGAGATGAAGAATATCCACTTCAGCTTAATCCTAAGGATTATGCGAGAACAACAAATGAATAGGGGAATGAAGAATCTGCAGAGTCAAAATATCCACTCTGTCCTAATCCTGAGGAGTATGCCAGCACCACTGATGAAAAGGGGGATGTAAAATTTACAGAGTCAAAATATCAAATTCATCCTAATCGTAAGGATTATGCGAGCACCACTGATGAAGAGGGGAATGATAATGTTTCAGAGTCAAAACATCCACTTCGTCCCAATCCTAAGGATTATGCCAGCACCACTGATGAAGAGGGAAATGAAAAATTTACAGCGTCAAAATATCCACTCCGTCCTAATCCTAAGGATTATGCAAGCACCACTGATGAAGAGGGGGACGAAAAAATTCTAGAGTCAAAATTTCCACTTCGTCTTAATCTGAAGGATTATGTCAGCACCACAGATGAAGAGGGGAATGAAGAATTTGCAGAGTCAAAATATGCACTTCGTTCTAATCCTAAGGATTATGTCAGCACCACTGAGGAAGAGGGGAATGGAGAATTTGCAACGTCAAAATATCCACTTTGTCCTAATCCTAAGGATTATGCCAGCACCACTGATGAAGACGAGGATGAATTTCCAAAGCTAAAATTTTCACTTCATCCTAATCATAACGATTATAATTTAACCACTGATGAAGGGGAGGATGAAGAATTTCCAATAAATATAGATTCAAGGCATTCACTTATTCCTAATCCTAAGGATTATGAGAGTTTCAGTGAGGAAGGGGAGGGGCAGGATGAAGAAATTCTAGTGAATACAAATTCAAAGCTTCCACTTATGCCTAATCCCAAGGATTATGAGAGCACCACTGAGGAAGGGGAGGATGAAGAGTTTCTTGCAAATGATGATTTTAAAGGCACAGATCTGAATATTGCATTTTCTCCAAGTGACCATTTCAAAGACACTCATGGTGATGAAGAATTGAATCCTCTCAGGGAAGAATTTGAAAGCATGGGTCAAGATGGTGAAGAATTTCTTTTGAGTCAGGGTTACAAAAGTGCCGATGATTCTTGTGAAATGTTTTCTTCAACTAATGATGGTAAAGAAAATTTTCTAGGCAATGATGTTGATGAATTTCTTAACTATGTTGAGGATGATGATAGTGGGGATAATATTCCTCCTAATGGTGATGAAACTACTTTTACAAAGGATGATGGAATGATGAAGTCGTTGCAAGCAAATATTGCAACTAGGAGTAGGAGTAGGAGTAGACCTTTTCATATCAATCCAAAGCATTCCAGTTATACAAGGGCGAGGACAAAATATCTCACGACAAGAATTTCTATCGTTCATTTGATTTCAAGTGAATGTTGTCGAAGGGATTGCTTGAAAAATATGGATTTCAACTTTGTTTTGGAGAAAAGAAAAACATATATGTCAATGAATAAAAGCATGCAAAATTCATATTTAGTGGGTTGCATGCAATCTACACTAGCAGGTTATGATTATCATATTGGGAATGCATTGCTTTGCAGAAAGGCGTTCAAAATGTTGTATTCAATTGGTAATTGTCGTTTATCAAGAATCCAGGATAGATTGGAAAGGGATCCCACATATTATTCAGAAGCACGTTATAAATGGAAGGTGGGGCCATTTGCAAATACTGCTAAGACATGGATGAATGACTTCTTTTCAAATCATGGAGAGTGTATGCCAAATAAAGACACAATACATATTCCAGATAATTTCTCGAGACGAAAAATATTCATGTTATACAAAGATTATGCAGAAGTTGTTGAAGGAATTGGTAATTTTATTACATATTCTTATTTTACAAAGATATGGAAAACTGAATTCAACAATGTTCGTATCCCTAAGAAGACAAGGATGGAGATTTGCAGCACATGTGTTTATCTTAAAGAAAAAATAGATAAATGTCAAGGGGCGGAAATAGGTATGTGTTTAAAACGTTGTTTTTTAAAATTTGATACTTATCAACTATGAAAATATATTTATTCATATGTTTCTTTTATTTTATGTACAGATTCTGTTGTCAAAGAACTTCAAGACCGTCGTAATCAACAAACAAGTGAAAGACAAAAGTTGTATAAACATCGAAAGAAGTGTTATGATCATCCAAATAAATATCTGGGATTGATAATTGATAGTATGGACCAAAAGAAAACACTTCTTTCACATTTTGTCCGCACGCCAAAAAAATTATAGGAGGAAAATTTCATTCAGTTTCACTTGGTTGGTTGTATGGTATTTAATGAGAAGATGTTTCCAAGAGTTTTCTTCACAACTCCAAATATTCACAATGATGCAAATCTGACCATAACTATAATCCATGATGTGGTTACTCATTGGTCTGGGATTCTTCCTGAAGTTTTGTATTTACAATTAGACAACACAAGTCATGAGAACAAAAATCAAGTTCTTTTTGGGTATCTAAACATGCTCGTTGAATTGGGGATTTTTAAAAAGATAAAGGTTGGTTTCCTTCTTGTTGGGCATACTCATGATCATATTGATCAAATGTTCAGTTGTTTTTCAGTAACATTGAGGAGGAAAGGTGTTGGGAGCCTGCCATCATTAATTGAATGTATTAAGAAATCGTACATTTCAGAGCCTGTTTTTCATGTGTTGGAAGAAACTATTGACATGCGAAGGTTTATTTTTGGATCGCATGGTGAGGAGAAATGCATTGAACAACTTAACGACATTAGTTTCCAACATCAATTTCGTATCAAAAAAATTGATGGGATAACACTTATATGGGGCAAGAAGTATTCAACTGTTGAAGAATGGGGACCATCATCAGGTTTAGCATTTTTGAAGGTCATTCCAGAGTGTCCAATATTTTCATCAAAGATATTGTTATTACAGTCAGTTGCTAAACTCCATAATGCACAAAGGCAAAAGAGAGACATAGATTATTCTGAATGTCTAGAGGAAATTAAAAGATGTATTAGAGATACATATGAGTACTTTGATGTTGCTGATTCAGTTTGGCGGGAGTCTTTTTCAATAATCAAAGTGATATGATTTCAAGATCAATAAATGGGGATACGCTTTTGAAGACTCCTTTTTTTTGCCACAAAATATGCCAAATGAACATGAACATCAGGAAACACACAATGTTGAACAACAACAACCTCAAGCTATTATTAATTCCCCATAGGTAGAGGAAAGAGAAATCTATATTGGTTCTAGAAGATCACGTGCACAACGTGAAGCCATGGAAGACCTTTACAGGGGTTCTGTGCAGGATCTTAAGGAGGGTTGCATGATAGCAGTGTTAGCAGATGAAGATCCACTTGGCTATCCATTCTGGATTGCCAAGGTTATAAAAGGTCATTAATGAAAATGAAGAGATTACAGTTGTTGATGTACATTGGTATGCCACAAGTACCCACCCTTTCAATGGTGTGTACAAGCCAGAGATGGTAGTGGAAAAAAGAATTGGCAGAAAGAGAAAAAGAAAGGGCGCAAATATAAATCGTCGCCGCACAGATGTCTTAAAATTGGAGGATGTTGACATACTTGTGTATGACTTCAATTTGACAAAGAGATGAACTCTTCGGTTGCAGACCATAAATATTTTGAAGAAATTGCTACCAGAACAATTACTGTTGAGATGGGACTCTGCAGAATGTAGACGTAGATCTACAATACTTTTGAACTCTGAAATGGTGGACATGCATGTTGACTCAGATGGAGCACTAGTTGATGAAAGAGAAGAATATGGATCATCTTCATTTGCATCGAGCCATTCATCCGAAGATGTAGATTATGATGGTGTGCCAGAACCTATGGTTGATTTTTTTTTTTTTTAACTGTAACGGATATGTTTTTATTATATTAGAAAGATTTTGGGTCTTTGCCGAGGCAGCCCCTTTTACAAAGTAGAGATCTATCTACTGCATCTAAAAGTCAATAAGTACTTTCAAGGCATTTGGACAGTGCTTATATTGTTTACAATGATCTGCCCTTTCATGAGCGAGCTGCCTTTGTTTGCCATCTCATCTGCTTCGTTGTTTGACTTTCTCAAAATGTGATGAAGTTTACACTTGTCAAAGTCTCGAAGGATTCTCTTCAATCTGTCCAAAGTTTTGTTGAGGCTGGCATTGCTGAACGAAGTCTCCGTGTTTATATTTTTTATTATCAGTTCTGAATCACCGAAGACTTGGAGCACTTTGATTCCCTTATCTCTTGCAATAAGACAAGCTTTTAGGAGCCCAAGGATCTCTGCGTGATTGTTGGATTTCTTGCCAAGTCCCCAACATAACCAATCTTTGGAAGACCCACCGGGAGAGTAAATAACTCCACCCGCACCAGCAGCACCGGGGTTCCCCTTGGACGCCCCGTCGAAAAAGATGGTGGAAATGTTTTGGGACCTCCACCAATTTTGAAAAAAATCATCCTCATCTCTTATGCGCCATTCAGGATTGTCACCTTGTGGGGGTTGAAGGTACTTACGTGGATGGGTCGCAAGCATACCAAGCCAGCGCTTTTCTTCGGGCAGTAGCAAATGATCTTCTTTAAAGTACTGAAATTGGGCCGCTTCCAGGAGGAAGGACTTAGCTTTTGCAGCAACCTACAGAGGGGTATATAGCAGCTCTTTAAAAATCCTCTGATTGCGGGCCAACCAGATCTGCCAGCATACATATTTGGGGAGCGCTATCTAGATTCTACGCCAGAAAGATTTGGAAGGGATTCGATGGGGATAGTATTGACTCCAAGAGGCAAAGAGGTCTGCTACTGAGTTCTGCAAGGGGGCTGGAATCTGTAAGTCCTGTAGAGTGAGAACCCAAACCTCTTCAGCAAATCTGCACTCCATGAAAAGATGCTGGGCTGTTTCGAAGTTATTACAGCATAATGCACATCTATGCGGCCCAGCTATTTTCCTTTTTTCCATATTATCTCCCGTAAGCTGCTTGTTATGGACCAAGGTCCAGAAGAAGAAGTTTACTTTTGGAAGGGAAAGCGGATCCCACACATTCTTCCAAAACTCCTTAGTTTGACTACTATTTCTAATGACCTGTAAAGCATTATACCCAGCTGCTGTGGTATAAACTCCAGACTGTCCCCAGCCCCAGCTATCTTTTTTGGTTCTGAAAACAGGTGCAGCATCATCCAACAGTTCGACTAGCAGTGCTTGTTGATGAGAAAACCGTGCTGGCACTCTATGGAAATCCCATCCATTCCAGTCTCCACGCTGGTCCCAGGTCGAGATGTCATACAGTCTGTTTACACCTGCGCGCTCCAGCCAATTCCTGAGGTCTGCAATGTCATTGTTCTGAGCAAGTGGATCACTTCCCATTATACTATCAAGCCATAAATGCGTACGCTTGCCGTTCCCTGGAATCCTGTAGATTAATTTTTTGAAAAAGTTTCTGCTTTTACAACATAATTTCCAGACCTGCGTGCTATTGGGTGCACTTGCTGTCTGTAGGTTGGAGAGCGCGTTATTGGGACCATACTTTGAGCGCAGGGTAACACTGATTGGATGAGAGGGCTCGTTGAACAGCTTCCACAAAATCTTTCCTCCCAAAGCAAGATTGACAAGCGTGGGATCTCTAATTTGCAGGCCGCCTTCAGAGAACGGCTTTTTGACCACATCCCAGTTAACCAGATGCATTTTTCTCTCGTTGCCTTTCCCTCCCTACCAAATAAAATCTCTGAGCAACTTGGAGATCTGCTCCATCACATTTCTTGGTGCAAGGAGGAAAGCCGCCTGGAAGATTGGGAGAGCAGACAGCACAGTTTTAATTAAGATTACTTTACCTCCCTTAGTTAGCCAGTTGCCTCCCCACGCAGCAATTTTGGATTTAATTTTTGAGATTATGTCACTCCATAACGATCTCTTGTTAACTCCAGAAGTTATGGGGAGACCAAGATATTTAAACCTGTCCCAGTTTGCCTGACCTTTAAACCCAAGAAGAGCAGAGATTGCAGAGAGTTCATTCTGGTCTATGTTCTAGCTATATATTTCGCTCTTACTCTCGTTAACCAAGGCACCTAAAACTCTGCAGTACTTTCTGAGGACTGAGTCGAATGCTCTGGCTATTCTGATGGAGGCTCCTCCGAGTAGAAGAGAATCGTCGGCAAAGAGAGCATGGTTCAATGGTTCAGCTCCATTAGAAGGTTTGAGGCCCGGAATATGACCTGCTATTCTTTCAGCAGTGAGCTTACGACTGAGGGAATCTGC
Source organism: Pinus albicaulis (assembly GCA_034641835.2). Lineage (NCBI taxonomy): Eukaryota > Viridiplantae > Streptophyta > Pinopsida > Pinales > Pinaceae > Pinus > Pinus albicaulis. The sequence continues at coordinate 770,061,552 of CM076582.1, forward strand.
CATTATGATATACAGGAAGGGGGAGAGTGGGCAACCCTGCCTGATACCTCTCTGAGCTTGGAAGAAGTTAGCAGGTCTGCCATTAACTAACGGAGCAATCCAAGGACTATCAATGCAGGGTTTTATTAAATGGACAAAATGTATCGAAAAACCAAAGGAGAGCAGGACCTTAGATAGGAAATTATGATTAACTCTATCAATGGCGTTTGCCATATCTAGTTTAATCAACATACCTTTCTCCTTTCGTTGCTTACTTGAGTGTATTGTCTCCTGAACTTGGATCACGTTGTCCAGAATATGCCTACCCTCCACAAAGCCACCTTGATAGTTGGAGATCAGTTTTTTTAACAATGGCTTGATCCGACTTGCCAGAATTTTTGCCAGGATTTTATAAGAAGCATTGCACAGCGAGATGGGTCTAAATCTAGCAAAGGAGTCAGGATTGGTGTCCTTAGGAATTAAAGCCAGGTAAGTGGACTTGGTTCCTCCACCAATCTTGGCTTTTTGCATGAATCCTCTTGTCATTTTAAGCAGATCTGCCTTGATAATGTGCCAGCAGGATTTGAAGAAGTGAATTGTGAACCCATCCGGCCCAGGGGCCTTATCTGAGTCCATGGACCAAATAACTTTTATGATTTCCTCCTCGGTAATGGGTCTGCAGAGGTTTAAGTTGTCTTCAGGACTGATAAGGGAGGGAACACTGGAGAGAAAATCATCCGCCTCCTCATCATTGCTTTGAGTTTCTTCTCTGTACAAGTTCCTGTAATGGTTTTCAGCAGCGACTTTAACTTGATTGAATCCTTTACATACTTGACCCTCAGCTGTTTTGATTTCTGCTATGTAGTTCTTTGACAGTCTAGCTCTATATTGCCGGTGGAAGAAGGGAGTGTTCCGGTCCCCAGCCTTCAACCAAAGGCTTATGGATTTAAGCCTCCAGTATTCTTCTTCCTTACGAAAAGATTGATACGTTGCTCTTTGTGCTTTTACTTCCTCCTCGAGCAACTCTGATGTGATATCTCTGTTTTCCATATCTGTTTGCAGGTCCGACAAAGACTGCACAGCCTCCATTCTCTGATTGATGGGGTTGGTCTCCGGTGTTTTTATCCAGTCCTTCAGAGCTTGCTTTGTAGCTTTCAATTTTTGCTCCCAAACGTAGCTGGAGGATCCCGAGATTGGATTGGCCCATGCTGCCTTGACAGTCTCCATGAATCCATCTCTCTCGATCCAGAGTGGGTTGAATCGAAAAGGAAGCGGACCCAAGTCTTCTTCATCTTCCAAATGGAGCTGGATGGGTTTATGGTCTGAGGAGAGCTTGGGAAAAATTTTGGTGGATATTTTCTTGTTCATCATAATGGAACTTTGCACCAAGAAACGGTCTAATCAAGCAGAAATGTGCTTCGAACCAACCCAATTATTTGACCATGTGTAAATGCCACGAATGGGCCTGAAATCAAGAAGGTCCCAGAGCTGGGTGATCTCCTCAACCTTGGCCAACATAGGGTCTCTGGAGCTGTTTCCCCCCCTCTTTTCTTTTGCTTTCAGAACAATGTTCAGATCCCCGACAAGAATGATGTTGCTGGGATTGGTCTACTCAAGAAAGGCCACAAGTGTATCCCAACATTCTCGTTTTTCAGAATAAGTCACCGGAACATAGAGATTGAAGAGAGAGATGGACAACTTACTTGCCTTATGCTTCAGCTCCGTGTATATCCAGTGCTGGGTTTCATGGGACCTTAGCAGCTGAAAGAGGTCGTCCATCCAAAGTGTTGCCAGCCCTCCAGGGGTTCCCCTTGAGCTGACTGCTTTTCCTGCTTTTTTGTTCCACTTTGTTCTGCCTAACTCTAGAAGGGCCTGCCCTTCTATTTTGGTCTCTTGGAGCATAAGAATGTATGAGGGGTCTGCTTTCAATAGGTCCCCGACTGCTTCTATTTTAGAGGGGTTCCCCAGACCTCTGCAGTTCCAAGAGACGAGTTTCATTATTTACAAAGAGGGGGGTTGGGGCCTCCCTTGGAAGGCCTTGGTCTGATATTTCGCCCAATAGACATTTCTATTGTGGATTGACTTCCTTGAATCTTGAGTCTTTCTGCCTCTTCGTCCCTCTTCTCTTTACGAGATTTCCTTCCTGCTTTTTTGGAAGGGCGCTCGTAGAATTCATCCTCGGAAGAACTAGAACTAACCACAGGTTTTTTCCTTGCTATTTCTGCGTAGGAAGGATTAGTGGGAGAGCCTTGATTTTCCTCCATCTGAGTTGTTTCCTCTCTCTCTTTATTTGGAGGAGAAGGGGTCGGCTGTTCCTCATTCTCCTGATTTAGGTTGGCTTGTATGTCCTGCTCTCTTTCTGGTGCATTTGGTGGTGCTTCCGCTTCTTGGTTGCTTTTGGAGCTTGATTGACCTCCTGTCATATTTCCTTTACCTGTGCCTTTTTTTAAGCTAGTGTTTTTCTGGACTAGGGTCCATTGTTCCCCATTTTGTTTATCTGCCTGTTCCTCAGCCTTCTTCTTACAGTGCTTTGCAAAGTGACCGTGCCCGTGACAATGCCTACATTTAAATGGCAGTTGTTCATAGTCCAGCTCTTGGACATGCGTCCACCCAGCAACAGTGAGCTTGATAGCTTCCGGTAATCCTTCTTCGAGATCTACTTCTACGCATATGCGGGCGCATGAGTACTGATCCTTTCTTGCCGCCTGATCTATGTATTTTCCCAATGCATTTCCTATTGTCTGGAGAGATTTTGGATTCCAACAGTGGAGAGGCAAGTGAGGGAGTCTAACCCAAACCGAGACAGCCGAGGGAACATCCTGGGAAGGGTCGAAGTCAGGAGACCATTTGTTTAGGTAAAGGCCCTGAGGGCCCATGAAATATGGTCCGTTTCTGAAGATTAATCCTTTGTCTTCCGGGTTTTCAAAGACAAACACAAAGAAACCCTTACCTACGAAGTAGCTATTGACTCCCTCCTTGATCAAAGGCTTCTAGTTCCTTTGAGTCCAGTCCTCAACAGATTTGGGAGAGGGCCAGAGGCCCGTGAACTGGCCTATGAGGCCCCGCTCCGCCAGATTCAGCGCTGATTTGCAGGTGTCTCCTTCAGGAAGAGCCACTGTGGGGATTGAGTCCATTTTTTTCACAAATTTCTGCTGAGACAAAGATGGAGGGCGTTTGGGAGCATTAGCAATCATTGCCCTAAATGCAGAAACCTCCGGAGGCGGAGGGGGATCAGGAGTCCCGCGGTCATCCATGGTTAGATCTGACCCAGAGCAGGCCGAGCAGGACGAAGCTGGGGCGCACTGGAGCTGCCAGCAGCCCAGGCGCGATCAAAGGGCGCAGTGGGAGGCAGAGCGGAGGACCAGAGCCAGCGCGCGATAGGACATTCAGAACCTATGGTTGATTTTGAATAACTATCTAAGACACTTTTATGTAATTGATGTTTGCATGGTAACTTGAAATACAAATTTTGACTTCCATCTCATTTTTCATGAAGTTAAGAGACATTTCTATGTTTGTTGGATTATATGTTTTAATTATGAAGAATTCATCTTTTTAGAATATCGACAATGCAACAATGAATTACAAAAATAATTTATGTTATATTCAATGTACCAATGTTGATACTTTAATTATAAGTAAAATAGAAAATATAAACTAATGTTGAATTTTTAGATTATGCAGTGATATTACCATGATATTATGTATTGTTACCATTTGGTATAAGATACTTTTAAAATTTTTAATAATTATATGCGTCATTGAAAGGGAACACTTTGTTTTGATGCTTGATTTTTAGGTTTTGGTTGAAATTATATTTAAATTTGTCTTATGCTAAGATTTGAAAAAAGATAAGTTTTTATCCTTTAAAATTAAAATTACTCTTACTTGTTTCTGTTCAATGATAATTTTCTCATTTACTTGTTCATTTTTTTTAAATTGTTAAGTCTTATAATTTCTCAATAATTTCATTATTCAAGTATGTTGAACACTTAAGATTGAAAAACTTTAGATTTACAACTTGTCATTAAGGTTTTTATGCGCTAGCAAATTTCATCTTTAATGTTATGGTTGACAATAATTACAATTTTGGGGTTGTTTAGAGTCGAGATATTTTATGTTTAACAACATGGATGAAAATTGCTCGAAATGATAAGCCCTTCAGACATGTATTTGTTTATCTTTAACATCATCTATCAAAAATGTTAGAAATTTACGATTTTAAAAAATGTCCTAATATGTTGTCTTTAATTCCATTGTTACAAGTGTCAAAATTATGACAATTTTTTTTTTTTGTTATTCCAACATCAATTGGTTTTGTTTTGAGGGTGTTTTTTCAATCCTTTTTTCAACAAACAATTTTTTTTTTAGCATAATTTTATAAAATGTTGAAATTTGACCTTAAAAAAAAACCAAGTGCGTTCTGGAAGACACACTTTTTGTTTTTGGGGTGTTTTTTCATGTTTTTTGAGACTTTTTGGGCTAGAGTTCCCGTTTTGAGGTCAGGTTACCTATTTCATCGATAACAGTGTTCAAGCCCAATTAATATTAACTTTTATATATATATATAGATGTATCTATTTTGAAATAGAGGTTCCAAAATTTTAATTTAATTATCAATAATTATTAAATGGATGATAGGGATTTAACCTCCATCCAATATTTCCTAATAGTAGTGAGAGATCAAAAGTTGAAATTTATCTCCAAAATTGTTATGTTCTTTTAGTCTTTCAATTAAATTGATTAATTGGAAAAATGTCAGATAAACAAATGTCATATGAAATGAGTTATAATTTTCTTGAGCATGTGGTATTTATAATCCATGGTATTGTAACAAAGTCTATTTCACATTAAGATTCTTGTTACATGTTTTTTTAATTGTATATATGTTTAATTTGTATTAATCACTTTTATAATTAATAATAATTATAACTTAATATAAAGTTATAATTTAATTAATTTTTATAATTGAGGTTTTATTTTCTTTTAAATCTTGGCAATGAGATGTATCATGAAGTAAGCATTTTGATATGTTTATCATCAGTTGATGTCTTATTGGTTTATGGGGGGATAAGGGACATGTCTCTACTTTGGCCTGTACCTGTTCTTAGCCTTCAGGCCCACAATGTATGGTATAAAGTGTATAATTACCTCTTTTGATCTTGGGCCTAGCCCACATTACTCCAAATAATTACCCATTCACCATGGTAATTTAGAAAAACTAAAAAAAATACCTCTTTTAATTATATTCATAAAAGTTATATTTGTAAATTTTTCACAAAATTATTAAATTGTATGACTAACATTTATATTTCCATTATTCACAATATTAATACCCTTACATTATTAATACTATTTAAGGGTAATATCATTATTAATACTATGAACCTACCTTATTAATATCTCTTATGAGCTTATCTTAATAATGTCATTTATATTTCCAAAGGGGTTGGATTCAATAATGGAAAGTGACGAGTCTTTCATTATTGGACATGGTTCAATTCCCATGAAGGCTTAACTTTAAGCCATAGAACACCTTGAGGTAGTGGTTGAATATGTGGGTGCCCTCAAAGAGATTATATTAAACAATTTCGTGAGTCCCGCAGACATAGTTGGATCAAAGTCCACTCTCATATTCTTCAATTAAATGAATCCCTCAATGGTAAAGCTCAATTGGTGATCATTGTGTTATGAAGTGTTATATAAACTATAAAATTCAAAGTTCAAAAGTTATGTATATAAGCACCTAGATGTCATAGTGGTAGCAATTGGAATTGACCCAATATCATATGAGTATGAAACCAGTCCCTCTAATGACCCTCAAAAAAATATCATTTACATGACTACCAACATACCATGCCCAACCCAACCCTTAAAAAAGATAAACAAATCTTGAACCAACTTCATTCTCTTAATATATCATCCTAAGTTTGTTTAAATGCTATGACCTATGATATCTCAAAAACCTTATAAAAAAAAAATCACTCTGATAAAAGTTAGTTGTAAAACCTTGCTTGCCTTCTTGGTTACCCATACCCAAATTGATAGTAAATTGCCATGAAATTAATGAATTGTGTAAATCGATGGTAAATTGCCTTGAAATTAATGAATTGTGTTTTTGCTATGATAGATCATTTTCATGTGGTTGCCCTACAATAATTGAAGTACTTTCCCTAAAGCGTGAATCCATGTGATGTTGCGAAGAATTTCCCCAAATCGGCATTTCATAAATAAAAACTTCCGCAGATGTAAAACATTACAATAATCACCTCCATAGCTGCTACATTTGATTACAAACCTAAAAAAAAAGGTGTCACGTGACTTACATTACGTTGATATTACGCAAATTCCCTTCTTATTTCTTATGAGTAAGTGGGAAGTGTGTTTGCAATAGAAATAGACTTTGGTGTGGATGCTTGCTCTCTCACCATATATATATACACACAACCGCTCTCACCACATATGTATAGAACTCCACTAGAGAATGTAGTCCCCTAAGGCAAATATTAACCCAAGGTTTCAGGTATCCAAGGTTTTTGCAATAAAATTATCTTACTCAAAACAAACAATGCATTTCATAACACAGTATATTACTATGGCAGTTTTATTCAGTAACCAAACACTCTTCATTAATCAATAATGCCACTGTTCTTGGATAATCCAACTACATTAAAATAACTGGTTCCATTGTTCAATATAAGTACACTGAACGATATTACTAAATGATTAAATTCCCACCTACCTACAAATTAAATATTACACTATCAAACCCTGATCAGAAATCCTATCAAACAAACCCCAAAGAAGACTTCTACAGGAAACAATTGTCCAGAACTTGCTTCCGAGAATGGTGACCGATCCGTCTCAGTATAACTTACGCTCTAGGTTCAGGAACTTCGGTCTCTCATCGAGCATGCGGCTTCAAATGATCAAAAGTGGCACTGACCCGACTCTAAATCCACTCACAGAACTCGCATTCAACCACTGAGAATTCGGCTCTGTTACAGGGTGTTCTTGGTTACTTAAGGGGCCCCATTTAATGGCTGCTTCAGACCTTGAATGCTTCTGATTCAGATTGACCTCGTTTTTGTCACATAATTAATTATAGAAGTCGTTTCCTTCAGAAAGATGCCACATAATTAATTATAGAAGTCGTTTTCTTCTACTATCTGCTATACAAATGAGGCTGGGAATGTAATTGCGTGCTGCCGCAGGAAGATTATCGTAGCTGAAAGGTGGCTCAGTTCTAGTCGACCTTGAATTGTTCAGACTATTCCTGCGATTGCTTCAAGGAGCCATTCACACTTAGCTTCAGGATGATCCAATTAAATGACCAATCCTCTGCGCTATCGCGATCCAACCTTAGAGATTCGACATATTTTTCCTCAGAAGATCTGCGGCTGCCTCAGAAAGTTCAGAAAGTTCGTTCTACTGGCCTCAGAGACTTCGGTGACCTCAGAACTGACGTTTTTTTTTGCTCATGATGGTTTCGGCCTTCTTCAGAATTAACTTCTGCTGCCTTAAGTAAATTCCCTGCCCTCAGAAAAGAATGTGGATCCCCTGCTTTAGCGTTCTTTTCAACAACAAGCCCTTGATAGAATCAGACAGGAAATTCTTCCTTTGTTGCTAGAACAGAAGTAGAAAGAAAAAAGAGAAAATAAGTTATCAACTAGCCTGAAATATTTCACCACCAAAAATGATAGGAGGAAAGGGGTGTCTTAAAACCTAGCTTCAGGGCTCGATAGGAGAAAATGGGTGTCTTAAAACCTAGCTTCAGGGCTCAAAGAAAATCAGAGATAATTGATTCAATCCAACGATCATCCAAATGAATTCAACCCTATTGTAGATTTCCTAGAGGCATTCTCTCCTTATTGTATTTATAGAATTCAACCCTATTGTAGATTTCCTAGAGGCATTCTCTCCTTATTGTATTTATAGATTTCCTAGAGGCATTCTCTCCTTAGTTGATTGAGTAAAGTTTACACCAAACCCCAACCTTGGTTTCTTTGCCCAGCTGCCTCAAAATTTATCCAAACATAAGATATTTTGGGATTTTCTCCTTGATTATATAGTCTACAGGGAGGGATGGGCTAATTCGTCTTTTAAGCTCAAGAACATTACAGTCCCCTTTTGGACATTGTTTGTTCTCAAGCAATGACAAGTTCTGTTGCTGCCCACTTTATTCTCCCTCCTTGATATTCAAAGTTAGATCAGGTAGATATTTAGCGTTTTTGACGAGTTCTTGTAATTCATGTTCCTTCGTCGTTTCTTCACAAACAAGTTGCAATTATACATTGTCCCCACATAATAATATAAATTGTTGTCATGAAAAATGAACAACTCAGGATGCAGCATGCTTCTTCATTAGCGTCAAGTGTATATGATGAAACATTTGAATTGTTTGTTCTCAAGCAATGACAAGTTCTGAGGCTGTCCACTTTGTTCCCCTTCCTTGATATTCAAAGTTAGATCAGGTAGATATTTAGCGTTTTTTATGAGTTCTGGTTGTAATCCAGGTTCCTTTGTCGTTTCTTCACTAACAAGTTGCAGTTATACATTGTCCCCACATAATAATATAAATTGTTGTCATTTGTGAATGAACAACTCAGGATGCAGCATGCTTCTTCATTAGCGTCAAGTGTATATGATGAAACATTTTCTTTTCCTCCAATATAGCTTTGAAAAGTCTCGACAGGCAATCGTTGTTCATTTAGCTCAACCTGAACTATCTTCCCAAGGCACCTAGCGATATCCACAACTCTCTTCCTCATCAAGGAAATAATATCATCTTTCAGATGGGTCATATTAAATTTGCTTAAATCGGGCTTAATTGTGACCTTGGTCCAATTCTCTCTCAGCCTGCACTCAGTAATAACCAATGTTCCACCAAGTCCCCTGGCACATCGAAGAATATGCTAAGTGGCACATCAACTTTTAACACGAAACCATAAACTAAAAAGGGCGGTGAGGGGACGTGACGTGCGGGGGCGTGAAAGGGGGTGTGCGGGGGCGTGAGGGAAACGTCCCCTAGAAGTCCCCAAGACCCCGAAGCGCGAGGGGGCGAGGAATCTAGACCCCTAGGTGGGGGGGCGAGACCCCGTGTAACACTGGTAATAACCAGGTCTGACTTAATGCCCGTATTGCTCCTGAAAACCTTATTCTTGTCATCAACACCACCACCAACCTTTAACCTGCCACCAATACTATTAGTACCCTCTGTCTTGCCATTAATATCAGGTTGTTCATTCATTTCTTCATCTAATAAAATATTATATAGTTACATATCACGACCAGCACCCACTGCATCGTGTACATCCTCCTCTGACAGCTTCATAGTAGATCTTGTTATTCTCTTAGTGGAGTTGCCAATATCCCTCCCTATCTGATATCTTTGTTCTTGCTGCCACTGAGATGGTGCTAAGCAGTAACAAATCACTGCAAGAGGTGTCTGAAGAATCCTTGTAGACACTATTGCCTTTACCCTCCTTTATACCAAGAATACTTTCATTATTTCCTCCAATATTCTGCATATCTAAAATTTGAGTGACGTTGCTATCAGAAAGGGTATCCCCCTTCCTTGAGAAGTCCATCTTGTTCTCTGAGATTTTGCCAACGTCTTTCACCTTCGGCACTGTTACCACTAGCTATCGTGTCTTCTTCAGGATTTTCCTCCCTATTAGGGGGTACAGCGAAGTCCATGCCTTTTCCTTTGCTTCAATTTTTCTTATATTTTATTTTACAGTCTTGGGCTTATCATCAGTATCACTCAATTTGTTTTTCTTGCAGCTAGCCTAGAAGTCATTCCATTTCCTTATTTGATCATTTTCATTTTCCTTGTTCCACTCCTCTAAAATTATACGAGCCAGTTTGTTCCAATATTGCAATTTTTTTATGGAAACACTTGCTGCTCTTCCAACTTCTTCCAAGATTCTGCATACTCCCTACCAAAAATTGCTTCCAGCGGTTCCACATTCAATTATTCAAACACCCAAACACCCCAGGCCGGAAAGCAAGCCAACTTTGATATGACTATAATGTCCTAGGGCAATTATTGACCTAAGGTTTCAGATATCTTGGGTTTTTTCAATAAAATTCTATTACTCATAATAAACAATGCATTTCATAACACAGTATATTAGTATGGCAGTTTTAATCAGTAACCAAACACAGTTCATTAATCAATAATGCCACTGTTCTTGGATAATCCAACTGCATTAAGATAACTGGTTCCAATGTTCAATAAAAGTATAATAAACGATTTTGTTAAATGATCGAATTTCCACCTATCTTCAAATTAAATATTACACGTGAAACCCTGATCAGAAATCCTATCAAACAAACCCCAAAGAAGACCCCTACAAGAACGATTGTCCAAAACTTGCTTACCAGAATGGCGAACAATCCATCTTAGGATAACTTCCGCTCAAGGTTCAGGAACTTCCATCTGTCATCAAGCCTGCGGCTTCAAATGATCAGAAGTGGCACTGACCTGACTCTAAATCCACACATAGAACTCGCATTCACCACTAAGAATTCGACTTTCTGGGATGTTCTAAATCCACACATAGAACTCAAATTCAACCACTGAGAATTCGACTTTCTGTTACAGGATGTTCGGGCTCTGGTTTAATGGTTGCTTCGGACCTTCGGCTTGCTCCCCAGAATGCTTCTGCATGATATTGACCTCCTTCTTACCACAGAATTAATTATAGAAGTTGTTTCCTTCAAAAAGATGTCTTCCAAGTAAACTATTTCAGAACGCTTTCCTTCTTCTACTACGATTATCCACTATACAAATGTGGTTGGGAATTTATGTTGGTTGGGGATCCAACCACCAAAATTGATGGAATTTCCTTCGTATTGACGATTCGGGTACTTTGGAATTCTTTGGAAACTTTTTAAGGGAGTTGGGGGTTTCCAGGCTGTCTCTCGAAAAAAACTTTTAAAGAATTTTAGAAATTCTCTTAAAAAAAAAAAATTGAAAATCTATGTTCTAAATTTTGAAGCCAAAAAATGGAAAAAGAAATTTTGAAACTTAAACTCTATGATAACATAAACTTATGAACTAAACTAATAACAATAATAACCTAGATAATAATAATAATAACAATAAAAATAACAAAATTAATAATAATAATAATATGATTAATAATATAATTGTAACGTTTATAACAACATTAACAATAAAAACTTTAATAATAATAATAATAATAAAATTTCTTTATCTCATGATGGTAATAAGATCGTTAATCTCTCTAGGTTCTCTCTAGGTTCTCTTTTGACCACTCGATTTATAGTCTTTTGGAGAAAGGCTTTAATTTTGCCTTAGCTCTTAGAAAAATGTGTGTTCAAGATATTATTTGTGACATAGAATCGGGATTAGGGACTTGTCAGATTCTACTAAAGACATCATTAGGCAAGAGTATGCAGTTATCCTGAGAAAAGCAAAGCCCCCTAAGAGCAACCTTGGCAAACTAGAGTTTGAGGCTCTAAAAACCTTGAACAATAACAAGGATATTGTTGTTCTTAAAGCTGACAAAAGGAGGTGTTGATGTGATCTCACGCAGAGAAAATTATCGAAGAAAAATGTTAGATCACTTGTATAATAGTGGGGACTACAAGAAACTTAATAAAAATCCCTTAAAAAAAGGTTTTTAAAATGGTTGCTCTAGCCATAAAATCTAGCAGCACGGTTAGCTCCCCTAGTAAGAATCTTATCGAGAATAACCCTCTTACTCTTAGAATCTATGGTCTTCCTAAGATCCATAAAAAAGGGGCTCCCCTTCGGCCCATTGTTAATACCATAGGAGGTCCAACTTATCTTCTTGCTAAATTTTTAGCCAATAAGCTTAAATCTCTCGTAGGCCGTACCGAATCCTTTGTCAAAGAATCGTCATCCCTTGTTAATGAGTCAAAGGGCGTAAGAATGAATCTTGATGATAACCTGGTAAGTTTTGATGTGGTTTCTTTATACACTAATATCCCTATTAATGGGGCTATTGATGCCATCAATTGCATTACTGATCCAAATACTTCCCACTTAGTTGAAATTTGCTTTGCCTCTACTTTCTTTAGTTTTGAAGGGGAATTCTATGAAAAGACATGTGGTGTGGCCATGGGTTCCCCCTTATCCCCTGTAGTGGCTATTCTTTTCATAGAGGACTTTGAATCCAAGGCCCTTTCCTCAGCTCTTTTCCAGCTAAAACTCTGGAAAATGTTAGTAGATGACATTTGCGTCATCTGGCCTCATGGCAAGGAAAAGTTGGATCTTTTTTTCCAACATCTAAATAGTCAATTGTGTTCCATAAAGTTCACTATGGAATGTGAAGTTAATCATAGCCTTCATTTCCTTGATGTTCTTATTTCAAGAAGGGATGATGGTTCTTTCTCCCATTGGGTGTTTCAAAAGAAAACTCTCATGGAGTGTTGGACGGATAAATCGTTCTTGTGGAGAAGATAGATCTCCCTAGTATCCTACGATAACTAGCAACAAACAGACAGATGTAAACTACTTTCTCTAGATTATATTTGATTTAGAATTATCTATAATGAAGGATTTAGGACTCACCTGTAGTCCAGCGTTGATCGTAGTCTTCTTTCCTGTAGCTTTGAATACGTCTCCTTTCGGGATCTGCAATAAAAAACATGAAAGAATCAGAAGCACCTGCATAATATAGACTGATTCATAAACCATAAATCTATCTTGATGATCAAGGAATTCAAGAAATAAGCCATTTAAATAAACAACTCATTGAGAAAACAGGATCCATTTGTATTATCTTTGATGAAAGAAGGAGCCTTATAACCGTGTTCGCCTTGATGTCATACAGGTCCTTCCGGGGTCCGGAACAAGCGTTTCCTCTACTTTGATAAGCCTTTGCACTCTCTCGACTAACATACACATGAGTGTGTAATCATTCCCATATGGTAATCAGTTAAGAGAGTTTGAGTTTATCCAGCAATTCTCCTCAAAAAATCTCAAAGCCTAACTCCCCTTGAGGCTGAACTATGGCCTCAATTTATAGCAAAAAGAGAAAAGGTTGCAGCTCCAAATAAGAGGGGATAGAATCCTCTTTCAAGGGATTAAGTTCCACATACCAAGGGGTAGGCTCCTTTAATGGAGGGATGAATGTACATGAAAGGAGCGAACTTTCCATCGAATAATTGCTTCCAGAAGCTTCCAGATTCAACCAGCTGGGCTTCCAAATTTTACTTCTGCCTTCACTTTACCTTTTACAGGAGTTCACACCTTTAATGAAGAAAAAGTGCAGTCGGTTCTGCATGTTTTAGAGCAAACAGATGCGGCACCACAGGTAATACTAAGAGAAAGTGCGGTACAAGTATTTTTATGACTTTTATAAGCTTTTCTCTCAATTTCAAGGCTTGGATTTAGGAACTTGATGTTTGTATACTTCTAAGTGAGTATTGTATGAGTAATGATGAACTCATACAGACAGTAAAACGTCATGGTGACAATTTTTAGTGTAATAGATTGCCCCCTAAAGTGAGAAGTCTGAGACCATTCGAAGAGTGATGTGTTTTATTATTTCGAGGATTAGCTTGTGGACACCCTAGTCGGAATCCTGTAAAAACATTCAATGCAAAACACACACACACACACACATATATATATATCATCGCTGAGGTAGGTATTTCCATACTCAGAGAAAAACTAACTAAATTAAATCTTAACTAAAATGTTCTGGTATAGAAATGATTCTAATATTACAACAATAGTAGACACAGTATGGACACAGCCATCTGTCATGAATATTCTACTGCATAATGAATAATAAAACTCCTTGCAGTCTGGATGGTGGAAACTAGATCCAGGGTCTTGATTTCCGCTACCCAAACTAGTACGATTCTATCCATGCGATTAATTGTGTTGAAGTCGAACATGGTAGAAACCACTTGATTACGAGTCAATGATGTGAACTGTTAACAAGTGTGAGAGAAACCACCAATAATGACAATAGCTCTCAAAGTACTACAATCCATGGAATGTGAATAAATGATCTGAAGTCGAACATTTCACGGAATTGTTCGATCAAAGGTCAGTGATGTAACCTGTCGTCGAAGGCGAAAAACCTGCCATTAAGACATGCAGATTACAAGGTACTGAAGGATTCTAGATCAACTTCCTAGATGATGAGTTGTCGTCGATAGAAAGTGATCCATCGTAGGAAATCCCACGACATGAAACCATTAGATCAAGTTTTGTAGAAATATTTTGCAAGGACTGACTTAGGGATGGTCAACGCGAATGGAGACAAATGTTTGCAATGAATGGTTTATTTGAACTGTCCTCTTGAACACATAACGACACTGTAGATGGTTTGGTGACAATTGACCTAAGCTAATACCCAGAAACCGGCTAAAGACTTTCAATATGGTTTGATTAACTGATAGGCAAAGGATTTTCCCAACCCAGGTAGAAGTGTTACAAAAAGTGTCATGTTCAAGAGTGGTAGACTGCTTTTTAAACAAAGTATGACAAACGGATTCATTTTCTCTCTTTTTCCCTCGCCATTTCTGGCAAGTACCTCTTTATTTTTAACAAGCTTGAGGAGGATAACATTTGCTTGTTATATAAGCTCATCCTTCGAATGAGTCCAACTTAGTTTAAAAATCGAACCTTAAGAATGAGTGGTTCGTTCATGTTTGTAATCGACAGGTCCTTTACTGTTAAATTTTAACGAGTCCAGTATAGGAGAAACTCGTGTTTTTCAATTTTAGGGAGTTAAAAGAGACACTTAAGGAAACTCCATGGGTGTATTTTTTCGTAATTTTAGTCTCTCAAGCCCGAAAAATGATAAAATAATACAAGAGAGAACTCTATTGACCATGATTAGTCAACGCATACCTTTTTCGTAAATAGTCCATTTCAGTCCGGAAAAGGGGTAAAATTATACTGAAGGGATAACCGTTCATTTACTTTAACGAGTTCGAATATTCAAGTACTCGACAATATTTTCATCTTTAGAGAGTTTGGAAAGGGCTTAAAGAGAACTCCAAGATTTTGCTTTTTTCATAATTTTCAAAATCTCGAAAAAGTGATAAAAGTATACTTATCATTGTTTCGCTTTTTCTGTAAGTTTTAACAAGTTCTAAAAAGTGATAAAAATGTACTCATTCTCTTTTTCATAATTTTTACCAAGTTCGAAAAAGTGATAAAAAGTATACTCCTTCGTCAAAATGACCATTTCACCCAAAAAATCCTATATGCTGCACAAAAACTCAAAAATTAAACATACCTGTTTATGATTAAAAAATAATTTGGAAAACAACTTTTAAAAGTGAAAAATAAACAAAATTATATTTTATTTATTCAAAAAATCTTATAAAAAAGAGTTTTTCTAAATCATTTTTACCATTTGACTTCAGAGTTAAAATTGAGAGCTTTTGGTAAAAAAAGTTCCAGAAGATATTGCGGAAGATTCGCCCGTCAAAATCGAAAATCGTCAATTCCAGGTAATCCACATCATCCTTATCTTCATTTTTGTCTATTTACTTTCTTAATTTAGGGCTTAGATTGATTTTAAGGAGGAAAATAGGTTCAAAAATTCGCTCACGGGGGTCCGCAGGTAAAACACATGGAACCTGCGGACCCCGACAATTTTACAAAGGGAAAATTGTTGTGGTCCCGCACCTTATGCATAAGACGCGTGCGGATCCACGCACTGTTTTTATGCGTAAAGTGTGGAGGCGCCGTAAGAAAAAATAGAATGAACAAATATCCCAATTTAAACCAAAATTTCCCATTCAAATTGTTTTTGATCTTTCAATTTGTCCATTGCAGGATATTTACCATGCTTGAGTGGAGAGATCGTGAGGATGAAGAAGTTGATGATGCGGCCATGTTACATCCGCCTACATTACGTATTTTGAGAGAATGCGGTTTGTACAAATTTTGGGCCATTCAAGGTATGAGGGCTCAAGTGGATTTGCTTACCTGGCTAGTCAACAAATGGGAAGTTCAGGAGCAATGCTTTATCATTGGAGGTCACCGGCTCCAGATTGAGCTGGAAGACATATACTTCCTCACTGGTTTATCAAAAAGGGGTGAGCCACTCTCTTTATTTGGGGCTCGGGTAGGTGGCCAGTCTGTCGCTAGCCTTCAGGAAAAATTTTTCAATGAAGAAGCAGACCCCAAGGATAAACGCATTAACATAAAAACCATTATTTGTCCTGAGCTTAAAGTAGTTGCATTTACGCTAACGAGCTTGTGTGGGAGCACAGTTCCACATGTCGCTACAAGATCCCAAATGCAAATTGTCGTTGACTGCTTTAGAGGCACCATTTTCAATTGGTGCGAGGCAGTGTTGGCCAATGTCAAAGGCCAACTGACTAGAGAAAAAAATGCAAAGTTGAAAAACTTCAGATATGGAGCGATCGTGGTCACATTTTCTCTATAGAGGATTCCTTTACTGGCCCCACAACTTATTGCAGTTGATCATGGTAGAATCAAAGAGCCTCGAATGGTCCGATGGATTGCATTGATGGCCCACCATAGTGAAGGCATCGAGGTTGTTCGATTTACTCCATCCTATTTTCATTGGTTGGAGAATCAAATCTTCATGATAGAAGATTTCCCTTATGCTTGGATAGATTTTCGCGGCAATTGAGAGATGTCTCTTCCTCCAGGGACACAGTGGGATGAGTCAGGTAAAAAAATCATTTTGACATGTTCTAAATTCTATTTTTTTTTTTTTTTTAAGAATCGTCCAAACTGATGATAAAAAATTTCAAATGTAGATGTGGGTCCACGTTGACCAGCCACTCTCCATCTTTTTGACAGGAAGCTAGCTGCAGCAACACCACCACCACAATATCAAACAAAAGAGGTCCTTACCGACCTGGAAAGCCATTTGGAGCGATTGACTTTAGATATTCCAGAGACTACCATAGATGACATTCTGCTCCACTTATAGAGATATGTTATTGGGGTTCCAGGACCATTCAGGAGATTTCTGAGTAAGGTGGCACAGGTTGTAGTGTTTTATCGTGATCATCAACACGGATAGTGGATGATTGATATTGTAGACTTATATCATTTTTTTATATCACTTTTTTCTGATCATAAGGCGTTTTGAACCTATGATCGAGGACGATGTAACATTTTTGAAAACACTACTCTTATGCTATGATATCACTACTATTTCCTGTTATCTGTCTTAACATGTTATCGAATGTTATTTGATCTACTGCTTTAATCATTGCAAATGTATGTTTATAACACTAGAAGCTACTACATCAGCTAATGTGTTTAAATTTCTCGGAATGTGTTGATACTCAATATAATCAAATTCTCGTTCCAAGAGACGAACTCTCAAAAATAATCTTAACAACACTGGGTTTTTAATTGCACATACTCTATTCAATTGTAATACAATGAGTTCAGAATCTAACCTAACAATCAAACTTCGAATTCCAAATGAAATGGATTCAGAAAATAACTCAATAACTGCGCTATACTCTGCAATATTGTTCGTTGTTTGACCGAGGCTTACCCCATGCATAGATACTAATTCATCAGTGGGTGAATAAATAACCCAAGCTGCAGAAGAAATGTTTCGTGTACTACGACAAGCATCATCAGGAAAACCAATGTATGTTTGAAGGGACGTTGACATCTGCAAAATCAAGAGTGATCCAGATAATTAGGGATAGTGGTAAAAGCACACTTAAACTAGGCACGCTCTCTAATCTACAACACGCCAGCTTATGAAAATAACTAATATACATGAAAGATCTCCACACAAGAATCAAGCATAATATCTCTTCAGATAAAGCCCATTTCTGGGTTTACCTAAAGAGACCCCGTCAAAGTCAATAAGTTCATAGGCCCCTTTTGCAAGCTGTCACTTGACAATATAAGGATCATGCCACATGGGTTCAAATTTCCTAGCCCCTAGCTTGTCGTTAACTTGATCATAAACTAATACAAGGTCTCCTTCTAAAAAAATTACGAGGTGTAACACTTCTATCATACTGAGCTTTCATTCATTTCGCATGAGTTTCGGTAGCTAATGCAATGGTGCGCCGATTCTCATCTAATTGAGCTAAGTAAAAAAGTGTTTCTCCTCTTCAGAAGTAGCTGGTAGTAACTCTATGACTAGTTGGAGTGACAGTATCTTGCATTCAATCGGTAACACCGCTTCTAAACCGTAAACCAGTTGAAAAGGGGTAAAACTTGTCGATGTTTTTGATAAGGTTCGATATGCCCAAAGTGCTGAAAAAAGCATGGTATGCCAATTCGATTTATGAATTCCGATGATTCGTTTGATCATGGTGACTAAAAATTTATTGATTGCTTCAACTAGACCATTAGCCTGCAGATAATATGGTGTAGAACTATCATGGCGCAGGCCAATTTGATCAGTTAGTTCGGTCATCATGATGTTTTGAAAATGACTCCCATGGTTAGTAATGATTGCTTGGGGTACACCGAAACGAGCAATCACATGATTGAACACGAAAGTAGCTGTAGTTTTGTCGTCTGCCGCAAATGTAGGCATCGCCTCGGCCCATTTGGTAAAATAATCTACTACGAGAATAATATACCCATGCCCCCCGGCCGAGTGAGGGTTACATGTAATGAAGTCAATGCCCCATTTTGCAAAAGGACCGACAACAATTATAGGGTGAAGAGGAGCGGGTGGTGCGCGCATCTTACGATCAAATATTTGATAGTTGTGGCATTTTCGGATAGCAGAAATACAATCTTTAAATAAGGACGACCAAAAATAGCCAGCGCGCAATATCTTTTGGGCTGTGGCATACCCAGACATATGACCGCCACATGCTCCAAAATGACAGTCATTTAAAACATTTTCAGCTTCGTCAAGAGTCAGACAACATCGAAAAATAGAGTCCACACCACAACGATATAGTGTGTCACCAACAATATGATATTTTTGAGACTATAAACAGATTTTTTGTCATTGTGACCGTGAGAGTTCGGGTCGAAAAGTTTGGGTTTGGAGATAAATGATGATATCTCCATACCAAGGATCGATGGTACTGATAAGAAACAAAGATTCATCCGCGATCGGATGTTCTGCCATAGTTTCTGTTTCAGTACCTGGGAAGTCACACATAAGTTCAGCGAATACCAATGATTTCTTTGATTTGGATTTTTCAAATTCCAAATCAAACTCCTGTAGGATAACAATCCATTTGGAGTATTTTCCCCCTAGCAGTTGTTTGGTCAAAATATACATCATAGGGTTACAATAAGAAATCGTTGGACAACTTGAACTGTTGCCAAGGCCAATTTCTCCACATGTGAGTACTTGATTTCGGTTAGATGCAGATTGCAACTGAGATAATAAATCACATGTTCATTGTGGAATTCATCTTCCTGAACTAAGATCATGCCAATCGTAGAATTGGAGGCTGCTAAGTATAAAAAGTAATCCTGATTTTAATTGGGAGGATGCAATAACGGTGCATGGGTCAACGCATGTTTAAGAGCATCAAAATATCGATCAGCGATATCGTCCCAAAAGAAAGGAAAATTATGCTTTAACAACCTGGTAAAACCTTTGGTTAACTCAGCATAGTTAGGAATGAACCGACGTAAAAAGTTCACTTTCCCTTGCAAACTTTGGATTTGGTGAAGAGTAGAAGGAGGAGGTAAATTGATGATAGCTTCAACCTTCGATGGGTCGACATGAAAGCCTTCCTTTGAGACAACAAATCCCAACAATCGTCCAGATTCAACACAAAAGACACATTTGTGAGGATTCAGGCAAATCCGATAATGCCTACATCTCATAAAGATAGCTCGTAGATGAGTAAGATTATCTGCTCTGCGCGATGAATGAGCAGGTAAATCATCGATATAGGGTTGCACAATGTGTTTAATGTCATGAAATTCATAAGACATTTCCCTCTGAAAAGTGGCACCAGCGTTCTTAAGGCCAAAAGGTAATTTGCAGTAAGCAAAAGTCCCCCACGGACAAATGAAAGCTATTTTGGGTTGATCAGTAGGGAGTATGTTGATTTGATTGTAGCCCGAAAATCCATCCATAAATGAAAACATTTCACTTCCGACACAATCTTCAATAATTTGATCGATATAAGGGGTTGGATAATTTTCTTTTGTATAAGCTCGATTTATATCCCTATAATCAATACATACTTGTATTGTCCCTTGTTTTTTATTAATAGGAATGATATTAGATACCCAATCCGTTAAAGAAATTGGATAAATAAAACTTGCATAAAGTAATTTCTCAACTTCTGCTTTAATAGCGGCAACTTTTTGTGGATGTATTTGATGTAATATTTGTCGGACAGGTTTAGCATCTGGGTAAGTTTTAATTTTATGAACAACAATTGATAGATTGATTCCTAGCATTTCTTCATATGACCAGGCAAAAATGTCACGGAATTCTTGAAATAGGGCTTTATATGTTTGGATTTCATCTAGTGTACAAGAAGCACCTATATGAACGTTTTCAACAATTCCTGGTTTCACTGAGATGTCAATAGGAATTGTCGTAGAAATGTTTGCTAAGTTCAATTCAGAATCGATATTCGAGAGGATTCCGGGGTTCGTTGACATAATCAGTGGTAAAAATGGAGGAAAAAGCAGTTTTGAAATGATTGAGATCAGGTAAGAACGAAGATCGATGATGCAGATCTTCCCATGGTAATTCTTTTGTAGACAAAAATTCATGAATATGCTCATCAGTATTGAACACTTGTTGAAAATGATACAGAATTGATGGCGAAGCTGAGCTTGATATTGAAAGTGACTCCTCATTGATCACATTCACTAGATCAGGTTTAGTTGAAGGAGTATCAAAAAATTACTGTACTGCCTGATATGCTAATTCAAAAGGACTCAAAGGCATCACGTCGTCGAAAGAATCTAGTTCTGAGTTTGAAGGTACTATCCAAGGGTCTTCAAAGGAAATAGTACTTGATGTAATCATATTGATGTTAGCAATAGGAGGCGATATGTTGGGAGAAGGCAGGGAAAAAGTTCCTAGTAAAGCAAAATCTTTAAGAAAACCTACTCCGACATCTTTATAAGGGATAGTCGATTTGCTGACATGTTGGATGCTATCAGTAGTGGCTGGGTTGGATGAATAATATGAGAGCTGATCTATTTTAACGATCTTTCCTTTATGAGGAAACATGATGAGATGGAAGACCGATGATACAACAACAGTCATAGCATAAGACCAACTACGACCTAGGAGAAGGTTGTAATCCATAGGGGCATCAACCACTTCCACATCTAGATTAATGGTTTTTCCTTCGACCTCTATTGGTAGATCCTGTAAAATACCATACGGATGGAAACCTCTTCCATCAAAAGCTTTTGAGGATAGTCGGCGATTAGTTAATTTTCAAAGAACCAAGTGATTTCCAACATTTTAACGACATAGTACACGTAGAAGCCCCTTCATCAACAATAGTACGAAAGCAACGTTTGTTTTTAACTATTATTGGAATTTGAAAAGCCATTTGATGAGGTAGGCGAGGTGTAAAATTTTCCAAATCGAAGATCATTAGGTTCGAATCCTGAATATCTACAGCCCCTATGGCTGACAATAGTAATTTTCTTTGGGCTGGGCATGATTGCAACACTTCCAAAGCTGACATTGTTGAAGGGGAAATCTCCAAGTCTTCAACAATATTGTAATTCTGAGCAGCTCTCGCATGTGGATTGAAAGCTGATTTACAAATTACACCTTTAGCAAGTGGTTTGATTACTAATTCAGGACTTGTTTTCTCGATCTGTAGTGGATCAGAAACTGAGGGAGATGTAGTTGATGCTGAATTATAATTTTCTGCTTCTTTACCACAAATAGGATTTTTACTACCGTAATCTTGTGATTGCTTCACGACCATTAAGATATATTCTAGCATATTTTAGGAAGATCCAATCATGTTACTATCTTGTGCGGGAAAGGGATCCTTCAAGACATCAGGTATGGGCGAACCCTTAATGAATTTTGATACCTCAGCTCTATGCGGACACTCTTTAGTAAAATGATCCTCATCACAGTTCAGACAAGGATAGCGAGGTTTTCGTTTATCATCAGTTGGCTCAGTTTTATCATTTTTATCTTTTGAAGATGATTTTTTGTTTTTTATTCTTACCTTTCTTCTTACCACCAGTTTTAGGTTTGGTTGTAGATGATTCTACAACATGAATATCGACGGAAGTTTCAACGAAAGAATCTCCTTTGGGTGAATCGGGTAAAGTTATAATAGGAGAAGTTGCCTTGGAATATTTCTTCTTACCCTTGCTTGTGTTAACAGAACCAATTACACCATTAGCGGCATGAGAGCCTAAAGGAGTTGTAGTTAACTAACTAGGTCTTGGTAAATCGGGGATTTTGTCATACAGAGTACCTGACTGTGTATATACAAGGTCAAGGTACTGAGCCTGAGCAATGACTTGCTCTTCTATAACAACGCCTCCTTTGGCCACATCTTCAGTAATTTTGGGCAATAATGATTTGATAAACCATTCAGCCAAAATTTGATCTGGAATAAAGACTTTCACTAAATGCCGCCTACGACGCCATTCATGAATGTGATCAGATATGTATGTAGACGTACATTGTTTTAATGAGGTCAAAAATTTCGTACCATTGTCGTATCTGACAGGTAACTAAAAATGGGTTAAGAAAGCAGTAGCTAGTGCATTAAAATTATTAAATGAGCTTCGTGGTAACTCAATGTACCATTTGGCAGCTAGACCAATGAGAGTTCTCTGAAAAATTTGCAATCGAATCGAATCATCGATTAGTGAATTGGATGCACACCAGAGGTGATAAGTCATAACATGATTAGATGGATCTTCTCCTGAATTACCTTCAAACTTTAGAATATCACTGGGCAATTTATTAGGCATCGACGACCAATACGGAAAATAAAAAAATGGGATCATTCGTAAGGCGTGATAGATCAGGTAAACCTAGAGTTGCGATGAATGGTAACCGATGGCTAGGGTCTTGATAACCTTGTGTGATCAAACTAGTTCCAGGGGGAGGATATCTAGGATATCCTGGAATTGGATTTGCACTGGGAATTATGAAACCTCCTAGATAACCAGGATTAACCGGACCAAACAGGGGTTGTTGAGGTACTTGATAAGTATACCCAGGATATGGTTGATACTGATATGTTGGATTTTGTGTAGCATGTCCAAATTGATACTGCCCCTGGTACGGTTGATAAGTAAATTGTGGTTGACTAGTGAGAATCGTACTTGTACCAGATTGTCCTGTAGGCATCTGGTCGTAGTCTGAATTTTAGATCCTGACTGTGGCACAGATACTTGAGGAATTTGCACTTATACAGGGGTAGTAGAAACAAGAGCTGCAGATACTCCAGAAATAGGTGTGGTAGGTTGAATAGAAGTTGCAACCGCAGTAGAAGATTGAGGCGGAGTTCTAGGTGTACTAGGCCTAGGCTGCTGAACAGAACCAGGTGCAGAGACTTGAATGGTAGGCTGGACAAGTTGTTGGGTTGGACCAGAACCCATGGGTTGTCCAGGTTGATTAGGTGACTGCACATTGGGTTGCAAATTCTGTCGAATTTGAGATGGATCCCACACCATATTAATTCCAAGGTATTGACCCATAGAAGGTTGTGCATACGAAGGACCATAACCAGGTTGAACGTAAGTTTGATAATTAACTGGAAAATTTCCAACTCCTTGTAATAATGGTTGACCGAAAGGAGGTTGAAAACCTTGAGCTGGGTACTGACCCTGAGGTTGATATTGAATCTGAGGCATGTACGGAATATGGGGTTCAAGTTGGTCATAGGAATTCCTGAAGGAAGAATCACTATGGGAGGGGCTTGACCGACCCTCTGATATTGACCCTGAGGTATGTACTATCCTTGGGATTGATATTGACCTTGAGGTATGTACTGTCCTTGAGGTTGCTCCCCAGGTAGGAAATAATGTCCTACAGTTTGACCTCCAGGTGGTAAAAAATTACCCTGAGGTTTCCCCCCGGGTGGTAATTGACTACCTTGAGGTTGCCCCCAAGGCGGTAACTGACTTCCTTGAGGTTGAGGATTTGAAATATTGCTAGACATCATAAAAATCTGTTCTGTGTTCAACGTGCCAGTGTTTGTTTCATTTGTACCAGATGATAACATTTGTTCAATTGGTTGAGGAGCTGCTCCTGAGAAGGTACCAAAGAGCGACTGGTATCCCGGAGGAACATACAAACCACCGTATAAAAATGTTTCCGAAGATTCAGAAAACATAGATGACTCACCTGACATAGCTAATGAAGGTTGATAACCTCTCAGTGTAGGGTAAAAAGGAATTCGTGGTGGTGAATAAGTAAGACCTGTGTTTTGTAAAAAAATTGTCAATGATAAATACCAAGCGTCAGTTCTAAAAGGACTGTAGAATATTGATTCACGCTCTCTAAGAGTCAAAGTTTCTTGGGTTTCGAGAAGAACTACGTCTTCGTTTGGACCAACAAGTTCTTCAATACATATGAGATCAGAAGGAAGGTTTTCGGTAATGCGATGTCTTACTCTAGGTGAATCAGGATCACTAGAAGTCAGAGTAATAAATCCTGAAGATGATTCCAACATAACAGGTTCAGTTTCGGACTTAGAAATTTCAGGTTTTTCAGCTAATTCACTGGTTGTAGAAGCAATGTCAGTGATTTCGGAAATTGAAATGGGCTCTTGAATATATTCTGCTAGTTGTGATTGATAATCAAGATGAGTAATTATGGATGATTCCCCTGGTTCCTTTGATCTAATTCTACTGGTAGTATGTGGTACTAGAGCTCTCAGTTCTTCAAGTTGGCTTGGTGTATACTCATGGGGTTTCCCCTGAAGTCTACGCGATTGTCTTGGTAATTCAGCCACGATTAAAATTTATTAATCACACACAATCAAAGAAAATTTCAAAAAAAAAAATCCTAAAGTCACTAAGGAGACAATCAAATGATCAAACGCTTATAAAATCTAGGAGATCAAACCACACACAAACAGTAGATTCCCACACTAAAAACACTAGTTGGTGATGAAATCCAACATCGTAGTATTTAATGTAGAAATGGCGGTTGGAACAGTTACCTCGACAACCTGCTTAATGAAACACACTGGTGCAAGTTTATCCACTTAAACCATCTCGAGTGAAGATAACCCTCCAGAGAGTCCAAGTGAGTCTAGTCGACGTCTGCTCTAGGTACAGTGGGATCTTTCCTCCACCATCACCTTAGGAAAAAATCTTAAAGTTTATGGCTGCTAAGGTGACCAACAAAAACAAATATACCTGGGGGAACAGTCTACGATCCGATATACGCGCAAGGGCAGAGTAACAAAGCTCAATCCCCTTGAAGGCTCCTTGACATAATCCAAGGTATACCGACAAGTGACCCCAGGCTCCTCGACAATGGTCAATTCGAGGTTTACAGTTGTTAATATGCGCACATCTTCAATCGTTCCCAATGAGATAGAATTGATCACCTCACTGGTTCGGATATGATCTCATGCTTGACTCCTTTAGGAGGAGCTTCCCAGAGCATACAATCTACTATTGGATTTTTCCTACCGTAATATCAACTACTTATTTGTTTCAATTGTTTCGGAGAGTTAATTACTCCCTACTCCAAGACACTAGCCTAAGCTATGTTGGTGAAAAGAGTCCTAGAAATATAAAAATTACTAGATTGATTTTAATTTAAGTGTTGCTTTTAATAGAATGTTTCTTAGGACAATCGGTGCGAAAGTGAAAATTTGATGATATGTAGTGACCCGACTCAAAACACACTAAAAATGCATCTATTGTGAGAAACAAATCATTTCCTTTCAATGAATCCTATCTAAAAGAAAGAGTTGAGAAATGCAATCTTTTAAAACAATTATTTCCTTCAAAACAAGAACATATGAAAAGAAATCTTATCTGATGAGAACTCAGAATGATCAATTGCTCAAAAATAAATCCCTTTATTCTTCAAGATCAAAACTACAATCAAACATTCTCCAAAAGAAAACTACAATTTCTAGAAATAACACACAAAACTAAAAACACTAATTTCGAGATCTAAAAATTCTAAGAATTAAATCTGAAATCAAAACTTAGAATATTTTGAGGACGTTTTGCTTAGTTTGTAATCGAACTAAGAAATTCTTTGCTGAAAGCAGCAAAAACTCAAAAACATCCGATTATGGTTTTTTAAGTGAAATTCGAAACTTGATGAAAAAGTTTTATAAAGATTCGCAAATGAGAAAATGGGATCTAATTCTCATAAAGCAATTTCTGCTATGAAGTCAAAGACTCGGCAAAAAAACAATGAAATACCAGTGATCTAAGGTATACAGAGGTTTCTAATCTTTGAGTGACACAAAGACAAAGAAAAAATCACTTATAACATGCAGATCTTGTAGAAAATCATTCAAAACTTAAAAAAGCTGAAAGAAACTCTCAGACATATATTTCTGACAGAACATACAAGTCTGGGTATATACTGAGAATCTTGCAAGCTGATCCTAGAAAAGAGAATTTTAACTTTTTCAAAAATTTTCCTAGGGTCCGCAGGTTTTAGTGTAAACATGTGCGGTGTTGCACTATGTATACAGAAAAACAACGGAGATGACCACACTGTGCCTAAAAACAAAGTGCGGAGACCAGAAAACTTAAAGAAAAATAAAAAATTCTAAAGCACTTTTCAGGGATTCTACAGGAATAAATTACCCAAGCTAGTATCAATCAATCAAAACCAGAAAAACAATTTCACAAGTCAAAAATAAAAGAAAACTAAATTCAAGATCCACTCCCAGTGGAGTCGCCATTTTGTTGGACGGCTAAATCGTTCTTGCGGACAAGACAGATCTCCCTAGTATCCTTCGATAACTAGCAACAAACTGACAGATGTAAACTACTTTCTCTAGATTATATTTGATCTAGAATTACCTATAATGAAGGGTTTAGGACTTATCTGTAGTCCAGTGCTGATCGTAGTCTTCTTTCCTGTAGCTTTGAATACTTCTCCTTTTAGGATCTGCAATAAAAAACATGAAAGAATCAGAAGCACCTGCATAATATAGACTAATTCATAAACCATAAATCTATCTTGATGATCAAGGAATTCAAGAAATAAGCCATTTAAATAAACAACTCATTGAGAAAATAGGATCCATTTCTATTATCTTTGATGAAAGAAGGAGCCTTACAACCGTGTTCGCCTTGATGTCGTACAAGTCCTTTTGGGGTCCGGAACAAGTGTTTCCTCTACTTGGACAAGCCTTTGCACTCTCTTGACTAACATACACATGAGTGTGTAATCATTCCCATGTGGTAATCAGTTAAGAGAGTCTGAGTTTATCCAGCAATTCTCCTCAAAAAATCTCAAAGCCTAACTCCCCTTGAGGCTGAACTATGGCCTCAATTTATAGCAAAAGAGAAGAGGTTGCAGCTCCAAATAAGAGGGGATAGAATCCTCTTTCAAGGGATTAAGTTCCACATACCAAGGGGTAGGCTCCTTTAATAGAGGGATGAATGTACATGAAAGGAGCGAACTTTCCACTGAATAATTGCTTCCAGAAGCTTCTAGATTCAACTAGCTAGGCTTCCAAATTTTACTTCCGCCTTCACTTTACCTTTTACAGGAGTTTGCACCTTTAATGAAGAAAAAGTGTGGCCGGTTCAGCATGTTCTAGAGAGAACAGATGCGGCACCGCATGTAATACTAAGAGAAAGTGCGGCACAAGTATTTTTATGACTTTTATAAGCTTTTCTCTCAATTTCAAGGCTTGGTTTTAGGAACTTGATGTTTGTAGACTTCTAAGGGAGTATTGTATGAGTAATGATGAACTCATACAGACAGTAAAATGTCATGGTGACAATTTTTAGTGTAACATGGAGCAATATATTCACACTAGTTCGAATCATTTCCCTGCCCAAAAATTAGGCGTCCTCAACACCTTAGCCACTAGAGCGTTCATAATCTATGATGAATCCCACCTCGAAGGATAAAAACCCCACCTCCTGAATATCTTTAATAAGAATGGTTATAGTAGATTCTAGGGCCTTAAATATTTTCTTAAAGCAGAAAAAGATCCTAGAAATAAAAATGAGCCGAATGAATGGTCTTCTGGAGTGCACCTTCCATTTATTCAACGAAACACGAATAAGATCGCTAGGATCCTTAAAAAGCATAAGGTTTCTTTGACTTTCAAGCCCCTTAACACTATCAATAGCTCTCTTAGATCAGCTAAAGACCCTGTGAACCCTATAGATGGAAAAGGTGTTTACATCATTCCTTGCTCCTGTGGGACTCCATATATTGGTGAAATTGGTCGACCAATAAAACAAAGGATTTGTGAGCACGCTGTCGACATTAAGCATGGAAGATCTCGCTCCTCTGCCTTAGCAGAACATGCAGAAAAGACTAATCATCACATCTGCATTTAAGAGGCTAAGGTTATTGCTAGGATTGACCATTTTCATCACTGCAAGTTAAGGGAGGCTTTAGAAATTGAAAAAAGACCTGTCAATTTAATAGAGACGATGGTTGGAGTATTAACAGGTGTTGGATCCCTGCCCTATATTCCTAGATGTCGGTTTGTTTCTATTAAATTTCATCCCCTTCCTCTTCAATCTTTTCATTCTATGTTTTTTATTTAATGATATTGTTTCATATTAATTTTCATTTTATTGTAATTATATTCAAAGATAAATATTATAAATTATAAACCATAGGAATAAATAATTTTAATATACTAAATTTTAACAAAATCCTTTGAATTAAAATTTTAATAACAAAATCCTGTGAAGTAAAATTATAATAAAATGAAAGTATTATAATTAAAAATAAACAAATATATTAAAATTAAATTAAAATTAGTTGACAACCATTATTTTTCCTTTGTAGTCAAACTAGTTGTTATGTTCCAACGGCTAGTTAACCCTTCTATACATCTATTCAAGCTTAATAATTGGATCTGATCTCTCATCTCATCTTGAAGATGAACCACACTGGTTGGTTCGAAACGCGTTGAATTTTTTTTGACTCGTGCGATTATAACTGAAAGATATATGTAAAAAAAATAAACCAAACCTATCACATTCTACACACTACACTTCATGGTGACGGCGAAGGTAACCATTGTTACAGAGACACGACAACGAAGGTAAACACAGGTTCTGAAGGTTGCAGTTAAACATTGAGATCGAGTGAAGGTTGTGTGTAAACACAAGTTGTGAGGGTTGCAGGTGCAAGTCAAGCAGAGTGTGAGACGACAGGAGAAGGTAAACATTGAACAAAGAACTCCATTCATAGCAGCAAAGGTAAACAAAGTTGAGAGAACTCGAGTGAAGGTTGCAAGTAAGGTAAGAGTTGAATGACATGATGAAGTTTGAGACTCCTAATTTAGGATTTGATAATTAAGTTTTAATTACTTATTCATGTTTACAATCACTATACTCCATGAATTTGAACTTATCTCTTTCTCGATCCTTGAGACAAACCTTTTCTTGGAATGAACCTTTGAAATTTCCCTATGCCACAATAACCATGACTTTAATACCATGTTAAATATTTACAAGACACAAGTAGGATGATGAGAAATCTAGGGGCAACTAGATTAGGTGATTTCTCTTACTTTGATAATTGCTTGTGATGTGTTTTTACTTAAATTGATTAACTTCTTCTTTCACTTTATTATAATTAGTGTTCTTATCATCAAACAGCTACCAAACAATAATGAACAATGAGACAAGAGGACACAAGATATAAACCATCAGCCATGGCCAAAAGCTCTCCTTTTGAGAGGAAAACCGACAAGAATTATTCTCTTCTTATAGATCTTGAAATGATGAATTCCAAGACCTACGACCCTTGATCAAGACCCCACCAAGACCAATTCAAGTCACTTCTGTTAGGTATCTGTAATTTATTAGCAAGATTGGCAGAGTCCAATTATAGAAACAACATCGTTTCAACCAACTTTGGGATTCTAGGATCTAGCCCTCCTGAATTCGGAGAGGGATCTCTCCAATGTGTACAAAGATGGATTTGTCTTTGGAAGCTTAAGGTAATGATATTAGGCTAGTTATGAAGTTCAAGGGTTTGGTTTTGTGTTTGGATGATTGAACATGATTGTTGTTAGAGGCGGAAAGATCTACATGCAAATAGGCTCAAAGGTGAGAAGTTGCAAGCAATAAGAGTAAGCTTCGATCAAAATGAAAGATGGTGGCAGCTTTCAATCCATTGGGCTATGGAGTCATAAGAGGATTTAATTGAAGCAAGTCAGGTTCAAGAGTAGTCTATGGGGCAAGTCATCTATGCCTAAGGATCTCTTTAAGGTTTGATTTACGGAATGGAGTGATACAATAAGAAGGGGAAAATAAACAGATGCAGAACAAAGAGCAGCCCAGGATCTGGTAAGTACTTTGAAACTAGCCAGCCTTTGACCAAACACTTAAGAAAAACATGGAAGCAAACTAGGATCTGGTAAGTACTTTGAAACTAGCCAGCCTTTGATATACTTTCAATAGAAAAAATCTTAAAACAAAGGGAAACTTGGAAACAACTTTTGGAGCAGAAACTAGCGGGCCGGGCGCACCACAAATCCTCTCCTAGCTCTTCTTTACTGGGTTACTTTCAAGGCAATCACAGAGATAACACAGAATGGCCTAAGATCTGATAAGTACTTTGAAACTAGTCATCTTTTAACACATTCTAGGGAAACAATCAGACAGTTATGCAGACAAGTCTGGGACCAGGGCTAACCATATCTTCCTTCCAGTTCATCCTCACACAACATATGCACAAAGTAACATTCAAGAATAATATTCAGCTAAGACAATAAGACGAGGGAACGCCAACATTCCTATGTCTAAACTGAATTAAATCATTCCTAAATAAACAGATTGAAAGAAAACATTTAAATAAAGGTTTCTCAGCCAAAGAAGGTTACTGATATACAGTAGGTCCTAAACCTGTTTAAACTTTTCTTTATAGTGGAAAATGAAACAAAATGAAAACAAAAATAAAACAACAAGTCACAAGGAGAATAACATCACCGTCAACATAGATCAGGATCCCATAAATCAGCTTGTATTGATGCTTCAAACCAGTTACAATATTCAAATCCAGTGTTTTAGTTCATCTTTCTTCACAACCTAACCTATCTGTTACAAGCAGAGCTCCAAGAGCCAGTGAATCACTATTTACAAACAGAAGCCTTCAGCTCAATTACATTAGAATGCTTCAGCAATTACATCAACAACCAACCAACAACTTCTCATCTTCTACTGAAGTATTTATAGAAGACTGAGGGGAAAAGATCTGAGATAATATCTTTTAAGACAATAAATACAGATTCAAGACTTCTCGACCCTTTTGGGGGCTCGATGGAGAAGTTTACAGGTGGATCACTGTATTAACTGTTTTGCATTTATGAATCAAGCTCGGTGGGAACTTTATTTGACTTTGAAGGCTTTGCGTAATGTTTGGAGTAACTCTAAAGATATTTCTGCATTGATTTCCTTGCAGAAGTAACTTCCTCGCTGCGTTGAGGCAAAACATCTTCCTTTGCAATTACTTTGGCCCTGGTTTGAAAGGTTTGAGGCAACAGGTGGCGTTTAGTTTCTGGGAGGAATCAATTCGCCTCCTTTTTGTGGCGATGGAGGGTTTGCTGTCACTAAAACACTTTAGGTATTCTGCAGACTGTGTTTTAGATTGGGGGATTAGGCTTTTGATAACAGTCTTAGCCGTAATCCCCGTAAAACTGTCTTCAATTCTCTGTGTTGGCACATTTTTGGTCTTCTACAGCTGATACTCTTTGACTGTGCCAGATTCTTGGTGCTTCGCTGTTACACAGGGCTGCGCAGGGTTATACGACATCAATGCCTCATGAAACACTGATGAAAATGTGAATTTGACACCTGCGAACGATTTCCTTTGATAAATCGAAGGAGAGAGGGTCGTCACCCTCATCTTTCGAATTTCATCTTAATATAGCAAAAAACGTTAAACCCTGCAAAATACAAACAAAATTTATGAAATCCTGCGTTTATAGGTTAAACTGCATTGGAGGATGTGCAGAGGAAGCAGGGCCGTTGGATGGCATCATCCAACGGTCGGGATTAATTGAAGAAATCATAGAATGGTGGAAAAAGATAAAATCTAAGCCGTCGATCGCACAAGATCGACGGTTGGGAGAAGGCAACGGAAAAACCTTTGTAAACAATACAATATGACATTTTTTCAATTTTACAAAGGAAAAAGGCACATTTTATATGAGCGGCAAGGGGATCGTACAGTGGGCCCGGCGGGACTGATCGCAAATTGCAAAAGTGGAAAACGCGATGGCGGATTATGCGACGGAGAGAAAATGCGATATTGCGATTATGCGATGGGCAAAAATTGCGATGGCTCTTTGGAGGAAAACTGAAAATTGCGATCTGCGATCTGCGATGGATCGCAACGCAAATATTTGCGATGCACCGTTTAAAAAATAACAATTTGGAAATTCTGCAATCTGCGCTTTGCGATAAGCGCCAAAGGGTTAGAACTTGTTTCCAGGGTGCGGGCGTATGGAAGGAAAGGGGCTAAGGGCTTAAGCTCGAGGGGCTTAAGTTCTATACATAAAAACATGTATATCATGGTTTTTGAAGGGTTTCTTGAAGAAAATGAAGGTTTCGGTAAGGTTAAAAAGTGGGTTTTTAACCTTATAAAAGGGATTTTAATGAAATGGAAAGGGAGAAACATGAAATTGTGGGTTTTTCATGGGAAATGGAGAATAGAAAATGAGGTTAGTGAGGAAGAAAAGGAAGGGGACCAAGGGGTTCTGCAACAGTATTTAACTTGGGATTTTTGAAGGATTTCAGAGGCTTTTAGGATGTAAACAGCAATAAGGGATCTGGATAGAGGCATGAGGCCTTAGAGAGACTTCAAGAGCCAACAATTTTTAGTGATAAAATTTGTTCCTTGGAGGCTCCAAAAAGTTTTAGCCACCTTTTGGTATAACAAAATATTATAGGTGGCTAACAGTGGCTCCACTTGGGGATGGTGCCTTCTTGAAGGCATCAAGAATTCAGACTTGATTTCTCTGGGACGCTGATCAGTTGCCTCATCCATTAGATTTCTCTTGCTTTGCTTCTGAAAAATAACATCAGTCATGAAAGATAAATGGACTTCATCAATACAACTTTCTACCTACCCAATCCTACTTATCTAACATTTCTTCTTCATCAGAGAGCACTTGGATTGGCAAACTATTTTTACAATATTTTATTCTTTTGAAAGCATAAAAACTAATCTAATTCTACTCCTTATTTCTCCCTGAACTCATATTAATCAGTTGAGCTCAGATTCTTCTCTAGCTAATCTACTATCTGTTGGGATTAAACTGTCCAACAGACTTTCATTCTCTAAATTCTAAGATAGAAATTTAAAAACAGTCAAGTTAAGATTAAGTTGTTTAACTCGCTGTGATCTATGGCATAAAAACAAGCCGCACATAGATTATTATTTGCAGAAAATTAAAAAATCAAAATGGAAGGGGCTTAAGATCTAAAAGTTTCTCATTATGGCCTTCTCTTTTCTTTACCGCTCTGATTTTGCTTTGTTTTTGAGCTGTCCCTTCTTTGTTTCTCTGGTTCAGATTTTGAGCATGTTTGAACCTTTAATTTCTATCCTAATCTATCTACTGATAAGCCAAGATTAAACAGTTTGGCAAATTGAATTCACTATCCTATCAACAGAAAAATTTAAAGCTAATTATTCAAGATTAGGCAGTCTGACTAACTAGAAGTGTGTTTTTGAGGAGTGGCATTTGAGCTTGCACACTTTCAGATTTATTTCTCTTTTTGGCATGGGGGCTGTGCCTTTCTTGTTTTCCTTTCTGCCCTCTTTTCATTTTTTCTTTGTTTTTGTATTTTTGATTTTTCATAACTTTGAATGCAATGGTGGATGGACTATTCACAATGGAAAAGGTAAAAGGCTTTAAAACATAAAATGGATCAAGAGAAGTAATGCTTAAGCATCCTGCCATTGACAGGACCCCCAAACAATTCTGTTCCATCCAGTTTTTGTAAGAAAAATGCATTATGACCAGCAACTGAATGAATAGAGTAAGGGCCAAGCCATAGGTTGTCAAATTTTCCATGCTTGCCCTTTTCTTCCCTTCGTGAGTCCCACTTTAAAACTTTGTCCCCAATCTAGAAATTGCTAGCCTTTGTTCTTTTATCAAATTTCTTTTTGGTGCTGTCTTGTTTCTGCAATGCTTTGTTATACACTTCCTCCCTGGTCTGTTGAAGATGAATGGTCTGATTTATTCTTCTGATCATGTCATTTTCTTCAGTCTGCAGTTCTTGGATCAACTTCATAACTGGTACACCAAGGCTGTTAGGAAAAATTGCATCTGTACCATACACAAGCTGAAAGGGTGACATACCAACAGATTTCTTCAAAGTTAATCTGTCAGCCCAAAGTGTGTGAATCAGTTTTGTATGCCAAGACTTTTTATTGTCCTCCAACAGTTTCTTGATTATGTTCACTAAGCTCTTGTTGGAAGATTCTGCAAGTCCATTACCTTGCGGGTAATAGGCTATGGAATGTCCCAACGTTATCTGATATCTGTGACAGAACTCAACCATTCGCTTAGATCCAAATTCTGTTGCATTATCTGTGATGATCTTGGTAGGACAGCCAAATCTGGAGAGAATGTTAGTCTCTATGAAATTTATGATAACTGAATCATTGGCCTGCCTACAAGGAATGGCTTCTATCCACTTAGTGAAGTAGTCTGTGGCAGTGAGAATCCATCTGTGCTAGGCAGAAGATGGGGGATGGATTTCACCTATGAAGTCAAGTCCCCACTGTTGAAAAGGGGCCTCAACAGTGATTGGATGCAGAGGAAGGGGTAACAATTTTCTCTTGCCTTCAAACAGTTGGCATTTATGGCAAGTAGTGGTCATTTTGTGCATATCATGGAAAGGAGCGGGCCAATAGAAACCAGCCCTCAAAATCTTGTTGGCTGTTGACTTCCAGTACAAATGACCTCCACACTCTACTTCATGGAACTCCTGTTTAACCTTCTCTGCATCAAACTCAGGCAAACATTTAAGCAATAGACCACTTGCATTTTTCCAATAAAGACATTTATCAATAATGCAATAATTTACAGCTTTCAATTTTAGGAACCTTGCCTTTGTTTTTGATAAACCAGGAGGTGTATTTAAATTAAGCAAAACATAGACAATATCAACATACCAAGGAGAATTGATAAAATGGTCTTCAACAATGGGAGTTGAGAATTCTTCTTGGTTATCCAAAGCATTAATCATGTTAATATCAAGAACTTCACAATTTGATTCAGCCATTAATCTAGCTAGACCTTGGCCTTTGATGAGTTTAGTGGGTTTTATCTCTAAATCATATTCAAGGATAACTGCAATCCACTTACCTCTCTTACCATCTGGGTCCTGTGTTAGAATGTCTTTAACAACTGAGTTTGGGACAAAGGCAATAATGTGTGAGTGAAGGATGTATACTCTGAAGTCTTTCAATGCTTTGACCAAAGCAAAAGCTTGTTTTTCCATAATGTTATACTTCAAAGGGGCATCGCTCAATGCCTTACTAAAGAATGCAATAGGCTGCTCTTGTCCTTGTGGGTTTTTCTGTAAAAGGACAACAACTATGGTATGTTCTGATGCAAATGAGAAGATATAAAAATCCTTTGAAAAATCAGGGCTTATGAGAACCGGTGTTTTAGTTAATGCTTGTTTTACCAGCTCAAAGGATGTCTTTGCTTCCAAGGTCCATTTTACCCCTTGCTCCTTTTTTAACATGTTTGTGATATTCCTAAGGAGCTCAGCTAAGTTAGGGATGAACCTTCTCAAAAAGTTAATCTTCCCAATGAAAGATTGCAACTCCTTGATGTTTCGAGGTTGAGAGATTTGCAATATGGCCTCAATCCTTTTGGGATCAATCTTAATACCCTTCTCAGAAATAATGTGCCCAAGAAGTTTACCTTCTTGGAGACCAAATAGAGTCTTCTTAGGGTTTAAAGATATCAAAAACTTTCTGCATTTCTCGAAAACTTTTCTTAAATGTTCTAAGTGTTCTTCATCTATTTTTGAAAACACAGTGACATCATCAAGATATATAATGATGAAGTAGCCCAGTTCTTCCCAGAATGCTATGTCCATGGCTCTTTGAAAGGTTGCTCCAGCATTCATTAGACCAAAGGGCATTTTCACATACATGAAGGTGCCCCATGGTGTAGTAAAGGTTGTCTTTAATTGATCAGCAGGGTGAACCAAGATCTGATTATACCCTGAAAAGCCATCCAGCAAATAAATTCTTCTAGACCCTACCACCCTTTGTAAAATATGATCCATTTTTGGTAAAGGGTAGTTGTCTTTTAATGAAGTTTTGTTTAAGTCTCTAAAGTCTATACAGAGCCTGATTTCTCCGGTGTTTTTCATAACAGACACCAGATTAGATACCCATTCAGAATATCTAATAGGGACAATGATACCCGCATCATA
The DNA here is from genome assembly GCA_034641835.2 of Pinus albicaulis. NCBI lineage: Eukaryota > Viridiplantae > Streptophyta > Pinopsida > Pinales > Pinaceae > Pinus > Pinus albicaulis. The sequence goes on from CM076582.1 coordinate 770,098,045, forward strand.
CATCTTCATGATTTCCTTCTTAACCAGAGGTAGCTGCACAGGGTTTATTCTGCGCAGTTTCTGTTTGAATGGTTTTTGGTTTTCTTTAAGAGGGATTTTGTGTTGTATTATTTCAGTGTCATAGGACTTAAGATCTTCGTAACTCCATGCAAAAACATCAGAAAATTCTTTGAACAACCCTATGTATTTGAGTCTTATGTGAGCTGGAAAAGTTTTGGACAGTTTGATCATTCTCGGTTTCTCTTCACTGCCAATGTTGCATTCCTCTACCTCAGTGTCTACAGGCTCCAGTTTTGGTTTCTTTGCCATATCGTTAAAATCGAACAACTCCTCCAAGGGTGCAAGACCACCGGGCAAACCTTCATCTTTGGAATGCAGAGTTTCTAATTCTTCTGTTTCTGATTCTGCATTCAACTTTGTTTTGTTTCCAAATTTTCTAGTTTGAAGGTTGATGTCGAAAAGCTCAGGAGAAGGTTCCTCTTCACCAAGAAAATTTTCTTCACTGCAGTCTCTATCATAATCTGAATCTGAATTATGGAGTTCAAATTCATTTTTGAATTGCATGAAGTATTCTATTTGTTTATCTCCATCAAACACCTGCCAGTATTTTTTATTATCAGGCACAACTGGTCTAAATTTTATTTGAGGTGAACAGTCATCGATCCGATATGGCGTTAAACATGTCCTGGCCGCAAAGGCCAAATTGTGGGCTATAATATTTCTTCTCCTCGGGACAAAACTCAGTGTGGATTCCTCAAATGTTTTTAAAATATCCATGACATCATTCCGATAGGCCCTAAGTCTGGGATGATTTGCATTATACTCCCCATTGACTTGCCTAATTATTAACTCAGAATCCCCATACACATTTATTCTTTTGGCTCCTAACTTTTTCAGCAAATGCAGGCCTAAAAGCAGGGATTCGTACTCCGCTATGTTATTTGAACACTGAAAGTTCAATTTGCAAGAAATGCATTCTGTGTGCTTGCTTTTAGTGTTAGTAATCCAGACACCTGCACCAGCATTTGTTCTAGTGCATGACCCATCAAAATACATAGTCCAGAGAGGATCATCTTCATTTTTATCAGTTTGGTGAATGTCCTCTATATGATTTGATTCCTCAACTTTCTCATCGGGTTGAGGATTGCTCTCTTGACTGTCAAGGTTTAACAGCAATGGATTTATGACTTGTAACTCAAGATCGGTGTTTTGTTTGCCAGTGCCTTCAAATGTAGCGAATTGTTTTGACACTTCAGTGCTGTGTTCCTCTCCCTCCGTTTCAGCCATAGATCCCGTTAAAGTGATTTGTTCAGGGAGTGTTTCATCATTAAACATGATAAAAGAATCAAGGCCTGTACTCATAGAATACAGAGGAGAGTTTTGAGGTCTGTCTTGACTTGTAACCGTATATTACATATGAGACTCCTTGTAAAGTCTTATGGTCTGATTGAAAACAGGGATAGTCGCATAGGTCATGTCCATTTGCATAGTCCCCTGTAACTTAGCCCCCCAAGATCTTGATAATAACATTCCATACTTTGGGGGAACATCAGCCACAACTATATCCATTACTAAGCATTTGGCTGGAATCTGGGCTAAGTTAACACATAGGTCTTTAATCAATCCTAAACATTTCACTCTACTTGAATCAAAGGAGTATAGGTCTTTATAAGGTCTGGTGATTTCTAGACTCAGGCTCTCCATTACTGCTTTCGACATTAAGCTATGAGAAGCCCCTGAGTCATGCATAACGTTGTGTAGAATTTTGTCATGAACGTTTAGACTCACATAAAAGGGAGGGACAGGTCCCTCTTGAAACTTACCTTCAATCTTAGGACCAAAGATAAGCTCTGGCTGGTCATCATTTAGATTGAGTGTGTCCTCATTCTCTTCTATGTTCAAAGCCTTCAAAATTTGAGTTTTATATACATGGTGGGTAGCTAACTCAGTCAGTGGAACAAAGATCTTGATCTTGGAAATTTCCTGCTCCAGGATGAAACGAATTTGGTTCTTTGAAGCACTGTTTTCAGCCTTATTAGCTGCCACTTTATCAGCAATTGCAGTTTGCTGATTTGTTTTATTTGACACGACTGTTGTGATAGGAGTACTAGCTGAAGTGTTAGTACTGCTGATATTTGCACTCTGTTCTTCACTGTTTTGAGTGCTTTTCTCTTTATCGTTACCAGAATCTACAGCTGTTGTTTTATCCTTTTGTTTGACCGTTTTAGGCTTGGTTGTAGTGCTGTTTTGAGAAGATTTGTCAGAGGTTTTGGTGTTGGGGGCTTGTTGATTAGTCCTGCTTCTAAGGTCATATTCCCTTTGAGTTTCTATGATGACATTTTCTATGTCTTGATAATGATTTTCATCATCATCTCTTTTGTCATCATACGGTGTATATAGACCTTGTTTTTTATCATAATGAATCTCAAAATCATCATCATCGACCTCCAACATGTTGATAGAACCTTCCTCTATTATTTCGTCTGTTTCCTCAACCTCACTTATATAGTTCTGATGAAAGGGAGGACTGATCTGTTGATCATCTTCCCTAGGTCTGTTTGGAGGTTGGTTCCTTCTAACATTCTGATTCTGGTTTTGGTTTCTGTTTTGAGGAGCAGTTTGATTTTGACTTGCTTGTGCTCTTTTAATTATGCTCATCTCCTTCATCATCTCTTCCATCATCCTTTCCATATTTGAGTTGGAAGTAGAAGGTGTGGACTCCTCTCTAAAAGATACTCTCTTCTCGCTCTTCATTCTAGCTCTTTTCTCCATCAAGTTCACTTCCACAGAAAGAGCACCCCTTTGCATGTCTTCAAGAGTTGCAAAATCTCTCTCTCTCAGTGAATAGGTCATGTCAGCATCAAAACCTTCATGAAATTTGTTTAAAGCTGAACCTTGTGGAGGTTTTAATTCTGGGGAAAGTGCATTGTATAAAATGTTGAATCTGGTGCAGTAGGCTTGCACACTTTCCCCTGGGTTCCTATGGAGATTGTTGTAATCAGCAAGAACTTGGAGAGGGTTCTTCCTTACTTCCCACTTGTTTAAGAATGTTTTATGGAAGCCTTGGAGATCATTTATACTATGGGGGGCTAAGCCTTTAAACCATTTTCTTACTTCTCCCCCTAAGCTTTGAGAAAATAATCTGAGCTTGACAGAATCATCATCAATTTTGTTTCTTTCAAAGTAGTCATTCATCTTATCCACATGTTGTGATGCAGTTGTAGCATTTATAGCATCATACAATGGGATTTTGGTCTGATAGTCCTGTGGAAGGTTGACTAATGGTACAGGAAGGACTAAGGGAGCATACCATGTAGCCATGGTAGGAGGTGGAGGTGGATTCACAAGAGGTGGATTAACAAAAGGGAAAGTGGGTTGAGGTGTGGTTGTTTGAACAGTGGATGTAGGATGAGTAGAAGTGGATGGATCAGGAGTACACTGGTGAGTTGATCTTGGATGAGAGACACCTAGGTTGTGAAGGAAATGTAAATCAGGAGGTGTTGTTTCTCTACTACCAGGATGTTTACTTGTCTCCGGGGATGAAAGTGAAGACTCAGAGTCTAGCTGTATTATATCATCAAATGACCTAGTTCTGAATGGATTTACTAAGTCAACTTGTGATTGTTGTAGAGCCGAAAGATTTTCAGGGACTGAATTAGCTCTCAAGGGTGATCTGAAAACAGTTGATAATTTAACCTTAGGAGGCTTGCAAAGGATACTTTCTAGGTCATAAACTATCTCAGGTGGATTAGGGTCAGGATGGGCTCTAGTGTGAATCTTTCTAGAAGCCACTATGTCGTGTTTTGAGACCCGAATAAACAAGACAAGTTCAACCAGATATGACAATCTTTAAGAGGTTAACTAATCTGTTTACGCAAATTTAATCCTACAGTCCTCTAACTGAGTTGTAAATGATATTATGATGATAGGGGTTCTTCCCAGTGGAGTCTTAAGGTTTGTTAAGGATTGTGGAGTCGCCAAGTGGAAGTTTTTAGCTCCTTTAGAGGTAAAAGGTTTTATGGTCCACCACCATGTTTATTGAATACCAATCTGAAATTTTTTTAGGTTTTTCTGAGTTGTTTTTAGTAGTGTGGTTTTTAAGAATATCCTAACTCTGTTTCAAAACTTAGCTAAGGTTATGAGACAAAGACAGTCTACTCTTATGGCTAAGCTAGTTGTTTTTTCAAGGTTATATGAAGCCTTATCAGAATCCTAGGGTTGACCTAGTTTGTCACTGATTCAAACAAGTTTCATCATGATTACCATTTCTGTGGTAGTGCTTGAAAAGGCTGCTTCTTACTCACAAAGTTTTCTTGAATCAAGGGTTTTCTGAGGTCTCTCAAGTCTTATACAAACACTCAGCTCCCCAGCGGAGTCGCCAGAAATATTTAGAGTATCAGCCAATTTATTAGCAAGATTGGCAGAGTCCAATTACAGAAACAACATCGTTTCAACCAACTTTGGGATTCTAGGATCTAGCCCTCCTGAATCCGGAGAGGGATCTCTCCAATGTGTACAAAGATGGATTTGTCTTTGGAAGCTTAAGGTAATGATATTAGGCTAGTTATGAAGTTCAAGGGTTTGGTTTTGTGTTTGGAAGATTAAACATGATTGCTGTTAGAGGCGGAAAGATCTACATGCAAATAGGCTCAAAGGTGAGAAGTTGCAAGCAATAAGAGTAAGCTTCGATCAAAATGAAAGATGGTGGCAACTTTCAATCCATTGGGCTATGGAGTCATAAGAGGATTTAATTGAAGCAAGTCAGGTTCAAGAGTAGTCTATGGGGCAAGTCATCTATGCCTAAGGATCTCTTTAAGGTTTGATTTGCGGAATGGAGTGATACAATAAGAAGGGGAAAATAAACAGATGCAGAACAAAGAGCAGCCCAGGATCTGGTAAGTACTTTGAAACTAGCCAGCCTTTGACCAGACGCTTAAGAAAAACATGGAAGCAAACTAGGATCTGGTAAGTACTTTGAAACTAGCCAGCCTTTGATATACTTTCAATAGAAAACATCTTAAAACAAAGGGAAACTTGGAAACAACTTTTGGAGCAGAAACTAGCGGGCCGGGCGCACCACAAATCCTCTCCTAGCTCTTCTTTACTGGGTTACTTTCAAGGCAATCACAGAGATAACACAGAATGGCCTAAGATCTGATAAGTACTTTGAAACTAGTCAACTTTTAACACATTCTAGAAACAATCAGGAAATGATTATGCGAACAGAAATTACAGGACAAAGAATATTTCTATCTTCCTTCCAGTTCATCCTCACACAACATATGCAGAAAGTAACATTCAAGAATAATATTCAGCTAAGACAATAAGACGAGGGAACGCCAACATTCCTATGTCTAAACTGAATTAAATCATTCCTGAATAAACAGATTGAAAGAAAACATTTAAATAAAGGTTTCTCAGCCAGAGAAGGTTACTGATATACAGTAGGTCCTAAACCTGTTTAAATTGTTCTTTATAGTGGAAAATGAAACAAAATGAAAACAAAAATAAAACAACAAGTCACAAGGAGAATAAAATCACCGTCAACATAGATCAGGATCCCATAAATCAGCTTGTATTGATGCTTCAAACCAGTTACAATCTTCAAATCCAATGTTTTAGTTCATCTTTCTTCACAACCTAACCTATCTGTTACAAGCAGAGCTCCAAGAGCCAGTGAATCACTATTTACAAACAGAAGCCTTCAGCTCAATTACATTAGAATGCTTCAGCAATTACATCAACAACCAACCAACAACTTCTCGTCTTCTACTGAAGTATTTATAGAAGACTGAGGGGAAAAGATCTGAGATAAGATCTTTTAAGACAATAAATACAGATTCAAGACTTCTCGACCCTTTGGGGGGCTCGATGGAGAAGTTTACAGGTGGATCATTGTATTAACTGTTTTGCATTTATGAATCAAGCTCGGTGGGAACTTTATTTGACTTTGAAGGCTTTGCGTAATGTTTGGAGTAACTCTGAAGATATTTTTGCATTGATTTCCTTGCAGAAGTAACTTCCTGGCTGCGTTGAGGCAAAACATCTTCCTTTGCAATTACTTTGACCCTGGTTTGAAAGGTTTGAGGCAACAGGTGGCGTTTGGTTGCTGGGAGGAATCAATTCGCCTCCTTTTTGTGGCGGTGGAGGGTTTGCTATCACTAAAACACTTTAGGTATTCTGCAGACTGTGTTTTAGATTGGGGGATTAGGCTTTTGATAATAGTCTTAGCCGTAATCCCCGTAAAACTGTCTTCAATTCTCTGTGCTGGCACATTTCTGGTCTTCTACAGCTGATACTCTTTGACTGTGCCGGATTCTTGGTGCTTCGTTGTTACACAGGGCTGTGCAGGGTTATACGGCATCAATGCCTCATGAAACATTGATGAAAACGTGAATTTGACACCTGCGAATGATTTCCTTTGATAAATCAAAGGAGGGAGGGTCGTCACCCTCATCTTTCGAATTTCATCTGAATATAGCGAAAAACGTTAAACCCTGCAAAATAAAAACAAAAGTTATGAAATCCTGCATTTATAGGTTAAACTGCATTGGAGGATGTACGGAGGAAGCAGGGCCGTTGGATGGCATCATCCAACTGTCGGGATTAATTGGAGAAATCATAGAATGGTGGAAATAGATAAAATCTAAGCCGTCGATCACGCAAGATCGACGGTTGGGAGAAGGCAGCGGAAAAACCTTTGTAAACAATACAATATGACGTTTTTTCAATTTTATAAAGGAAAAAGGCGCATTTTATATGAGCGGCGAGGGGATCGTACGGTGGGCCCAGCGGGACTGATCGCAAATCGCAAAAGTGGAAAACGCGATGGCGGATTATGCGAAGGAGAGAAAATGCGATATTGCGATTATGCGATGGGCGGAAATTGCGATGGATCGCATCACAAATATTTGCGATGGCTCTTTGGAGGAAAACTGAAAATTGCGATCTGCGATCTGCGATGGATCGCAACGCAAATATTTGCGATGCACCAGTTTAAAAAATAACAATTTGGAAATTCTGCGATCTGCGCTTTGCGATAAGTGCCAAAGGGTTAGAACTTGTTTCCAGGGTGCAGGCGTATGGAAGGAAAGGGGCTAAGGGCTTAAGCTCGAGGGGCTTAAGTTCTATACATAAAAACATGTATTTTCATGGTTTTTGAAGGGTTTCTTGAAGAAAATGAAGGTTTCGGTAAGGTTAAAAAGTGGGTTTTTAACGTTATAAAAGGGATTTTAATGAAATGGAAAGGGAGAAACATGAAATTGTGGGTTTTTCATGGGAAATGGAGAATAGAAAATGAGGTTAGTGAGGAAGAAAAGGAAGGGGACCAAGGGGTTCTGCAGCAGTATTTAACTTGGGATTTTTGAAGGATTTCAGAGGCTTTTAGGATGTAAACAGCAATAAGGGATCTGGACAGAGGCATGAGGCCTTAAGAGAGACTTCAAGAGCCAACAATTTTTAGTGATAAAATTTGTTCCTTGGAGGCTAGCCACCTTTTGGTATAACAAAATATTATAGGCCGCTAACAGCTTCTTTGATAAACTCTTCTTCCACAAAGTCAATGTTGGTCAAAATTGCTACAATACTTCATATTTTGGCTTCTCCACAAAATTTTGGCTAGCTTCTTCAGGATTGAGGTCTTTGGCCTTCACTGCAGAAACCCTAGTTGGCACGTGTGAGCCAAAGATGGTTTTTTTCTTCTCTTTACTCCCTCGCTTAGACAATTGCTTCTTCTCTAGCAATTCATCTTGCAAGATGGTTCCTCTTTCACTTGATTTCAACCTCCTATCGTGACTGCAATATTTCAGTCTCTATTTCCATAAATGATACCCAGATTTTTTCGCACGTGTGAGGAATTTCAGCCCTAAAAATAGTCCTTAAAAATTAGATTTCTCTTTCCTTGAAGTCTTCTCTTTCTTCATTGACTTTAGATCGCATTTCCTTCTTTTGATCGAACTTTTTTTGCTTGATTGATTGTCCTTTGAATGAGCTTGAGTGCTTCTATTTATAGGATTTTTTGAGTGCCCTAATAGGGCGACTTGTTCCACTTGGTAGGATGACTTGTCATCTTTTGGAGGTCGACTCGTTGTAGCACTATGACAAGTTCTTGGAGGGTCTTTGAATATAGTTTTGATTTGAGTACATTTTATTTACAATATACAACATGCCCAAAATGGGTCTTCCATACATGACAATGACTCAATTGAATTATTGGCTCAATGAATAACCCTAGAAGCACTCAATGGGTGCTTGACTTATAAATCAAAATAACCTTGAGCATGACACCCATGCCTCAAGAATGACAATAATAATTTTATTTTTTTCTTTACATCAAATACATAGAATCATGATTACATGTCATTATGACGACTGAACCTAGTTACATATTTCAACACTCCCTCATAGCTAGGGAGGTATTCATAATCCATACAAGGTACTTGGAAATTCTCATACTGAATAATTCTCATAAGAAGAGTCGCATTGGTAAGCTATATTGTCATCTTATACTAGTGAATCTCATTATATAAACCAACAGTGTCACATAACAAGGCCTTGAATAACAACTCTATCTCTCTACAAGATCCAGAGCATAGTTTTAAAAACCGGAACTGGTGACCAGATCGGTCCACCTAATAAACTGGGTTTCAAACTGGGACTGGTTAGATCTCAATGAACCGGTTTAAAAAAAACACATGAAATAATTAATTTTTAATGAAAAAAAATGGTTTTTAAGATTTAAAACCATCGTTCCAAACCAATAGACACAAAAGATGTGAAGTTTGAACATAAATATACCATGTAAAGGTGAAAATATCAAAATGGCACCAAGTGCAATATATATCAACAACCAAATATATAATCAATGAGACTCTAAATGGCATCTAGAGTCCAAAAACAAAGCCTACAACCTATGGGGCCATTGGCCTACTACAACTCTACATGTATGATATTAGTAATCAACATTGTCACTTGAAACTTTGAAAGTTGAAACTTCTCATCATGATCAAACTTAGTTGGTTGAGCTGCGACTCCCAAACTTTGCAACCGCTTGAGTCACAAACTTCTTTGTTGGTTCAGTGACTTAAGTCTCAAAATTCTGAAGGTATTATGCCCTAATATTCCATATTACATCATTTGGTACTCCACATGGCTTTACATGGCCTCTTATCCTAGCCAAGTGTTGCTTGAACCTGTTAATACCTCCTTCCTCCTTCAATAGATTTTTGGCAATATTTGCAGATCATTTTGCCATCAATCATATCACAATGATTCCATGCAGTACCCTTGGATTTTTGAGGCATGGTGGCTACTACTTAGCTCAAACTCTTTGTTGTTCCACTGCTACCGCAAAAATTCAACTCTCCAAGCTCCCAATGAAACTCAAAAAAACTATGAATGAGATGTGTGAGGCAAATGAGGGGGGTGAGCTCCTTTTAAAGGCTTGGAGAGGGTGTTTTTGGAGGGAAACAACCCTTACTTTCCCTCCAAAACACTGAGGAAGCTTGCAAAAAGAGTCTATGTGGGTTTGTCACCATCTGTCGCAATCTTAGCAACGAATTAGTCAGTTTATGATGGAATCAGTTGGTTGGACCATAAACTGGTTGGTTCTATCATAAATCGGTCGGTTTGACCAGTTTTTGTGATTTGTTGGCGAAGTGAGCCCTTAAACCGGGTTTTTTTTCCCAGTTCGACCCGGTTGCCTATTGAACTGCTCAAGCTCTTTGTTGTTCCACTACTCCAGCATAAATTCAACACTCTCCAAATGAAACTCACAAAAACTCCAAATGAGATATGTGAGTAAAATGAGGGGGGTGAGCTCCTTTTAAAGGCTTGGAGAGGGTGCTTTGGAGGGAAAAAAACTGTTACTTTCCCTCCAAAACACCTAGGAAGCTTCCAAAAAGAGTTTGTGTGGGTGTGTCACTGTCCGCCACGGCCTTAGCAATGAACTTTCCGGTTTATGACGGAATCAACCGGTTTGACCATAAACTGGCTAGTTTCGTCATAAACCGGCTAATTTGACCGGTTTTTGTGATTTTTTGGCGAATTCAGCCCTTAAACCAAGGTTTTTTCCCATTCGACCAGGTTTCCTAATGCAGTGATCGGTTTGACCGGTTTCCGGTTCATGCTCATCAGTTTTTAAAACTATGGATCATAGCACAATGTTGGCGAGACCAATGTTGATAAACACCATTATCATTGTCTCTCAAGGCACATACCCGACGCGGGTGTTCAAAGTGTGTTTCCTTTTCAAACAATTAATGTCATGGAATAGCACATCCTAAAGGAATTTCCTCTTTGATTACTCTTGCCTATTGGATTCCCTACCACATCCTCAAAGATTATCGGAATCAATCTCAAATGCTTAGCCAATCCTCCATTCTTTCTTCATAACATGAAGACAAGAATGATGTGTCTATCTCTCCCTCTCAACTAGGGAGGATATATGATAGATGACTGATCCCCTACAAGAAGAACTAGAAGATGAAGGCTCCATGATGAAAAGTTGAAGTTCATGACATTAGGAAGAGGAGCCCTCAAAATGTTTTCAAAGACTATTAGGCGTTTACCTCGGATGATGGACTCACTTAAGAAGTCTGAAACGTTGGGTTTTTAAAAATACTCAAAACAGGTTATTCCTCTATTTTTGAAAATCTATTTTCTAGTCCACATATGGATTTTCTTCATACATTTATGATCCAGACTTATGTAGGGATGCAACTAAATACAAATATAAACATAAATGCAGAGATGCATCCAAAATAAATCTTCATTTCATTACTATCAAAGAACTAAAATATGCTTATATATAGAAAGGAAATAAACTAGCTTGGGCGATGGTAGCTTATATCTAAGAAGAGAAGTGGAAACTACATACCTCTGAAATGTGTTACAATGAAGCTCAAGGGCCTTTTTATTATTGAACAACAAAGGGAAATCCTAAACAACCAAAAACCTAACCCTACGAGATGGAACACCAAGGGTTTGTGTGTCTCGTTGGGGTTAGTTGGGAAACCAACTTCTTGGGGTCATAACTTGGTCATATGACATTTATTTGGCGTGTACGATACCTCGTTAGAAAGATATCTTTGAATAATACAAGATTTATAGGCATGAACATGCCCTCAAAAAATTTTCAAAGAATACTAGGCGTTTACCCCTGATGATGGACTCACTTAAGAAGTCTGAAACGTTGGGTTTTTAAAAATACTCAAAACAGGTTATTCCTCTATTTTTGAAAATCGATTTTCTAGTCCACATATGGATTTTCTTCATACATTTATGATCCAGACTTATGCAGGGATGCAACTAAATACAAATATAAACATAAATGCAGAGATGCATCCAAAATAAATCTTCATTTCATTACTATCAAAGAACTGAAATATGCTTATATATAGAAAGGAAATAAACTAGCTCGGGCGATGGTAGCTTATATCTAAGAAGAGATGTGGAAACTACATACCTCTGAAATGTGTTACAATGAAGCTCAAGGGCCTTTTTATTATTGAACAACAAAGGGAAATCCTAAACAACCAAAAACCTAACCCTACGAGATGGAACACCAAGGGTTTGTGTGTCTCGTTGGGGTTAGTTGGGAAACCAACTTCTCGGGGTCATAACTTGGTCATATGACCTTTATTTGGCGTGTACAATACCTCATTAGAAAGATATCTTTGAATAATACAAGATTTACAGCCTTGAACATGTTGCTGGCCGCCAAAAAAAAAAAAAAAGTCATTTAGGGGGTCAAAACAACTCTGGAAGTTCATGACCCGAAAAACTGCTAAAAATAGTAAATTGTGCTATAATCAAGGAAACTAATGAAACCAACTAGAGGTCCAGGTGGAATAGAAAGGTGGTCATCGATATCTACTTGTAGAAATCCTCCCCCTTAGGAAGAAATGGTCCCCATTGCATGAAGAGCCTCCATTAGCTGAGAAATTTTTTTTTGAACCTGATCCCTAGTGAGCCACTTTCCTTAGTGAAGGAATTGGTCGACTTTGAAAACTTTATATAGTTGGATCCTCTGCTAGTGACTATTCTTAATCTATGTGTCCATGATCCTATCAGTTGTGGCATGTTCGATGCATCTTGGGTTGAGCTATGTTGGTGTTAACAACTCATAATGTATGATGTGTCCAACAATGGGAGAAAGTATGGCCACATCCAATCCACATTGAATACTGGGAACAAGCCAAGGAATGGTGGAATATTGAGCTTGCGGTAGGCCCCAGCGAGACGCTCCTTCTTCAAGTGTAACCAAACTTTTTCGCCCACCTGTAACTTGTGTGGCAGTCGATGTTGGTCATGACGTTGTTTGTACCTAGCATTTGCTTTGTCCAATATTTCATGGACTTGATAGCGGATGTGATAAATGCGCTCAATGAAGTTGTTAGCTCTATCGGCATCAGACTGGACATGAGCCGAATCTACTTGAGTAGTTGCAAGTGGTATGGCAACATCAATGGGACATAGTGGCTGGAATCCTTGTCCAAGCTAAATGGGGTTGTGGCCAGTTGAGTCGTTGAGAGATTTGTTGTAGTTGTGCTAGAGATAGGGGAGGCTTTTGTCCCATGTGTGTGGATGCTTCGAGTTTTACATGTGAAATATGTGCACGATCATCCTGTTGACGACCTTTATCTTGCCATCAATTTGGGGGTGAAAGGTCGTGGACTTAGTGAGCTTGGTATCTAACAACAACCAGAGGCTTGACTAGAATGCACTCAAGAACCTGCGGTCCCAATTTGAAATACTAGATTATGGGATCCCAAAGTGTACCCATACCTGTTCAAAGAAGAGTTTGGCAATGGATTTTACTATGATACTCTTCTTGCAGGTTGCCAGAATGACCATCTTAGAGAATTTGTCGATGACCACGAAAACGCAGTCGTTGCCATGATTTGTAGAAGGAAGGCTCGACATGTAATCCATGGAGATGGATTCCCATGGCTGACTAGAAGTAGGAAAAGGAGTATACAAGCCTTGCTTGTTTATTTTAGGTTTGGCAATGGCACAAGTAGTGCAGGATCTGATGTAATTCCCAACATCTTGTCGAAGGTTTCGACAATAAAAATACTTTTGTAGCACTGCCACTGTCTTTTCTACCCCAAAATTTCCAGTGACTCGACTGTAGTGCGCCTATGAATCATCTGGTATGTGGTGTCGAATTATGGATCACTCTTGTAAAGATGTTGTCATTCTGAAGTCTCGTGTCCAAGGAGTCGAGCACACTGGTTAGCGCCATGACCAACGGTCAACTGAGGCAGTCTTCAACATTATTGGTGTTGCCCTTCTTGTACTTAATGTTCACATGAAATTGTTGCAGGTATGTTTACCATTTCTGATAACGATCATTCTGCAACTTTCCATGTGTCTGTATGAACTGCAGGGGTCAGTGGTCTGTGTGGGTGACCATTTCTTTCCCAAAAATGTAATGCTTCCATTGTCGACAGGTCTACACAATGGAATACATCTCTTTTTCATAGGTGGGATACTTCTGGACTATGTCTAAAAGTGTCTCACTATGATATGCCACTGGATGCCCCAACTGAGTAAGGACTGCACCAATAGCATAGTCGAAGGCATCTGTCTCAATCTCAAATGGTTGTTGCAGGTCTAATAATGTGAGCATTGGTGCAAAGAAAATAATATGCTTCAACTCGGCAAATGCCTTCTGTTGGGATTTAGATTAAAATAGCTTTTCTTTCACTCTGCCCTTGGTGACTTGACTAAAAGGCCAAGTGTTGGGTGCAGCCCAAAGTCGTCCATTTTTAGTCAAAGACTCCGCATATTGAGGAGCGAAGTACGCGGTACCACGAAGCTAGATCTACCGTGCAGTGTCTAGGGGCTTCAGGGTGGGTCGAAGCCCCTCATTTTGTAACAGGTTTTTGGTTTTAGCTAGTTGTTTTGTCGGAGCCCATGGTATCTAGACCATGGTTTTGTAATGATGCAAAGATATATAAAGCAATGTAAGGCTTTATCGAAGTCAATGATTGTGATAGTTTATGAGTGCAAACTGTTGTATTTTGTGTCTTTAGTCTATTTTTGGGCCTTAATGGAAGGCTCCACAGCTGAGTGCACCAAGGCCTCCAAGAGTTTGTAGCTATGTGCACAGACCACCTGCAGTTGTGTGCGCAGGTCGGAGAAGTTGTATGTATTGAAAAAATCCATCTTAATAAAGAAGAAGAAATTTTGGGAATATTTTGTATTTACATGTATTATGTTTTCTTTCTATTTGTTTATGCGAATTAATGATAGCACATTTTATCTTATTATGTAATGTGTTTATGTTTATCTAAATGATGTGAAGTAAATGGTTAAGCTATACTATGCAATAGTAATATACATGTTAGAAGATTGGTTAAGTGTAGAGAAGTGAAGTAAAGCCACCTCGCGCAGTCCCTCAAGGCTGCAGAAACTTGGTTCTGCAACCACCCATAGCCACCTCAGGTGAGACTGCGATCTACTTGCAGGTCGTTGCCGAAAGGGTCGGTGTCTGAGGGTTTTGTAGGACCGAAGTACAAGTTGAACCTAGGTCAAGCCCAATCGAGCCAACAAATGGTTTTGTTGTTGGGACTGGGATATGTTTGAAAGACATGTGGATGTGGCATCCATAAAAAAAGGAAATACAAGATTGGGTAGATATGAAAGAACGAGAGTTTATAGCTCAGGAAAACAGAAATCTGTGATTAATGGCTGAAGCTTGGTTGCAGAGGTATATTTTCACATAACAACACGAGATTTTCTTCGGGTAGTTTGCTAATGAACTATATGAATGGTTTTCAAGGTTGATTGAGAACAAGACTTTCTTTAAAAACGAAGAGCCTACTACGTGGAGCCCTGAACTGGTACAATGACTAAAAGATAGCAGTAACAACATCTTAAGAGTTGTTGATTTTTGGATCGACAATATTCTGGGAGGATTTATCACTGAGTTCGCGATAGACGCGTCTATATCTTACAATGAAACTGAGCGAATATTTTTCAAGGGACCACGAGGTAAGTATTTAAATTCTTTGAAGTTGTGGATTAAAATGCTTCTATGTGAAAAGGGTGTACTACGAATGCATTCAGACTAATGTTTGGGCTTAAGTCTGGAGTTGGATCTACTCGAAGTGGAAAGCGATACAAGGTAGATCATGAGAAATTTATTGAGACTGATTATCGTCCCTTGTTAGGAGAATCTGAAAGCGAAGAAGAACGAATTAACCTCGCAACCCCTAGAGGTGCATCACAAATAGGAGGTGGGAATAATCAAGGCACCTTTGGGATTCCCCATCCCGTTACTCCCCTTACCCGCCATCCCCCTCCCAATAGTTCCCCTACACCCCCTCCACCTCCGCCTCCCCCTCCCCCCATAGAGAAACATGGCAGATGATATCAAGCTACCTATATTTCGAGGACTAGGATCAGAGGATCTTAAGCAATTTTGGTTTGTAGTTGAGGCAATATGGAAAGAAAGACAGATCACTGACAAAGATGTAAAGATGGCACAGATTGTCACAGCGTCGTGGGAAATAGCACTGACATGGTACATAAATTATTCTACGACTCATCAGGCTGCTTCACTAGATGATACAAAGAAAGCATTGGCTTTAGAATTCAAGAAGCCAAAATCACAATCGCAATGTATTACTGAACTAAAGGGGATCAAACAAATGAAAAATGAATCTGTTTGGGAGTTGGATCAAAGGTTCAAAATGTTAATGGTACAAGTGAGCTTTAGCATTCTCGAAGAGCATCATAAGGAATGTTTTATAGTTGCACTTTTGCCACATATCAGGTTACCCTTGATGCAACAAAAAATAACAACTCAAGCCGAAGCTCTGGAAATTGCAATGAAGTGGGAAGCTTCATCGATTGGAGATACTCATGCAGGAGTACAACAGATTCAGACTTAGCTAGGGCATTTGACCTTAGAACTGCAAGATCTGAAAAAAGCTAAGGAATTTAGATCAAAAGTTAGATTAGAAGTTTGGTGTATAAAATGAAAAGTTGGAGGCCATTTTAAGAAAAAATGCCTTGTGTTTAGAGATTACTTGGCTAGTGGACCACCTAATCTATTGAATTTGGGATCAAACCTTTGGTGTGAGATATGTATAACTTCATGACAACATCATCCAGAACATTGTTATTTATTGCAGAAGTATGTGCAGACCCCCAGGCAACTGTTTTGCAACTTTTGTAAGACAGTGGGACATGATGAGAAGAACTGTCAAAGTTATGACTTGATGAGGGAACACACTACTGATGCTTATAGAATGCAAGTGAAGGATATGCGCACAAAGATCAAGGACAACATGTTGGTCGAGTAGGTTTCTAAGGAATAGGATGAGGAGTTGGTCGAGGGTGTGGCCAGAATATCTGTTATAACTGTGGATAGACATGACACTGTGCAAGAGATTATCGGAATCCTACTTCCACATGTTAGTACTGCAAAGCTTTGGATCATGTGATAGAAGAATGTTTGGTCCTTATGGAAAATATGTAGGAGAAAAGGAACCAACAACCCACACAAAATCTACAAATGATGACCATTGAACCAAGGGAGGATGAACCAGGCATTAACATTGTGACAAGAAGTGGAGTTCTGATGGGAGATGATAACACAAAAGGTAAGAAGCTAATGGAATATAAATGGGTGAGAAAAATCGTAGAAAGAGACCCTAGAATCAGTATTCAGCAGGACAAAGAAACATTCATGGAGGCGTAGCGAAGCTTTATGGATCCTGGAGCTTCGACATCTAAAGTGCAGTCGATGCAGAAGTTAATCCCCAACAAGGATAGCCCTAAAGTAACGCCTCAGATGAAAGAGTTCAATCCAAGTATTTTAAGATCGTTCTTACAGACTTGCACGAAGCTGTTGAGGAATCATAAGGTTGTCAAAGGACTTCATGAGTTGTTAGACTCCTGCGCTGATAAAGAAGTGCCAAAAAGCGATCAGCTTGCAATAAACAATTTACATCAACATAAGAAGAGAACAAGGAATGAAATGAGACTAACTGCGCATATTTGGGAATATGAAATGGATCAGTTAATCCTAGATTTGGGATCTAATGCCAATGTGTTACCTAAGCAAACTTGGGAGCGGATGGGAAGTCCAAAGTTGCAATGGTCACCAATCCAGTTGAGGATGGTCAACTAGCAGAAGATCATCCCTATGGGAAGGTTATCTGGCATTGTGGCGGTTATTGAAGGAGAGTGTGTTGTTTCAGATTTTGAAGTGATTGAAATTGTGGATGATAGAAATCCATATCCAACACTGCTTGGATTGGATTGGGCTTTCGATACTGTGGAGATAATCAATTTGAAGAAGAGACAAATGGTGTTCAAAAAGGATAATATGAGGGTCATTGTTCCTCTAGACCTATTAGAAGGAGTGTGCTATATAGAGTATGCTCATGATGAGTACTGCAACGCGGATGTCAACAACATTTACAAAATAACTGGTAAGGAGGAATATTGAATTAATCCCACTGCAGATGGAAGCTTGAGTTGGGAACAAGACAGTTCGTATACTTCAGATTCCAATGAAGAACTGGAAAATTGGTAGAATCGATTACATGAAGTGTCTACAAGATGATGTGCCAGATCATAAGATCACTTCGCTGCATAACTTCAGAGGTATGTGATTTTCCTTATTATGATGGGATAGGAGATGTAAGTCTTTTTCTTGATAAATTTGAAAGAAAACTACCAGAATAACGAAGGTTCCAAGATTTGGATGTCTCCTTGAGGTCTACACCTGCTAGATGGTGGGGTACTCATAAAGAGAATATAGGGAGTTGGAAATATCATCACAGGTTGATGAAGTCCATATTTGGCCTAGTAAATACTAGAATCAAATTCAAATATGATGGCAAGGCTGACCCCCAAGAGCATATTTATCGTTGGACTTCAGTTTGGGGAGAAGTTCCAAAACAAGAGTGGGTACATATGTTTTTTCACACATTGGAAATGATACCTATGAATTGGTATCTTGAGATAGAACTGAGACATGGAACGACGAACTGGACATATTTGGTTGAAGGGTTCATACTAACATTTACTTTTGAAGATGATTGTTCGTGCATAGATGAAGCCCTTCAGGAAGTCATAGAATGGGTTTTTAAGAACACAACTACGCTAACATGGATGCAACCAGATTGGACTGCGCAGTTGCAGCACGTACTGGAATGCTATAATGTGACCGCGGAAGAGGATGATGAGGATCCACGAAATATTGATATCCCAGAATCAGAAGGACATCACGAAGTTGCTGGACCAAAACCTGAAATACTTGATATAGCACATCCTGCAAAAACAAAGAAAGTGAATATCGGATTAGACGATGAACCAAAATTTGCAATGGTTGGGATAAAGACACAATTAGAAAATTTTCAGAGCCGCTGCATGAGTATCAAGAGATCTTCCCCACAAAGTCTCATGAATTAAAAGGCATAATAGGGAACCTAAGACTTATGAGGATTCCTCTGAAACGTGACGTGAAGCCAGTGAAGCAAAGACCCTATAGATTGAATCCGAAATACAAGGAAAAATTGAAGGTGGAGTTAGATAAAATGATCAAAGCTGGGATCATTGAACCGGTCGAAGACTCTGAATGGGTAAGCCCCATGGTAGTTTAGGAAAAGAAGGCAAAGGACGAGATCATAATATGTGTGGACTTGAGGAAATTGAATGATGCATGCTTGCATGACCCCTTTCCCACACCATTTATAGACGAAGTATTGGACAATATAGGAGGATAGGAGGCCTATTCTTTTACAAATGGCTTTTCGGATTACCATCAAATCATAATTGCGCCAGAAGATAGACATAAGACATTTTTTTCTATAGAATGGGGTTCTTACCAGTACACAGTGATGTCATTTGGTTTGAAGAATGCTCCTACCATATTTTATAGAGTTGTAGTCGCAAATTTCAATGAGTATATACACAAATTTCTGGAGGTTTACTTTAATGATTGGGTTGTCTTTGGGTTGTTGAAAAAGCATGTTGTGAGCTTGAGGCTGATGTTGGATACATGTAGGAGATATCAGATATCAATGAATTTGAAAAAGTGTATCTTTTGTGTACCTTTTGGTATATTATTGGGACATGTTGTTTGTAAGCAAGGACTCGTAGTGGACCCTGCGAAGATTGTTGCTATTGTAAACTTCGATCCACCTAAGACAGTGAAACAACTGCGCACGACACTTGGACACACTGGCTATTACAAAAAGTTTATAAAGGGGTATGCATAGATAACTGTGCCAATGGAGAAGCTACTAAAGAAAGATGTCACTTTTCAATGGGATGAAAAATGCCAGAAGAGCCTCGACATATTAAAGGAGAAGATGGTAATTGCACCTATTTTGGTTTTCCAGGACTGGAATAAGGAATTTCATGTACATGTCGATGCATCTTGCATAGCCTTGGGTACATTATTGGCACAACTAGAAGCAGGAGAAATTGAACACCCCATAGATTTTGTAAGAAGAAAATTTTCCAAGGCAGAGAAGAACTATTCTACAACAGAAAGAGAAGGGTTAGTTATGGTCTATGCATTACTGAAGAGTTCGCCACTATTTGTTGGGAGCACACTTCAAGATGTTCACTGATCACTTCGCACTGAAGTATTTGGTGAATAAGCATGTTTAGGAGGAAAAATATGTCGATGGTTGTTATTGATACAGGAATACGATTTTGAAGTTGTAGTCAAACCAAGAAGTTTGAAATCTGGGCTTGATCATCTATCAAGGATAGAGACAGGAGAAGAACCCACAAGAATCAAGGATAAATTGTTTGATGCGTAGTTATTCGCAATCAGTGTCACAGATGATCACTTCATGGATATTATTCATTTTCTAGCCACATGAATGGCCCCCACGGAGTACACTACGCAACAAAAGAAGAAACCGATAGTAAAAGCAGTTGATTTATCATTGATTGTAGGACATTTGTACAAAATGGGACCAGATGAAATACTGTGCAGATATGTCCCTGAGCATGAAAGACAGAATATTTTGGCAGTAGTTCATGGACGAGTTGCAGGAGGACATTATGCAGGAAAGGCCACTTCATAGAAGATCTTGAGAGCTGGGTTATGGTGGCCCACAGTGGATAAGGAAGCAAGGGGATTTTGTCGAGCATGTGATGTGTGCCAGAGAACATAGAAGCCACCTAGAAGGGATGAAATGCCATTAAATCCACAAGTGACGTTGCAAGCATTTGACAAATGGGTTATTGACTTTGTTGGACCTATTAACGCACCAAGAAAGAAGAACAATCCGAGATACATAATCACTGCAAATGATTATTTGATGAGGTGGGTCGAGGAAAAGCCCGTGAAGGATTGCAGTGTAGATACCGCCGCGAAGTTCATATTTGAATATATTTTTTCCAAATTTGGGTATCTAAAGATCTTGATGAGTGACAGGGTTCACATTCCTTGCATATGACTATTGAGGTGTTGACTAAAGAATTTCAAGTACATCATAAGAAGAGTACACCCTATCATCCTCAAGCGAATGGGACAGTTGAAGCTTTCAATAAGATTATGGAGAATGCACTCACAAAGGTGTGCAATGTGAACATAAATGACTGAGATTTAAGGATTCTAGCGGTGTTATAGGCACGTAGGACAACATGCAAGAAATTGACAGGCCAAACACCTTTTAGGTTGGTATATGGACAAGAAGCAGTCATGCCTATGGAGTACATTGTTCCAAATTTAAGAATTGAAGCATTCACAGATATGACAGACCAAGATATCATGGAAGAAAGGATGGAACAACTACTTGCCCTTGAAGAAGATAGGTTTATAGTAGGTTTTCATTAGTGAGTGCAAAAAGCACGAGAGAAAGCCTGGCATGACAAACGCATCAAGCAAAAGACATTCAAGGAAGGAGATCTTGTCCTATTATATGATAGAAAATTCACGAAGTTCCTAGGAAAGTTTAAAACACATTGGTTGGGACCATATATCATCAAGCACATTTCTGATGGTGGTGCAGTTCAACTCACGAAGTTAGATGGTCAGTTGATTTTAGGACGAGTAAATGGTAGCAGACTGAAGATATATAGGGACGACTCTATCCCTGGAGCTAGGCACTGAAAGATGAAGGGAGGATAGTCTTAGTGCCACCTACAGTTGAAAGTGGGAACTGGACTATAAACTGCCTTGCAGAAAGGGACTTCACCGAAGGAAGGTCACTACGTGATAGTCAGGAGTATGGCGAAGTCCGAAAGAACCATGACGAAGGAAGGATTACTGCAACACAAGCGAAGGTATGTCAAATATAGTCATAAATATGACCATTAGAAGGAAAAAGTTGTCGTTGAAACAAAATTTGTTGTTAAAAGGAGCGGGGGAAATGCATTTATGAAGCACGGTTGGTCGAATATGCCGCCATATTTGCATTTTATGAGTAACATCTAAGATATTCAAGGGGTTTGAAATTAAATTTCACTATAAAAGCTTGGTCCCACTCCACATTTTACACTTTTCGCTCTGGAGAATTCAAAATGTGAAGTTACGACCAAGTGAGAACTGAGCATCTTGTTGTATGTCTAAGAGGAGTTTTGAAGAGCTTGCTAAATAATTTGTAAAGAAAGGGCCAACAAGAATTATGGAAGCTACATCACCAATTGTACCAGTATTCCCAAGGTGCCAAAGGTCACCGTGAAGGCACGCAACCACAGAAGAAGAGCCAAAGAAGAAATAGGAGAAGATACCAATTGCAGCCTCTGGAGTTCGACAATCCCCCCAAAAGAAAGTAGCCAAGGAGCACGGGATGAAGAAGCAACAGGATAAACAACCTGGACAGAAGGGGAAGAAATTGGTGGAGGTCGACGACAACGAAGAAGAAATTGAGTTGGAACAGATGGAGACAGAGGGCGCAGAGCTTCCCTCTATGTTTCCACCATACTTTTCACCCAGGAAGTTGGGTGTTAAACCTGTTAAGGATCCTGAAAATGTGAAGTTCGACACCTTCACACCATTGCTACCCGAGAAGGTCCCGTTTGAAGGAGAAGTGTTGGGGAAAATCCCGCAGCTGAAAATGGAAGATTGGGATTTCAACGACTGAAGAAAGTACCCACAATTCGAGCCAAGCAAGTACTTACACCAAATATACTACCCGGAGAGTAAAATCACTAGGTTGGAGCCACACCAGTGGGTTGAAGGATTGCAAAGGGCAGGATTGCTTAATATGTTCAATGTGCCACATTTTGGTCGAAGTGCCATCATGTACACGATCTATGTTTGACAAATTCTTACTATAGTGCATGACGGGTACCTCTAGCTGGGAGTGAGGATCTCGATTAACGAGATGTTGATCATAAGGATCACCATGCTGCCATATCAAGCAAAGGACCCCGCTAAAGAATTTGTTGGCAAAAGTTAGGATAAGGCAATCGCGGACGAGATGAAAAAGAAGTATGGTTTAGTAAATAATTCCAAAAGCTATGATGTAAATGATATCAACGATCAAGTGGTGCGCTTCACCACGCACATTATAGCAGGGAAGATAATGAGAAAATGTAGAGCCAATGAAGTTCCCGCGATTGTGGTTTCCTCAGCCACATAGTGCAGTAAAGAGGTCCAGTTCAACTGGGCCGGATACTTATGCCAGGAGTTTTTGGAAGATTTTCATGAAGCGCAGGAGGAAGGCAGGCGTTCCACTACATGTGGTTGTTATTGATCATCGCGTTATTTGCATGGAAGGAACCAACGGATTCACAATTTCCCACAATTGTGCCAGATGTTTGCGAAGCCATGCGGTACACCTTGCTATGACTTTCCAAGGAGCTGACGCACGTAATGGAAAAAAATACTTTTTGGGTATGGTTGGAGAAGGATTTGCGCACGGTGGTGAATCAGTGTCCCAGGTTGTCACCTAGTTTGTATGAGTAGTAACAGAACATCGCCGCTTTCAAGGCTGATTTTCACAGTGTATACGTTAGAACCAAAAAGGATCTGATGGCAGAATGGCATCCTCTATCATATCTGGTCACCGAGGATGACCTTGTTAGCGAAATAAAGCAGTGGTCAGTGGAATGGATGACTCCACCCATAAGAGGCAATGAAGCAAAAACAGACACCGCACAACATGCAAATACAAGTGGGAAAGATACCGTAAAGGAAACGCAGAAGGAGAGACCGAAGGGACATAACCAGAACACGATTAGGGTGGTCAAGACCCTCCTAGCGACGTGGAGGATTCACTATTCATCTTCCAGAAGAGAGTACCTACAACGACTACTTTGAGCCCAAGGAAGAAGCAGAAAGAAACCAAGTCTATAGGAGCAACACTGATTGTCCTCACTAAGGGGGACATCGACGAGGTTGGGGATAAAATGAAAGAAGTAACAGCGGAGTCGTGGAACATGATCAAGGATCGCTACACCACGCTCCTCACCGATATTGAAGAGAGAATGGTAGAATTGAAGGTACTGGTGCAGATATCCAAACAACCGGAGCAGACAGCTAGATCATAGGAACAGACAAGTCAACTAGGGCAGCCAGAGCGTTGCATCGAGACAACCTTTGGTTTGAGAATTTTGTAGGTACGAGGAGGATTGATGCAGTTTGAAGTTGCAAAAGATAGAGAGCGCGCGAAAGGATGGGAAAATGTTAGCATGAACATCGTTATGTTGCCCACACAAACTTTGCATGAGTTCCACCAAGGCATTATCGAATTATTAAAAGGGAAAGAGAAGTGTAATTTGTAGTCCAACATCCAGGTGCAACATGAACGAACTTCGATGAAGAAGGAGCTCGATTGGATGATCAATGAACGAAATAAGGCACGTCGGCAATAGCAGGAACTAGAAGAATCCATTGGGAAGACTTGCAGCGAAGTCTCAAACATCCAGGTCTATGCAGAAGAGGCATCAACAGAAAAGGTCGCAAAGTTCGCCCTTGCGATCAGAGATTCCGAGGACAATATTGAAAAGTTGAAGTTTGTGTATGAAGTACAGATTATTGAGCTGCAACTAAGGTTGCAGCCAATTACGCCACTGGAGGTTCGTGAGCAGAGGGAAGAGGATCTCAAAATCGCACTGAAAGGCATCGCCGACACCATGTCGGAGTGTGGAAAATTATTGGATGATACTATGGAGATTTGGACCTCACTACAGGAGGATCCAAACATTTAGAGAATTGAAGAAAAAATTCATACAAAATAGAAGCAGTTGGATGAAATATGGGCAACTGTGAGGACCTTAGGAGTCTCGCAGAGGCTCGCCAAGATCACAAAAGGAAACAATCTTCAGAGTGAGATCGAAGATCTTCGGAGGAAGTGCAACTTATAACAGCAAGGACTCAGCCATGGCAACATAAGGTCATTCATCTCTCACAAACAGTAGATGGAAATCTCAAGGAGAAGCTACAGAGGAAGAAGGACGTCCTACAGAAGATAATTGGACCGACAACAAAGAAGTTGCTCGAAGAAGTGCGCAAGGAAGAAAATCATATTGCAGAGATGCTTCAGCCCTGCAATATGACCTATGACAACATAGCAGCGAAGATTCGAGGCGTACCAGCTAAGTGACTTGGGACGAGTCACATGTGAGTGTTGGGGGCATGTTGGGCACAACCCAACTTGGTCCATTTTTTGTTAAAGACTCTGCATATTGAGGAACAGACTATGCGGTACTGCGAAGCTAGATCTACTGCGCAGTGTCTAGGGGCTTCAGGGTGGGTCGAAGCCCCTCATTTTGTAATGGGTTTCAAGTTTTAGCAATTTGTTTTGTTAGAGCCCATGATATATGGACCATGGTTTTGTAATGATGCAAAGATATATAAAGCAATGTAAGACTTTGTCGAAGTCATTGATTGTGATAGTTGATGAGCGCAAATTGTTGTATTGTGTCTTTAGTATGTTTTTGGGCCTTAAGGGAAGGCTTCGCAGATGAGTGCGCGAAGACCTCGAAGAGTCCACAGCTATGTGTGCATACCACATGCAGCTATATGCACAGGTCAGAGAAGTTGTATGCATTGAATAGATCCATCTTAATAAAGAAGAAGAAATTTTGGCCATATTTTGTGTTTATATGTATTTTGTTTTCTTTCTATTTGTTTATGCAAAGTAATGATAGCGCAGTTTATCTTATTATGTAATGTGTTTATTTTTATCTGAATGATGCAACGTAAATGGTTAAGGTATACCACGCGGTAGTAATATACATCTTAGAAGATTGGTTAAGTGAAGAGAAGCGCAGTAAAGCCACCTCATGTAGTCCCTCAAGGCTGCAGAAACCTGGTTATGCAACTACCCATAGCCACCTCAGGTGAGGCTGTGATCTGCTTGCAGGTCGTTGCCAAAAGTGTCAGTGTTTGAGGGTTTTGTTGGACCGAAGTACAAGTCAAACCTGGGTCAAGCCCAATCGAGCCAACACTAAGGGATATGAGAGAAACCCAACATGAACTTGCAGTAGAAATTGGCAAGACCTAGAAAGATGCGGAGCTCCGTTAGAGTGGTTGGGGTTGGCCAATCCCGAATAGCTTGTATCTTGGTCGGGTCCAGATGCACACCCTACTCATCAATGATATACCCCAGATACTGAACCTGGGTCATACCAAAAGTGCACTTCTCCAAATTGGCACATAATTTGTATTATTGTGTGGTTTGGAGGATCTGTCGAATATGGTGTAGGTGCTCTTCCCAACTCTGGCATTACAGGAAATTTCAGCCTAAAAGTGGCCTCATAAGGAAAAATAATAAAATAATAGTTAAAATAATAAAATAAGAGTTATGAATTTTGGAGGAAAAAAAAAAAAAAAACTACTTTCTTAAATTGTATTTTCGGTTTATCTCCTTATAGGTTTACTCAAATTTCAAATTTAGACACTCATTAGATGTGGAATGAAATTCCACATCCAACGAGTACCCATTATGCATACTTTTGAAAGGACCCGCATTGATAAAAACTACAGATACATTAAAAAATGTATGAAAACATGTTTTTTTTAATGTATCTGCAATTTTTATTAAGGATGGTCTTCTTAAAAGTATGCAAAATGGGTACTCGTTGGATGTGGAATTTAATTCTGCATCTAATGAGTGTCTAAACTTGAAATTTGAGTAAACCTATAAGGAGATAAGCCAAAAATACAATTAAAAAAAGTAGTTTTTCTTCTTTTCCCTCCAAAATATTTACATTTACCTCTTTTTAAATTTAAAGAATTTTGATTGGTTTACATATTATGACATGAAAATTACATGAAAAATTCATGGGCACTTTTAGGCTGAAATTTCCTCTAATGTTGAAGATCAGGATGTCATCCAAATACACTATCACGAATGAGTTGGTGAAGAGTTGCAAGATGTCATCCATCAAACTCATGAAGGTTGTGTGGGATTCGTCAACCCGAAAAGCATGACCAGTCATTCGAAAAGACCCTCCTTGGATTTGAAGACAATATTCCATACATCGAAGGGTTCAATTGGTACCTGGTGATAACCGGACTTCAAGTCAATCTTGTTGAAATATTTGGCCCTCTTGATTTGGTTCGGAAGGTCATCAATATGTGGGATTAGATACCTATTCCAGACAGTGATCTTATTTAGCACATGATAGTTAATACAGAGCCTCCAGGTTATGTCCTTCTGTACCAACACGATCGACCTCTCACATGGTGATGAACTTAGCCCGATGTGCCCTTTCTGCAACAAATCCTGAATCTTCCTCTTGATTTCATCGTTCTCATGAATAGAGTGTTAGTAGATCGTTCCATTGGGTAGCGGTGCTCTCGGGGTCAGATCGGTGGAGTGCTTGACCTGACAATGTAGGGGTACCCCTGTGGGTGAGGTGACGATGTACTTGTACTCCTCCACGACCTTTTCCATCTATTGTTTCCGTGTGGAGGAGCCTTGTCTGGAGGTTGTGGATGTGGCCACAATCTTCTTCTTTCCTTGAGGGCAAATCATAAGGAAGACAAATTTCTCGGTCTAAGAAATGATCTCACTGCATTGCTTCACAGAGATCAAAGAGATGGCAGTAGGTAATGCTAAGTTCGGTATCCTGTATAACTTATTTACCCAAAGTAATAATCGCAGTGTGAGGCCTAGACTCATACACAGCATGACGCTTCCACAAGTATGGTTGGCCTAATAATACGTCACAAACTTCAAGAGGAGCAACATCACACAACACCTCATTTGTCAAGAGGTTGATGTTGTAGGGAAGACGACATTGCGGGCTAACACGAATATCTCGTCTTTCGTGAAGCCACCCGATGATGTACAACTGCATGTGTGGTGTGGTCAGTAGGCCCAACCGCTTCACGACCTCTGCTAAAATGAGGTTATTTTGTCTCTTGCTGACGACAATGAATTGCGGCAGAGAACCCTTCACCCACATCTGTGAGTGGAAGATACGCTCCCCCTCCTCTGGATCTTCAGGCTTAATCTTCTAGACCTTAATGGTGACAACAGTAGCATTGAGCTCCACATCAATAATCTGCTTCCCTTTTTCATTTCCCTTGTCGGGTTCTAACTCAGAGTCGGAACATGTAGCTGATTCAGAAGCCTTCATCTTGGCCACTAGTGATTGCTTGGCTCGACACTCACTTGGGTTGTCAGTGGGACTCTTATGGAGCTCACAACATTTTCATGTGTCCTTCTTTGTCTTCGTGTTATTTTTCTTTGCTTGTAGCATTAGCGGGTTGTCCTGGGTCACCCCGTCTTGGCTTTGTCCTTTGTTCTGTGGTTTGGAGGCGCCTTTCCCTTGCTTCAAATTCACAGATCCAAAGTCTCTCTTCTTATGTTTAATTTTCTGCTCAATCTTGACAGTGTATCCATAGGCGATGCCAAGCAAGATGTCTAGGAACTGCATCTCGTCCTAGATGTACTTGTGTAGACAGTCACGGTACTTGAGTACCAAATTCCACTCAGAATCCTTGATACCCAACTTTGTGCAAAGGGTATGAAAATTATTTGTGAACTTCGGCACATCTTAGTCCCTTCCTTGCCGCAACATGGTCCACTTTATGTATTTATCTTCATAACTCCCGAGAGGGTAATACTGCTCCTTGATGGCGTCTTAGAAATAATTGAAAGTGGGTGCGACTAAAAATATTGAGGGTTCCCTCTCGTCCCTCTTCTCATAGTAGGTGTCCCACAAGTCCTTGACATGGGGTGCAGCTTTGAGGTGTGCAAAAGTTATATTTTCCCTATTGGAAATATCATGAACCAAAAAATATCCTTCCAACAGATTTAACATTTATCTATGGCATCTACATCTATCTGGCCTTCAAATATGGGGATGTCAAAGTTGACTTGTACCTTAAAGGGAGTGGCGCCTCCAAAGTCGTTGTTGGATGAATATGCATCGCCTGTGGGTAGTCGCCAAAGGATCTGGGCAAATTTTTCCATCATCACGTTCCTTTGTCGCTCGAGAGCTTCTTCAGCAATATTTTGAAAGGATTTCTTGCTCCCTCGTCTTTCTTTTCTTCCGCCATGGGAGATCGTCAAGTTTTGCGAGGCTAGTATTGAAAAATTTCAACCAGTTCAAGCCCTAACATCTTATACCCTAACCTCGTTGGGGAAATGCATAGAAAAATAGATAAAGAACAAATCGCATCATATCATATCATTCTTGTGATGCTTCCTATCATGATAGCTATCTTTTACAAAACTGAAAAGAACAAAAGAGATTATCTCAGTCATAGTAGAGATCTTTCACTTAATCCTTTGATTTCTTCTTTTCAGGTTCTTCCACTTCTTCAGTGACATAGGCTTCATTTCCTTCCTTTCTCTTTTTTTTGTCCTTCTTGAGTTTGGGACAATTCCTTTTAAAGTGCCCATACTTGTTACATTCATAGCATTGTATCTTAGACATATCGATCTTCTTCTTTCTCCAAGGACCAAACTTTCCAAACTTTCATTTTCTCTTGGCCATGGCAGCATATGCTTGAACTTGTTCGTTTGATCCAACATCGCTCTTTGCCTTCAACCTAGTTTCTTTAATGTTACATTACAACCAAAGTTCATTGAATGGAGTAGCTTCCTTCTTTTCATAGATACTTGATACAAAGTTACCCCATTCATCAGTGCATTGAGCACAACGGTGGTCATTTCTTTATCGGACATTATTTCCCCTAAATCTTGTAGTTTGTCTCTTATTTGTGATTCTCTTATTTGTGACACCCTCATAAGATATGAGGCTATCCCCTCTTCCTTTAATACCTTCATTTTGTGTAGCTCAGTTCTCAAAGATATAACTTCTTCTACAGTGCTTACGGAGAACAATTCTATCAATTTATCATAGATTTCTTTTAATTTCTCCAACTTTGCCACATAAAAGACAAGGGAATCCTTGATTGATTATATGAGGATTATTTGAGACCTTATTTCCCATTTCATATATTTCGATAGAGCTTGAGCTTATTCTTGTGATGGTTTGTCGATTGAACCATTAACATGTCCAATAACTTCATTCTCTATAAGGATCAAATCTATCCTCTTCTTCCATGCAAGGAAATTTGATGACCCAACCAATTTGTTGCTCTCCTTGCAGAATGAAGTCATTTTGATAGTAGATTTAGACATAGATATAAAGATACTTACTTGTCAAGTGAAGATTCTTCTTTGATGATGATATCTTCAACTTGATGTCTTTCTTGATTTTGTTGATGATGTTTTCTTCCTTGAAGATGACATTACTTCTTTTTCTAGAGATGTCTTTCTTCAAATATGCTTGAGATGTGATCCTTTCTTCAAGGAGAAGGAGATCACCTCGATTCCTTTGATGATGATGGAAATGATTATTCTTGCTTCCTTTGGATGGAGACTTAAAGATGTTTCAAATGTGTAGTCTTTCTTTCTTTGAGTGGAGGTAGGGTCCTTAAGTCTTCTCCTTGTGATGACGTGATCCTTGTGGTGTGAAAGATGGTCCTTCTTGATGCTCCTTAGTTTGCTTGACTATTAGGTATCCTTCTTC
The DNA here is from genome assembly GCA_034641835.2 of Pinus albicaulis. Lineage (NCBI taxonomy): Eukaryota > Viridiplantae > Streptophyta > Pinopsida > Pinales > Pinaceae > Pinus > Pinus albicaulis. The sequence goes on from CM076582.1 coordinate 770,127,973, forward strand.
AATTGGATGATCTTCTTCAAGCTACCTCATCATGTTGTAGTCACCTTAGCTCTGATACCATGTTGAGAAATATAGGGGCGGCTAAATTAGGTGATTTCTCTTACTTTGATAATTGCTTGTGATGTGTTTTTACTTGACTTGATCAGCTTCTTCTTTCACTTGATTATAATTAGTGTTTTTATCATCAAACAACTACCAGACGATAAAGAATAATGAGACAAGAGGACACAAGATATAGGCTATCAACAAGAGCCAAAACCTCTCCTCTTTAGAGGAAAACCAATAGGAATTCTTATTTTCTTATAAAACTTCAAATGACGAATCCCAAGACATGTGACCCTTGACCAAGACCCCTCCAAGACCAAGCTCTTCTTCCACAAAGTCAACACAGGTCAAACTTGATGCAATGCTTCAGATTTCAGCTTCTCAAAATTTTGGTGAGTTGCTTCAGGACTAAGGTCTTCACCCTTCACTGCAGAAACCCTAGTTGGCACGTGTGAGACAAAGATGGTGGTTTTCTTCTCTTTTCTCCCTCACTTGGACAGTGGCTGCTTCTCCAGCAATTCAGCTTGCAAGATGGTTCCTCTTTCACTTGATTTCAGCCTCCTATTATGACTACAATATTTCAGTCTCTGGTGCAATAAATGATACCTAGACTTTTTTGCGCGTGTGAGGAATTCAGCGCTAAAAACAGTCCTTAAAATTTTGGTTTCTCTTTGCTTGAAGTCTTCTCTTCTTCCTTGGCTTTAGATCAATTTTCCTTCCTTTGATCAAACTTTTGTTGGTTGATTGATTGTCCTTTGAGGCCGAGTGCTTCTATTTATAGGCTTTTTGAGTGCCCTAATAGGCTGACTTGTTTCACTTGGTAAGCCGACTTGTCATCTTTTGAAGGTCGACTTGTTGTAGCACTATGATAAGGTCTTGGAGGGTCTTTGACTCTAATTTTGACTTTAGTACATTTTTTTACAATATGCAACAAGCCTAAAAGGGGTCTTCCATACATGACACTGACTCAATTGACTTGTTCACTCAATGACAAGCCCTAGAAGCACTCAATGGGTGCTTGACCTATAAAACAAAATAATCTTGAGCATGAAAAAACCATGCCTCAAGAATGACAATAATAATTTTATTTTTCTTTTTACATCTAACAAATAGAATCATGATTACATATGTCATTATGAAAACCAAATCTAGTTACAAATTTCAACATAGGAGAGACTAGATGAGAGATAAAATGATATATCAATGTGCTACTAAATTACTAGTGGTGTTGTCTATATACTTAGTAAGTTCCATTATTCATTTTAGGAACCAATCAACTAATTTCCTAAATACATTAACATAAACATCATTTATTATATATAACTTATTTCACTTAATGACATTATTACTTATGTACATAACATTTGTTACTCTTGAAATAATAATTACAATGGCTAACTCATCTTTAACGCTTAATGTTATAAGGTAAATAGATGGGATGGTGATACTCTTTGTGCTGTGTAAATAATAGTGATTCTATATGATTATGATATACATTACAGATGACAGGTCCCTCAAAGTTCTTAATTTCTAGACTTTTAATTCGGGATTTATAATTAAATTTTAATGACTTGTTCATGTTTATAGTTTTATTAAATTTTACTTTTAGTCTTTAAAATTTAGCTACTAATAGTGCTTCGTTCTTGACAATGGGCAAAGATGATGAAATTTGTTTTTGTAATGCACAACAATGATTAGATAGTATCAAATTTTAGTATTTTATTTTGTAGTTTGAATTTCAAAATTAATAATAATTCTAATTTTTATATTTTAATTTATCATTCATGTTTATGGTGAATTAATAAATTTTATTTTAATTTTGTTTTTTTAATAAATATAAAAATTAGTTGTGGCACTTGTAGTCCCCAACCTATTGTCCCTTGAAAATTTGGGGGTGCAGTCTAGCCACGGAAACTCGTCCCCTCGTACCCCCATCCCCACAACCACCACCAGTGCAACATAGCTGAGAATGTAATTGGTGCTGCCACAAGAAGATTATGGTAGTTGAAGAGTGGTTTGGCTCTAATCCGCCATTGAATTGTTCAGACAGTTTCTACGATTGCTTCGAGGAGCCCTTCGCACTTGGTTTTAGGATGATCCAATTAAATGACCAATCCTCCACGTGATCCAGCCTCAGAGATTCGACCTATTTTGCCTCGGAAGATTTGTGGCTGCCTCAAAAAATTCGTTCTATTGGCCTCAAAGACTTCGGTAACCTCAAAACTGACGTTTCTTGCTTACGATGGTTTTGGCCTTCTTCAGAGTTAACCTTCTGCTACCTTAAGCAAATTCTCTGGCCTCAGAATAAAAAATGTGATCCCTTGCTTTAGCCTTCTTTTCACCAACAAACCCTTGATAGACCCAGACAGAATTCTTCTCTGCTTCCTAGAAAAAAATAGAAAGCAAAAAGAGAAAATAAGTTATCAACTAGGGTGAAATCTTTCACCACCAAAATTGGTAAGAGAGAAGAGCTTCAAGCTCAAAGAAAATCAGAGATAACTAATTCAATACAATGATCATTCAAATGAATTCAACCCTCTTGTATTTATAGATTCCCGGAATTCTCTCTTTAGTTGATTGAGTAAAATTCACGCCAAACCCCAACTTTTGGTTTCTTTGCCCAACTTGCCCAACATTGGATATTTTGGGGTTTTCCCCTTTATCAAGAACTATAGCCTACGGGGATCGATAAGCAGCTAATTTTTCGGGAAAATTACAGAGAACCCCACCTATGTGCTTTATACACACCCCTTTCCTCTTGCATATTTGCAGCCTCTACACATTACCGCATTACATTGTGGTATGTCACTATAAAGTTCATGATCAAGTCAATGAATAAAGCACAATTTGGTGCGCATTACCATCCATAGACATATTATTTAAGCATTTTATGCACATTTTTCTTCTATCAACTCAAAAGTATTGACAAAATCAGAAATTGGTAGCTCAAAACTCAAGATCAGAGAATATGCTATTATGCTGTCCTGCTAAAGGCTATACCTATAAACCTGTTTGGAAAATAATCTGTGCCAGTCAATAGGTTACAGTCTCCAAAATGACAACTCGTTTTTAAATATACTATGATATCTGGGCATGAAGTTCCAACAATCATCAGACTGATTTTCTCTAGAACGTAAGACTCGACAACTTTAGAAATACAAGGCTTCCAATGGATGTAACCATCTTTAGTTCTGTAGAGCTCAAGTTTCAACACTTTTTCATTAAAATATTTTAATTACAATCAAGAAGAATACCAATTTTACAGAATCTGGCAAGCTTCAGAACAAAAAATACAAAGGCTTCCACTGGATGTAACCTTCTTTAGTTCTGTAGAGCTCAAGTTTCAAAACTTCTTCACTGAAATATTTTAATTACAATCAAGAAGAATAAAAATTTTACAGAATCTGGCAAGCTTCAGAACAATCGCATAGGATGAAGCTTGAGTACATTTTTTAAAAAACAACAAAGTAGGGAATCCGATCATGGAAGTATCGATCTTTACAAAGTCGCAACCTATTAATAAGAGCTTAAGATAGAAACATGCAAGGCATTGGACACTGAAGGGGGTAAAACTGCCACATCCATCTCCAACAGCGATCTCTGTGCATGTTTCATCAAATACTGCACATTTCTACGGTTCCATTTATGACTGGACCGCCAACTTCTGTAGATGATCTACAAACACTTGCAAACTCACGTCATCTGTAAATATCACTTCAGAGTTATTCCCATATTGGTTTGTAGTGTGAGTGACAGATGGATTCAATTTTGCAAGCAAAAATCTTGCTTGGCTACCATGTTGATCACATTTGATAAACTTAGGTACTGGGATGCGTTCTGCAAGCAAGGCTTCTGCGTCTTGAACTGGGGCTTCCAGGAGCTTCTTGAAATTCTCATGGCTAGGGTCATTCTGGTATCCAAGTTTTCGCCACTGTGCAATTGTAGACCCATAATGCACCACAACATAGAAGTAAGAATCAAAAAGAAGGATGCAATCAGGTGAGATGGAACTCACATCAAGGAGCACAGGCGTGGGAGGACCACCAAAGGAGTAGGAAAAAAGTGTGGGTTGGATCATTATAAGAGAACCAACTACACCTTCACGGTTAAGAATCAATCTAAAAAAAGCAGTCTCATCGGGAGTGTTGTTGAAGACTTGGAGGAATTGTGAACGACGAAGATGATACATAAATTGAGGATAAAGAGAAAAGTTGGAGGACAAGCGGAAGGAAGTTGGATCATCTTTTATATAGTCTCCAAATTTTGATGAAAAACGAATAAGCATCCTATCCAGCCATCTAAGAATCTCATGGATGTCCTCAGTCTCAGTTTTTTGCACAGCAAGTCTGGCCACAATTGTTGCCGCAGCTTCCTGGTCAAATCCAGCAGACAGTTCCTGCACTTGGGTTCCATCAACCCATCTTCTTGCAGTAGTTGTCACTCGCAAACGGATTTGCCCATTGCCATGTTGGTATTGTGTGATGAATTGGATGAAAAATGCAGTCCCTGGTTGGATTTTACTAGGCTGCTGACTGCTCACATCAAAGAAGAAGGCAATGCAAGTTTTGTTTGTGAGTGTACTCATTTTCCATGCATTAGTGCCCCCAATTCCTATCTCATTCTCACTTACAGATGTAGTTTTTTTCTGTAGTGAAGAGCATGGTCCAAGGGCACCACATATTTTGATGTCTTTCGTTGTGATTATCTCAACTGTTGCATTGAAATTCATCTTTAGGTGGCCTTGCTCATCATGGGAAAATAGGTGTTGCAGACATTTCTTGAATTGATCCGAATCAAATGTCTCCGCAAGCACCACTAATCCTCCCGAGGTTTCTATTGCTGGTTTCATTTCTTCAGTGCCCACTTGATCTAAGGAACACGCAAAAACGTCCAAAACAAGCCCCACTGCTACTAACCTCTCTGCTAACTGCTTGTAAAATTTGCAAGCCTTTTTGTAGTAGGGAGAGTTATCATTAAGAAGATCTTGATGAGTGCGAATGCTTTTTCCAAGGTCAGTGTCCACAATCATTCCAGGTCCTGTTGTTGTTGGTCCTGCAACAAAGACCATAATCCGAGCACCTGCATTTGGAAGACAGCCTTCTAGAAGCCCAGTAGCAATTGCTATAGCTGCACCAGTAGCTCTTCGTGGACGGTGGCCAGCCACAACAGGGAAGGAACAGGGCTGCAGCTCTTCAAGGGCCGTGGTGAAATTGAATTCACATTCACTCATTGGTAGAAGAAACCCCTGGTGATGCACCGTAGTCTTTCCAAACTGTCTAAGGTGTTGAGGAGAAATTCCCAAAAGATCTTGTACCTGCAAAAGAATATTTTTTTTTTAAATACGACACAAACATGTTAATAGTATATCCTTCCTTGTCGTGGAGAATGGACAAGAACTAATGCAACCGTGAAAACTCCTGAAGGAAATTCCACAAGTAAAACCAAATTCAAGGATTTGCTTAGGGTTACTTTCCACAGCCAGTTTGGTCTGATTTACTTAAATTTATTAGGGCCCTTTGCACAGGCTGATATCTGCAATTAGTAAAGAATCATATTTTTTTATCTACGAGACAAACATGTTAATATTACATCCTTCCTTGTCATGGAAAATAGACGAGAACTGTTGCAACGATTAAGACTCTTGAAGGATATTCCACAGGTAAAACCAAGTCCATGGGCCTCGTTAGGGATACTTTTCAAAGATAGTTTAGTCTGACTTACTTAGCTTCATTAGGGCCCTTTGCACAGGCTGATATCTGCACTTAGTCAAGATGAACTATCCCTTTGCACAGGCTGATATATGCACTTAAGTCAAGATGAACAATTTTCTAGGAATTTAGCATATAGGCTAGGAAAATCTCAAAAAACCTGCCAAGGTGCTTTAAAGAACATTAACAAAAAGTACACAACTACTTGGACTTTCACCAAAGTTAGCCCTCCCCTTCTCTGATTTCTGTATGGAGAAACAAAACTGTGAATTAACTTGCCAAAATTTTCTCATACAGTTGAAACTTGTTTAGTTTGTCTAAACTATTAATAACCTTTGCCTTGATTTACTTCAATGTTTTTCCCTCTTAATTTTTACTATATTTGTCAGTCGGCATCACTGTGGTATATTTATAAGGACTGGATATTACATTATGATTAAATAATGATAAACGAGGGCACTGAATCCAAATGTCAAAATGATCTGATTTTAGCCATTGTCAATAATGGACTTTACAACATGTGGTCAAATTTTGAACTATGCTGTTTGACAGTATGGCCATGCCCTATTAATATTCTTGCCAGTTGCAAAGAGGTCCTTACTAACTTTATGACATTTGCAGATGCAAGGTAAATCTTCAACAGATGGAAAGATGATAAGTTGAGAAAATTCATTTTAAATGCAATTAAATAGATTCAGCTCCCTTCATTACAACTAAAAAAGGCTATATATGATCAAGTAAAAAAGAATGCAAGCTTGAGTAAATTGTACAGTAACTCAATTGAACTACCGTTTTGGGATCTACTTTATGTGTCTTAAACTTTTACACGGCCACGGTGAAAAGGAGTATCTAGGTCAGTTATCGACAGTTCGAATCCTTTAGAATGTAAGACGATCTGAAATCCAAGGAGAAGGCCCAAGGCCCAAGGCCTATACCAACTCGATCCAAACCATGATCTAATTGAACTGAAGAAGTGAAAAATATACCTGATTTGAAGACAGCTCCCTTCCTCCATGGAAGACGATGGCTCTGGAACAATCAGGGTAGGAGAGATGATGAACATTGACCATTGCCCCAAAGGAGACGAGACCCACCATGGCATTCTCGGGCAACTGGCTGAAGATGTGCAAAATTTCATTCTTGAGATGCTGGAGATCCTCCGCAGGCTGACAAGTGTCCACCACAAACAAGAACCCGGGCCCCCCGACGGCCTGTGTCTGTTGCGCCCCTTGGGCAGGCCAATGACCAACCTGCTGACCAAAAGATGAGGGAAATCTGGAGGCGGAACTGGGGGCGGCGTTCCTGTTGAGATGGTACTCGACAGTGCTGTAAGTGGGGAAGAGCTCGGCGGGGAGATTTTGTTCGTCTATGGACGAGTAGGAAGCGGGGAAAGAATTGCGGTGGAAGCAGAAGGGACACGTCCACAGCTTTGCCTGGTAATCGACGCGAGCGTAGGGGTTTAGGATGGCGCGGCAGGACCTGCAGAGGAGAGGGTCGTATGGGAGAAGTGGGATTGGGAGCGGGTGTGGCTGATTCTCCTCCGCCTGCACCGCCATCAGCGGCGTGCACAGGATGCCCAGCGGGATCACCATTCGCGCCGCTTCTATCCGGGAGCTTGGCCATGCGTTCCATGCCCACCGAAGCCCATCCATCGCCTCTAGCTCGTTGAAATCCATGACTCCCGTGCTCATAGAGATCGAACCAGATTTAACAACAATAACAGATGCCCTCTTTATTACCTATTTTTCTGCTCTCCTCCCCGAACAGATTTCATTGGATTCACCACTCGTGTTCTGCCCCATTACTGTACAAAGTTTTCCCACATCGCCTCCCCCACCATTCTTCATATCTTTTTCTTTATTTGTAGAATTTAAAATGATGATGACAGAGCGATGAGTTATGGGAATCTTATAAAGTTGGCATCGCCACTGTTTTGATGTTGAATCCTAAAACTTGTTCCTCCACTTATCCCACATGCAAACGAAAAGCAGTCACCTAATATTGCGTTACTGCCAATTGAGGGACATATGAATGAAAAACAGAAACATGGTGTTGCGTTTCTTTAATCCACTCCAAGGGAGGGACTCTCAAAGCCATTCTCGTAATTTGTATTTAAGGCTAGCATCGATTTTATTTTTTTTAATTTTTCAAGGGGTGTGGGAGTGGGTGTGGTTTTTCTTTTTTCGCATTTACCAAATTTAAAAATTGGGCAGATTTGCAAAAATCATGCTTATTTAAAAATAATTTTTTGAAAGATCTAGTTAAAATTTGTGTACAGTGCCTAATGCCTTTCATATTGAAATCTTTCCCTTATGTTTCTGGTTTAAAATAGTAAATAAACATATTCATTAAAAAAAAAAAAAAAATCTACCATGATGAATTGGTAAAAAGACAAAAATGTCTAATGGTTAGATTTCTTATTGTCTTTCACTTTGAAATCATTCCAAAAATGTTTATTGGTTAGATTGCTCCTTAAACCAATGCCTTTTCTTTCACATTGAAATCATTCCAAAAATGTTTATTGGTTAGATTGCTCCTTAAACCAATGCCTTTGACATTGAAATCTTTCTCATATATTTGTGGTTTAAAATAGTGAATAAACATATTTATACATTTTTTTACTATGGTGAATACATTTTTTATGTTTATTGGTTAGATTGCTCCTTAAACCAATGCCTTTGACATTGAAATCTTTCTCATATATTTGTGGTTTAAAATAGTGAATAAACATATTTATACATTTTTTTACTATGGTGAATACATTTTTTTTTACCATGGTGAATTGGTAAAAAGACAAAAATGTCTAATGGTTAGACTGCTCCTTAAACCAATGCCTTTCACATCGAAATCTTTCCATTATGTTTGAGGTTTAAAATATTGAATAAATATATTCATACATATTTCATTTTTATAATAGTGAATTGGTAACTTTTTGGAGTAATTTGGGCTAGGTCCAAGATCAAACCTAACAGTTGCCACTATAACACCAAGGGTATATCCAACAATTGATAAGCTAGATATATCAATAATTTATGACTTATCAATAGTCGAGACTCCACAAGTGTTGGGAGCCCTCCTTGAGCCTTATCACAATGGGCCAAAGATGTCCTCTCGAGGGATTTGAAACTGGGTGGAAGGGATAACATTATTATTATTAATAATAGGTTTTGTAAGTTAAATGATGTACACACAAAGGCAGAGGTAGATGGGGGAAGGAAGTTGCTAGTTGGTTAAAAGGAGAGATAAGTGGCTTTGGGGTATGGCTTAAGGTTGCTCAAAGATCAAGTTGGCTTTGGGGTATGGCTTAAGGTTGCTCAAAGATCAAGTTGGCTTAGGGGTATGGGGTTAGGGTTGCTCAATGATTAAAGATGGCCTAAGGTTGCTCAATGATCAAAGCTAGAAATGTGAAGTCTTTCTCACATAATGCTACAACTCATCATTAATCATTCATACTTGCACACCATCATGTTTGAAAGTTAAGACCAACCCTAACATAAAATGTGTTTGATTTGTAAATGAGGGATTTATAGCCCACTCATTTCACTAACACAAATCTTTTTACAGAAAGTAATACACTATTGTTGTTTTAGGTCTTGTACAAATATCTTTATCCTCAATTTAGCCCTTATTTATTATGTGACTACTTCAAGTTTGACAAACCAAATACATGCATGGTTCAGTTGTCATCCATTTAGTTAGTGTGGTAGACATTTCCAAGTTCCCTGTGCTCCAATTAGCTTATGAGTGAAGAACTTGCACAAGTACATTCTATTCAAACAAATACCACTTCTCCAACCAATGATATGGGTTCTCATAGTATTAATGAAACAACAACCAATAATCCTCTTTTATTTACTCCAAGCAATAGCCACAAAAGCTCACAACAATTGTCTACCATAAGGTTGAACATATTATGCAAAAACTAGCGAATAGTGGTGGTTGGAAGGTTAACTAAAATCATTACAAAAGTGTGGTTTCTAATGTAGAAACATGAGTCAATGAATGGAACTTTAAAGGCCTACAAACTTTTTCATATAACTCCCTCACAATGATAGAAATTGCCTTTAATTCCACTAAAGCATGAACCTTTAAAACATGTACAAAGACCCAAATAAAAACATTAAATGGGAGAAGAACAAAACATTGTATTTGAAACTAAATTGGATGCCTCTTTTAAAACTTGAAATGCTACAACACTCAATTCAACAAAGAATATATGGGCTAGTAGTTATCCAAAGCATATATGAAATGGCTTATTATGTAAACCTTATGAGTAAAGGCCTCATTAAAAAGTTGATGAATGAGACAAATTCACCTCATTCCAACTGCATTAACCAAAGCAACTTTCATAAGTTGATGAAATTAATTACTTCAACTTTAATTAGTGACATTGACATATCACTCTCTTGTTCAGTTGCAAAACCATTTACTCACTTCCATGTTTCATATGTATAGCACAGGATCTAACTCAAAAATTTTATTGCAAACAATACTCATAAATATAATGCCTTTTCCTAATTACTATAAGGTCAAGTGCAAAGCTTTCACATGCAAGTACTAAGCCAAACATGTGTTGAAGTCTTCAACACTAAAACCATTGCCAAATATATTGGATTGAATAACAATAATACAACCTCCCGACGAACAAAACATTATTGTACTTCTCATAATTAGCAAAAAATTGTGATAACCCAAATATTAAAAGGAAGCTTTGAAGCATGCATATATTAATTCACTCGATCCATCCTATGGTCATCTTTGGCCAACCAATCAAGATATGGTCAATGAAGAATGGCCATATCATTTTTCTAGACAATGGACATTCCACACAAATAGTACAACTTCCATACGAAAATTGAGATTCCAAGAACAATGACCCATGAATAATATATAACTTGAATCACTTATGCATGGTCCCCTCTCACCCTTCAACATTTGACTATTTATAAGAATCACTTCTTGGAGAGAATATTACTTCCACATTCAAAAGATTGCAAGTGGTTTCACTACCAATTATTCAACATGACTAACTTTCCTTAAACTTAATATGTACAATTAGGAAAGAAGATGACTAATTGCAACATCTAAGTATTAATGGCCACTAATCTCCTATTGTAACAAGAGTGGATAGTGGTGATAACAAAGTTATTGTCTCTCACAAATGAATTTCAGAGAACATTTAATGTATTACAATGGATTTTATTCATCGTGGCCATTAATCCAAGCACTTATAGAATTTTAAACACCAAGAAATCACCAATAACTGAAGCACAACACTTAAAACAACCATTGACACAAAGATATAATGGTTACCATGATAGCCTAAATAGGAAAACCAACATTGAATGGTTGTGTAGCTTTCATGTTGATAATTTCAGGTTACAATGCATTTCATGACTTTATGGTCATTCAACAATTCACACAACTATTCATTTGCATTCTCTCCTATTGACCCAAAAGGTCATTTGAGAGTCAAGTTACAAGGAGATATAGGAGAATTGGGGGTTATGGGAAGGCCAAGAGATTGGCCATCTAGTTCCCATTCCTCTCCTATTTTCATTTTTCTATTTTATTCAATTATTTTTTGCTCTCTTTGTCTCATTTATTTATTTTTTAGACTTGCATTTCCATTTATAGTTTATCTAACCTTCATTGATTAATAAATTGTATTTGTAGGCACTAAGTCTTACAATCATTCACTTGTTGAGATCCATTTCATTCAAGTTATTAGCACTAATTAATGACAACTTAACCACAAACTATAGTGCTATCCATCTACACGTTATTCAACACTCAATCCTTCACAACATCACATATAGACCAATGACACACTAGATAATTGCATGAAGGTTATTCACTGCCCATGCACCCACCTATAGCAATGCTTAAGTTATCACAATTCCAAATGGCAAGGGGGAAAAGAGTTTAAACTCATCTTCTAATGAAATTTATCTAATGAAGGAAAAAAAGTAAATTCATGTCCATCCTCCTTTCATATTTTCTTTTTGATGTGCGGCTTTTTTTCTATTCTCTCATGGTTTACTAATCCAATGGACTTATTTTCCTTATTATCAACTTCTTCTTTATTAGATTTTTCTTTCCACCTTTTCTTTTCCTCTTCCTTTGCCCATTTTTCTTCTACTACCTTTCTTTGTGCCATTGTTTTTTCATATCTTCCCTTTTATTATGTACATGTCTCTTTTCTCTTCTATTTTTGAATTCATACAACCCTTAGGACCCTTTAATCACTCTTTTTCCTATGTGGTTCATGGTCCCTAGAGATCAACGACTGTTACATCCACAAAATATTGTACTAGACAGATCCACCTAAAGGGATCACTTCCTATCAGCTCAATCACGGAGCCTAACCTCCTAAAATACATAATTATGTATCAACACATATAGTTTATTGACCTCTTGATGCTTCTTTTTGTTTATCTCATTTATCATTTTTCTGTGGATCATTTGGCATCGAGTCACCCACATTTTATTGGTGTCTTATGGTACCAATTGAAATACATTTAACAATTTTTACTTCCACAATGTCCTTCAGCCTTGTTTTTTACATGGTCACAATGTCATATTTTTAAGGCTCCTTATCTAGGATGCCCACTCTCAATGGTTTCTTTGAATTCTTTGGTCTATCAATGTTCCCTTCTTCTTTTTGTTGAGCAAAGTGTTGTCTTTAATGGCAAAGGAGTAGTCATTGATGTTAAAGGAGCTTTCATTGATGTAAAGTAATTACTTGTGATGTCTCTTTGGTGTTGTATTGAGTTGAGGGTCTATCTTAGATGGAATTTTGCTTATAGAAGATCAAGTCAAGTGCTCCTACAAATTGCATGGTTGAATAATCCTTAGAAGGCTTTTCCAATGGTATATGGAAGCTTGAAAAACTCCAAACGGATAAGGATTTATGGCACTTTGGAGTTTGGCAAGCTTCTAAAGCCTCATGGTCCCACACACGTTAATAGAAGGCACATACTGGCTTTTTCACATTAGTTAAAGTGAATTCATAAAGCCCCACAAAAATTTAAGGAAGGAGGCTTTGAAATGGAGAGACATAGTCCTGTGGTTGAGAGAGACCGTGAATGGAAACTTTCCTGACACTTAACACGCAGTTTCATGTCATGTTGCGACATTTCTAAGTTTAAAGATTCACAAGTCTTAGTGTGGTGTCGTGAAGGCGCAATTGACAGAATCCATGGGACATAAACATCAACAAACGTATGATTTTTTTTTGCACTGTAGAAGTTTGAGGTTGAAAGGTTATGAGAGGTTGGTGAAGGGTGCACTATGGGAGACAGGGTCTGCTAGATGGGAGTCTTCTCACTATTAGTAATTAACATGAATATAGTGCCCTGATCACTTTTCAATTAACAAAGAAAATCGTTACAAAACGTAGTCTCTAAGACCCCCCTCCATACAGTTGAAACATGGTAGACAATATGGCGTGCCCCAATAATTAGAGGACATGTAGCAGGTGGCATGTTACACGTGGCATGATTATTTGGAATTTATGGGTACCTAAGTAGCCCGTTGTCGACTGACACATGGCACCACTCATAGGGTGACACATGGTAGTGTGATGACATGGTATGACTGTAACAACTTCGAGTTAAAAGTTCATGTAATAAAAGTTAATAAAGGAAAAAATAAGACCACAGACAAGGGACACTTATTCCAAGCTGAATGATGGGAAAAATATCCTAGTGGGCATCATTTGATGTGTTTATGGAAATTGGCAATTGTAATGGAAAGGATTTGGAAAGGCATGTGGCATTAATTGACATTTTATTTATGAAAATAAAGGAAAATAAGAGAAAAGGAAGGTGAAAGGTCACAAGTTGCATGTGAGGAGGAAAATGAAGGAAAATAATGGAAAAATGAAGAAATTAGAAGCCTCATCAATAAAAATACCTTAGAGCATCAGTGGGTAGCCTTTTGTTAGTTCAGTTTGGAGTTATTCTCAGAGAGGAGAAGAGCTCCAAGAGTATAAGGAAGGACAAGAAAGCAAAGGAAGGGTAAGGAAAGCAAGGATCAAGCAAGGAAAATTTGGATCAAGTGACTTCAATGGGAATACTTGCATGTAATAGGTGGCATGTATGATTTTTAGTTGTTTTTGACATGCATGGTATGTGCATTATGGAATTTGGTTTCTTTGTTGTTGGTGGGGATGTAGGAGCATCCGGATTTAGCCAGCAATGTGATCGTGTGTTCACATGTTGTGGCTCACATGAGGTGGATAAACATTGGTTATTAATAATTTACTTAGTCTTAAATGAGAGGAGTTAGTCTGTTTTGATTGCTAAATCAATTAGGAATAAAATAACAAATTGGTTTCTCCCTGCGAGGAGATTAAGCCAAGTAGGTTAGAGCATTTAGATAAGATGGAAATTGTTTGTTAGAGTGATTCAGCAGAAAGCTAATAAAAGACAAAGTGAACCACTTTTAGGTAGCTATATATATGCAGGAATAGGTGTGAGAAAGGAGAGTGGAATAGGTGTGGAATAGGTGCGAGAGGAGAGTGAAAGAGGAGTGAACAGAGAGCAGAAATAAATGTAAAAACCAGCCACCTAAGGGCTTGGATATGTGTATTTCATTTCTAATTTAATTCCAAGTGTTTTTTATTTTAATAGGGCTCTCTGTTTTAAACTGTCCATTTTATTTCTCTATTGAATTGGATATCGCATTTATCTCACAGCGGAGGCCAATTGGATTTGCAAGCAGCAGCGAGGATTGTTAGATCTTGCACAGATCAACAGTGGGAAATTACATTGCAACCATGAATACTTCACACATCGCAGGATTTAGTGTTTGTGGTTAAGACTTCGCAAGATAAGTTATTTACCTTGCGATGCGAAGTGGATCGACAAAGAGACAAGTGTGGACTGTCGGATCCTACGAAGACCAATGGCGAAGATCGTATCGCACCTGGAGCGATTTCGCAAATCGCAAAGTTTAGAGGTTAGCATTAAGGTTATTACATGGTAAGTTATTTTGTATGCGATGCAAAGTGGAGAAGGGGCCACATGTTGGTATTGCGCAATATCACAGATCTCAAGGAATAAGGGTTATCCACTAAGTTAAATTATAAAGTGTGTGAAGTGCAATCACTTGTGATTGGTTCAGAGTGTTGTGGAACCCTCCAGAAATAAATTTCGTGTGTATGTAAGTTGTTTTGGGTTTATGTGAGGCCTATTTTGAAGTAATAATTTGTTGATTTCGCACGTATTTTGATTTTATTGCAGCGTTCTGCATCATTTTGTATCATAGCAGACGTTGAGTTTTGTTCTTGAAGGTTGAAGCAAATATCCCACCCAGGAGAGGAGCCAACATAGGTAGGGGAAGACTGGAAGTTAATGCAATTTTTTTGGAGGAGATTCAACATCTTCGTACAAGAATGGATACAGTAGATATTTCTCAGAGGAGAGCACCTAATGAAGGAGATGTCAGTGCAGCAGAGGAAACTTTTGAGGAAGAAGAAGCAGTAGAAGACGAGGCAGCTAAAGTTTTCAGGATATTAGCAAAGGTTAGTGGGAAACCGAGAATGTAGATTCCTTAATGTGGACAAGCTGATGGACTGGATTAGTTTAATGGATAAGTATTTCGATTTGGAAGATATCGAAGATAAGAAGAAGGTAAAGTATGCAGCTACTAAGTTGAGGGCCATGCATCTATCTCGTGGGATGAACTACAAACATCTAGAGTTAGAAAAGGAAAGCCTAAGATCAAGCAGTGGGATAAAATGATAAGGAAGTTGAAGAATAAGTTTATGCCAAAGGACTATCAATTGAATCTTTTCAAGAAATTGCAGAATTTGAGGTAGAAAGAAATGACTTTCAAGGAGTATACTGTAATATCCCAAATGGAAATAAACAGCAATACAAGCACATAAACAAAGCCATGAAGCAACTAGAGACAAATCATAAGGAAAAAAAACAATATGGAGAACGCTGAGCCATTTTATTAATTCTGAGAAATGGAAATGAGTACAAAGGTGATCAAAATGATGGCACCTCGGCTTGCACTAGGCAAGCGTAGAAAGACTCTCAGGAAATGACCCGGAATGGCTGATCCCTCTGGACTGCGTTATCTCCAAAGTTGTTGCTACTGCTACTATGCTACTGATACTGCTAGAACAAACTGAATCCTTGGGGCTGCTCCCCACCTTGGAAAATTCTGGAAATTTGGGAATGGCCTCTACTCCCAAAACCCAGAAAACCCAGAAAGCTTTTCAGAAATGGCCAACCCCTGAAAATGGCTCCCTTGAGGCACTACGTTATTCCTCAAGGAGGGATGCTGACTCTGAAATATCTGCTCCAAATAATGGTCCCTGACTCCACCAAAATGCTAGAATAGGGAAGGGTTGGTCCCTTACCCACTATCTTGGGCTAAATCCACCAACAAATCCCTAATCGGGCACCACATCCCCTCAAGACTGCGTCCTCCCTCTCATTAACTGTGTTGTCTCTCTGAGTGGATGCTCCTCCTGTGGTAGCTGCAACTCTCTCTGGAAAAACAAGGATGAAAATCATCACCCGAGCAGGCACTCGAAGTCCCCCGGGGCTGAGGTTGGGATCTCTGAGCGGAGACACCCGATGTACTAAACAGTACGTGCAGACTTTGCCAAACAACAAGCGCGCTCAATGTCAGAAGACAAATCTCAAAGATGCATAATCAGAATGAATGAGAATGAGGAGACCCTTCCTCCTTTTATGCTTGGTGAGCCTCTCTCTCACTTAGGCCCCACCAATCTCTGTGCTGCCACTTGGCCACTAAGCCCCACCTTGCTAATTCGATATGTCTCCTTAGTGACTTTAAGGAATGATTTTATCCTAAGTGTGAGCTAAGTGCTCCTTCACCCACTTTATTTATATTTTAACTTTATAAAGGCAAAAGTATTCAAAACTAATATTTCCAATTAGCTATTGCTAATTGGGAATATTATAGTCTCCCTTGGAAAAACGTTGCTTGTCCTCAAGCAACTGTAATGATGGATGCTGCAAAATATTTTCACTCTCCCAAGTGACATCCTCATTCGGTAAATTCCTCCATCTCACTAGGTACTCCCTGACTGTTCTGCTCCGTAACTACCTCTCCCTACTGTCAATAATGGCCTCCGGCTATAGCACCAAGTGCCCCTCATCATCTTTAGGCGAAAGCTCCTATGTTGCATTCACCTGATGCCCCAATGCCTTCTTCAGGCATGATACGTGAAAAACATTATGAATCTTGATGCCCTGGGGCAGCTCCAACTCATATGCAACCTGTCCCAATCTATGTATCACCTTGTAGGGTCCATAGAAGTGGGGCTTGAGCTTTTCATCCCCCTTCTGCTTCAGCATGGACTGCCGATATGGATGCAAGCATAGGTAGACCAAGTCCCCTACCTCAAACTGCCTCTCAACCTGTCCCCTATCAGCATACAACTTTTGGTGGTTCTGCGTTGTAGCCATGTTATCCTTGAGAGCTCAGAGAATGTCCTGAATCTCTTGGATCCAATCCTTGGCTCTAGGAGCCTTACTAGCACTAAAAATCATGTTAGCAAAAGATAAAGCATGATATCCATACAATGCATAAAACATAGACATACCAATGGACATGTGCTAAGTGTTGTTGTAGCAGTACTCCCCAAGTGCAACCATCTCAACCATGCCTTCTGCTGCCCGCTGACATAGTTACGCAAGTAGCCCTCTAGCCACTTGTTCACTATCTCGATTTTTCCATCCGTCTGGGGGTGGTAACTAGTACTCAGTGTCAATTCCGTGCCCACCAAACGGAAAAGCTCCTGCCAAAATATGCCCATGAAGCAGTTGTCCCTGTCACTGACAATGGTCTTTGGGAGACCATGCAATCTGAAAACGTCCCTGAAGAACAACTTTGCTACCTGTGTCGCGGTGTAATGTGTCGATATGGCGAAAAAATGACCATATTTAGTCATCCAATCAACAACTACAAATATGCAATCCTTGCCCTGTACCGTGGGCAACCCTGTAATGAAGTCCATCGAGATACTCTCCCATTTCCCCTTAGGTATGGGAAGAGGCTGCAGTAATCCTACCGGATGGTTCATCTCTCCTTTGTTACACTGGAAAACCTCGCACTCCTTGACATATTGGAGCATGTCCTCCTTGAGGCCCTTCCAAGAGAACCTCTCCCTTATGGCCCTGTAGGTTTTGGTAAACCCCTGGTGGCTTGATAACGGTGAATCATGTGAGGCATGCAATATCTTCTTCTTGAGCTGGGAGTCCTCAGTCAAGAAAATCCTGTCCCTGTAATAGATCACCTCGTCCATCACTCCGTACCTGTCATCTGTCACATGCCCATCCAAAATCTCACAGGCAAAACGGTCCTTGGAGTACTCTACCAACAGCCAAGCCCTCCAATCCGTGTCCAAACTCATCAAGGACAACACTGCTGGCTTGCGTGAAAGTGAATCTACCACAACGTTGTTCTTCCCTTTAACATACTTGACATCAAAGTCATAAGCCTGGATCTTACTGACCCCCTTTTGCTGCCTCTCCTACAACTGCTTCTGCTCTAGAAAAAACTGGAGGCTGTTGTGGTCCATCCTCACCTTGAACCTATTCCCCACCAGGTACTACCGAAACTTGGCCAATGCATGCATGATGGCCAACATCTCCTTGTCGTATATAACATACAACCTCTCATGTGGCAATATCTTCTGGCTCTCGAAAACTATGGGGTGGCCTCCCTGCATCAACACTGCGCCTATCCCCTCCCCCGATGCATCACACTCTAAGACAAAGGGTTGTGTAAAATCCGGTAATGCTAACACTGGGTAGCTGCTCATCACCTCCTTGAGCCTGTTAAAATCCCTCTGCGTTGTATCCGTCCAACTGAATGCCCCCTTCTTGGTGAGATCTTTAAGGGGTGCAACAAGTTGGGAAAATCCCTTGACGAACTTTTGGTAGTAGGTGCATATCCCCACAAATCCCCGAAGTTTCGTCACATTATTCAGCTCGGGCCATTCCCTGATGGCCCTGATCTTCTCCTCGTGTACCTTTACTCCATCCACCCCAATGATGTGCCCCAATTAGAGCATCTTGGTCAACCCAAACTCGCACCTGGAGAGCTTAGCATAAAACTGATGCTGTTCCAAAATGTATAATACAACCTCTATATGTTGGAGGTGCTCCTCCCATGTCTGGCTGTAGATCAATATGTCGTCAAAAAACACTATCACACACTTCCTCAAGTGACTGTGGAAGATGTTATTCATGCATGACTGGAAAGTGGTCGGGGCATTGGTTAGCCCAAAAGGCATCACCAAAAACTCAAAATGGCCGTAATGACACCGGAAAGCGGTCTTGGGGATGTCCTGCTCCCTCACGCGAATCTGATGGTACCCGAATCTCAAATCAATATTTGAGAAGAACTTGGCCCTCCTCAGCTCATCCATCAACTCATCAATCTGTGGGATGGGGTACCGGTTCTTCATGGTCTTCTTGTTCAGGGCCCTATAATCAATGCACATCCTCAGTGTGTCGTCCTTCTTCTTCACCATCACTACTAAAGAAGCAAAGGGGCTGGTACTAGGATGGATGTGTCCAAAATCCAAGAGCTCATGAATAGCCCTCTCAATCTCATCTTGATAGGATTTGGGGTGCCTATAGGGTGTAGTGATAATAGCCTGGATACCCTGCTCTAGCTCAATGGTGTGCTCAAACCCCCGACCCGGTGGCTATCCTGGTGGTATCTCCCCAAATACCGTAGCATACCTGTCAATAATGGACTATACATTTGGGTGTACGACCTGCCCTGTAGATCCTGCCTCCGACACACGCAAGCTCCATTGCCCACTCTATGTCCCCCTTCCAGAAATCTACCTCCATCCGGTGTGCTGAAACTATCTGTGGTGGTTAGGTGTGCATCCCCCGAATCTTCTCATGCCTCCCAGTCTTATTGTCCGTCCACTCCATCTCCAAGGTCTCCCAGTCAGTGGTGACCTTCCCCAATGTGATAAGCCATTGTACCCCCATTATCACGTTGGTGTCTGGAATGTCCACCATGAAAAAATGATTTGTCAGGGTGTATGTCCCCATCGTCACTGCCAAGGCTAGCACATACCTGGCACACTGCATGGTCCGATCCCCTAGAACCAGCACCGAAAATCCATCAAAATTCCCCGTCTGTATGCCCCTCTGCTCTACCAGCTGAGCATCAATGAAATTGTGGGTAGCCCCACTGTCTACCAACATCGACACATGCTGCCCTCGTACTGTACCACGGACACGCAATGTCAAGTACTTGGGAACTCCCCACAAGGCTGCAAGGGCTCCCCCAGTAGGTGCAAAAGCTGCACCTCCTTCTCCAGGTGGTGGAGGTGGTAGATGATCCCCTCTCTACGCTGTACTGTTGTCTCTAGCCTCCACATCCTCATACTCGTGTTCTTCCCCACTACTATCGGAGAAGACCTCGATGTAATGTGCCTTCCCCGTAGCACAACGGTGTCCTGGTGCCCATGGCTCCTGGCATGTGAAGCACAATCTCTTCCGCTTCAATTCTCTCCTGGCTTCATCATCTCTACACCCTCTAACCTGGTTCCCCCTGGAAGGTAGAACCCTCTCATCATTTCCCTTTAGCTGGAATGCCAATCTCTAGGGAAAATGAGCTCTAGTCCCGGGAAGTGCATCCTGCAAATCTCGAGTCCTCTCGACTACATCATGGAGTGT
Organism: Pinus albicaulis; assembly: GCA_034641835.2. Lineage (NCBI taxonomy): Eukaryota > Viridiplantae > Streptophyta > Pinopsida > Pinales > Pinaceae > Pinus > Pinus albicaulis. Next base: position 770,148,422 of record CM076582.1, read on the forward strand.
CGTGGGCATTGTCGATATGACCAATCCCTGTAGAGGTTCTGCCAATCCATCTATGAACATATAAATCATACGGATGGTAGATAAATCTGGTACCATCACAGAAAGTCTCAAAAACTACGATATGTACGTTTCCGGCCTCCCGATCTGCTTGAGCTTGGTTAGCTCAACAAAATGCTCCTCTGGATCCCTCTGGTCAAAAAGCTCCACCAACCTCCACGTAAACTCGACATATACTGTCACTCTCGAGTGCCCCAGCGTAACCATCCCGTGAAACCACCAGTCTTGGGCCTTGCCCTCTAGGTGCAGCGCTGCCACTTTGATGGCCTTTGGCTCTGCCATCTGATTAAGCTGGAAATATATATCCAGCTTCTCCACCCACGCTTTTTCCGAGCACTTGGATGATCCATCAAATGTCGGTAAATGGAATCTGCCCACCATGCATTGTAAGTCCCCGTCATGTGAATGCCTGTTCCCCCTGTGATGGTTGCAGGGTTTACTATCCCGCTTGAGCTGAAAAAAATCATGGAAAGTGATTGCATCTCTGAACTCCTGACCGTATGACTGGTACTCAGCAAAATAACCCCCCATGTGTGTCGGCTCCTGCTCCTATTGTGCTTCTGCCCCAATGTCTGCGGCAAGAAATGTAGGGATCGTGGAGCGGGGGGGTGTGTGTGATGCCACCTGCTGTGTTGTGGGATGCTCTTGTAAATGATGAGATGTGCCTAAACCCTCTCCAACATGGAAACCCATTGGGGTCTCGCGAGGTCTAGACTCTACTTTGAATCTTTGCCCCATATCCTCTATCCGTTTTGACAGATCCTGTACCGATTTGAGGAGAAGTTCCTCGAACTCCTTATCGGCATTCTGTCCTCCGCCATTGGTTCCTCTTCCTCTGCGTCCACTACTGGGACGTTGTCACCTTCCCCGAAAGTGAGCTCTAACCTTCTTTCTTGATCTTTGTACCTCCTCCCTCGGTGACAAATGTTGGTTTACCTGAAGGTTTCATAGAAAATATGCTCCACAGGTTGAGCCAAGTCTATGAGCTCTAATACCATTGTAATATCCCAAATGGAAATAAATAGCAATACAAGCACATAAACAAAGATATGCAACAACTAGAGACAAATCATAAGGAAAACAAACAATATGGAGAACGCTAAGCCATTTTATTAATTATGAGAAATGGAAATGACTACAGAGGTGATCAGAATGATGGAACCTCGGCTTGCACTAGGAAAGCATAGAAAGACTCTTAGGAAATGACCCAGAATGGTTGCTCCCTCTGGACTGCATTATCTCCAAAGCTGCTGCTACCGCTACTGCTGGAATGAAAAGAATCTTTGGGGCTGCTCCCCACCTCAAAAAATTCTGGAAATTTGGGAATGGCCTTTACTCCCAAAACCCAGAAAAATCGAGAAAGCTTTTCAGAAATGGTCGACCCCTGAAAATGGCTCCCTTGAGGCACTACGCTATTCCTCATGGAGGGACGCTGACTCTGAAATATCTGCTCCAAATAATGGCCCCTGACTCCACCAAATGCTAGAATAGAGAAGGGCTGGTCCCTTACCCACTATCCTGGGCTGAATCCACCAACAAATCCCCAATCCGACACCACCTCCCCTCAAGACTGCGTCCTCCCTCTCATTGACTGCGCTGTCTCTCTGAGTGGATGCTCCTCCTGTGGTAGCTGCAACTCTCTCTAGCAAAACAAGGATGAAACTCCTCACCCGAGCAGGCACTCGAAGTCCCTCGGGGCTGAGGTTGGGATCTCCGAGTGGAGACACTCGATGTACTGAAAAACACGTGTAGAATTTGCTAAACAGAAAGCATGCTCAATGTCAGAAGACAAATCTCAAATATGCATAATCAGAATGAATGAGAATGAGGAAAACCTTCCTCCTTTTATGCTTGGTGAGCCTCTCTCTCACCTAGGCCCCACCAATCTCTACGCTGCCACTTGGCCACTAGGCCCCACATTGCTAATTCGATATGTCTCCTTAGTGACTTTAAGGAATGCTTTTATCCTAAGTGTGAGTTAAGTGCTCCTTCACCCACTTTATTTATATTTTAAATTTATAAAGGAAAAATTAGTCAAAATTAATATTTCCAATTAGCTATTGCTAATTGGGAATATTACATATACAGAGGATTTTTACAAGCTGAGCATTAGAGCAGGTGTTGGTGAGGTAAATCCCCTCTGTGGATAGAGGCAATCCCATTAGCCCTAGAGTGGGTCTAGCCACAAATGAGACACACTATAACATTGATTCCTAGTTAATGAATGGATGGAGATTCGATAGATAACTTAGCAGAGGTCCTACACTGTTGTCATCGTCGGAAAGAGTGGCTACCTCTCGCTCCTGGTTTGATAGATCACGATCCGTTCACTTTCACGTTCGGATACCTACACACACACAAGAAATAACGACGATATACAACATAATATTTCACATTCGTAACTTTAGTCAGTCGAAGAAGAATAAATCAATTGCATTGGATAAACATAACACAATGATGGAACTAATACCATAGTTGAGTATATTAATGAAATAAAGGAAGAGTACAACCAAGCTTCGACGTTGCGGTCTCCTCCAATAGGGATCCAGTGAAGCACGTCTCACAAAGGCTTGTCGGGAATTTGGACGGTGCTCTCTCTACGAAATTCTCCTTGGTTTTACCTTCTCTATAGAAATTACTCAGCTATAGTATCTCTTCTCCAAGTTCAGCTTCTTGGCTATGTGTTCAGCTAGCTTTTGCAAAGGGAGAAGGTCTATTTATATAGAGGAAGAAGGAGAGGTTAGGATCCCTATAATCATGGAGGGGAGTCCTATCTTCAAAGAGTGTTCCATGGGAGGTAAAAACCACTACCTAAAGGGAGAGATCTGTGGCTTATAAAGTTTAACCACTTCCTATGACTCATCCCTGAGGTGGTTAAAGGAAACTTCTGCCTCTATTTTGTTACAAAAAATTCCTAAAACATATGGCATGGGAAATACACAGAGATAGAGCGCCAGGTAGTGCGGGCTCTAGTGCAAATCTTCCCTATTGGCGCGAGGGGTGAACTGGCTACCCGCGCTAATGCCAAAACATAGGTTTTTGTGTGATTTTTGAGGAAATGTTCAATAGGAGAAATGATGTCCTTATGCAGAAGGATGCAAAGAAGGTATTTGAAGAGTATTACATTGCTCACAGGTCACAGGAAAGACCCTCCAATATGCAGGGTGAGGGATTGCAGGGACGGTGACAAAATGCTGTGTAACAGATGCCCCCTAAAGCATGAGGTCTGAGAGAGAGGGAGGGGTGAAATTATTTATGAGAACACGTTCGACCCAAACACTACTATCGAAATACCTGCAAGTACAAGTGAAACTGATACTTCTGATACATGACATGTGGCATGGGTGCAACCATCCATAATAGAGTACATAAACAGTAAGATCCGAGGTATGGACACAACCATCTAGCAGTAGGGATCAACAAACAGACTCAGGTATGGTCGCAGCCATCCAATCAGAAGAGCCATGTAATAAGTCATAGTAATCCACAACGAACCCGTAGCCTAGATTTCATCAGACAAAACCTAGGGTCTTGCACTCCATCTTGACCTAAACAAAGTACAAATTCGAGCATGCGAATATGTGAGCTGAAGTCGAACATGCAAGAAAATCATTTGATTACCAACCAATGATGAAAACCGTTAACAGACGCGAGAGAAACCATCAATAATGACAGTGGCTCTCAAGGTACAAAAGGTACAATCCACAGAATGTGAACAGTGATCTGACGTCGAACACCTGCAGAGTTAGTCGATCGAAGGCTAATGATGTGGATCTTACGTCGAATGTGAAGAACCTGCCATTGAGGCATGCGGGCTCCAAGGTACCTGAAGGGAGTCTCTAGATCAGCTTCCTGGATAATAAGCTGGAGTTGACAGGAAGTGACCTAATCGAAGGTGGGCCATAATGTTTCCCACACCATCGACACGAGACAGAGGAATGTGATGTTTATGAATCAAGACCAACAGAGAATTAGAGGGAGGTTGAAAACTTTAGAGGCAAACTTCTCTTGAACACATCGGCAACACGACACTAGATTTGGCAGTATTTGACATCAAGGGATCTGAGGTCATGGTGACATGGCAAAGAGCAGATGAGCGGTCAAAAGAGATTACCCAAACCCATGGAAGAAAACAAATGACAAGCTGAGATGTTCCCAACCTGACACGAATGCAGACAAGTGCCATGTTCAAGAGCAACATACTTCCAACACGACTACAATCTGGTTCCATTTTCCCCTACCATTTTTGGTGAGTACCCCAATTATTTTTGAAAACAAGCTTGAAGGGGATAGCATATGCTTGCGATGTAAGTTTGTCCTTCAGACAGATCCAACCTAGTACATTTTACGAGCCCTAGGAAGGAGGAACACGAGTAACTTCATAACGACGGAGTTTGATGTCATCAGTTTTAATGAGTCTGACAAAGGAAGAACTCGACATATTTTCATGTTTAGAGAGTTTGAAAAGAAGGTAGAAAAGAAAACTCTAGTATTCCATTTTCGTAGGTAGTCTCACAAATCTGAAAAGGTATAAAATTGTGTCTGAGAGAACCTCTTAGTCGTGATAGGCTAAGGTATTCCTTTTTCGTAAATAATCTATCCCAACTCGAAAAAGGGGTAAATGTATACTGGGTAGATATCGTTTCGCAGCCAATTTAACGAGTTCAAAACGACAAGCGTCTCGACAATATTTTCAGTTTTAGAGAGTCAGAAAAGAGCTGAAAGGTGACTCCAGAAGTGACTTTTTCGTGTTTTTACCGAGTCCAGAAAAGTATAAAATACAACTCGTTCTTCATCATAACCATGTGAAAACCTGTCGCTGCACAAAAAGACGCGTGTAAAACGTATTTCTCAACAATAATATGATGAAATAATGGACAAATATGTTTTAAAACCTAATTTAAGATTTTGAAAAGTTATAAAAGACCATAAGTGATAAAAAATTATTTACTTTTCACATTTACCTCTTTGTGGAGCAACAGTGGTCCATTTACCTTGCGATCTTGTGGCGATGATTGCGAGGGATCCAGTGAACCAATCTTGATTTTGTCAGTTTCAGGTAAGAGCCAACACCATTTGCCATCTTTTAAGCTAATTTTTATTACCTTTAATTGTCATTTTGAATCCCTTAGGGGAGGATTTGAAAAAACTAGGGCATCTCAGTTGGCGCGGGTTTCGAGCACAGACCCATGCCAATCAACCCTTTTTTACACAGGGGTCGCGCCCATTGGCACAACTATTAGAAAAACAGTTGCGCCAACCACGCAACTCAAAATATGCCTAAGTTCAAAGAAAATGCAACCATTTACTTGCAAATTTTGATGCCTAAGGAGACTTACAATGTTCATATGAACAATGTGTGCAGGTACCAAGCAGAAAACATGGTAATTGAGTGGAAAGAGAGAGAACACATCGAGGAGGATGAACATGCCATGGAGAATGAACAATGCATGAACGCCCTCAGAAACTGTACCTCCGGGCTCAGCCTGAATTGCTTCAATATCTGATAAGAATTTGGGACGAAGATCAAGAAAATTTTGTGCTTTGGGATCAAGAGTTTTAACTCGAAGTCTCTGATGTGTATTTCATCATTGGATTATCGCGTAGAGGTGCAGTCCCTATCTTGAACAGTACCCATCCTTCTAGACAAAGTATGGGAATGGTAATTGACAGGGTGTGCTGAGGAGCACGAAAAGGAACAGGGAGTGGAAAATTTAACATCCAAACCGTTCCTGATCTGGCACTAAGAGTAGTGCTGCATACTATCACGTGGGCTGCAGGATCGCAAGCACCGCATGAGGCTAAAAAGACCCAACTACTTCTTGCTTCAGAGTGCATGAACTTGACTCTCTTCAACTGGGCCGAGGCCGTGACTGTCAACATCAAGCGGCAACTCAGTAAGTGCAAGAAGACCAAAATAAAGTAGTTTGGGTATGGATCGATTCTAGTATCGTTCTTCTAGGAACGAATACCCACATTCTAGTGTCAGGAGGTTATTGTCCTGATGCCACCACCTAGAGAGCCACAGATGGCCCGATGGGCCACACTGATGCCTAGAGCAGGGGGTGGCCAACAAATGTCCTAGAGGCCAGAGTTCTTTGATTGGCTCTGACGACAACTGATTGTCATGGAGGATTGGCCCTACACTGGCATAGACTTCACCGGTGATCCCAACGTCCTGTTCCAGGAGGGAGAGGATTGGGACGAAGAGCTAGGTGAGACTTATTTTTTATTTTCATGAGTTTTATGATTTTTTGGTATATATGCATGTTGTGACAGTTACTCTTATATGTATGCAGATGTTGGCCCAGAGTGTCCTATAGGTATGTCGCTGATAGCTAGGCGAACTCCTCGTGATTTCGACCCTCATGGTAAGGGTAGTGACGAGGAGATAGTACAAAACTTGGAGGGGATCACCCGTGGGATTCCAGACTATGCTCTATTTGATGATGTTCCTTGAGCCTATAAGAGGCACACTATAGGGGTGCTAAGTCGTTTCCACCGCTTGCTGAGGCAGTTGGTAAGGGCGGTGACGTGCTATCATGAACACCACACTGATTAGGCACTTAGGATTTTATTTCCGCACATTTTGAGAGACATGTTGTCTTGCGATGTAACTGAAACATACATATATATTTTTTGGGTTTTATGATGCACACGTTGCAAACAATCGATATATATACATACATACATACATACATACATACATACATACATACATACATACATATATATATATATATATATATATATATATATACATTTGTTTTCTGCATCGGTCTATTTACATATGATGATGTTTTATAAATTGTGCAAATGTCTATCTAGCACAATGTTAGCTATTGCATCAGTTAATGTATTCATTAGTCTTGGTATATGTTGATATGTAATGAAATCAAAATGTCTTTCAAGCAAACGGATATGTAAATACCATCTCAAAATGCATGGGTTTCGAACCGAATAATGACCGTTCAGTTGAAGAACAACAAGCTGCGAATCCAAATTCACAAGCAACGCGCGTATGCTGAGGTTAAATGCCTCGGTTAATAGTTCCAAAACAACACTATATTCAACGACATTGTTTGTAGTTAGTCCTAGACAAATACCTTGTAGGTTAATCAACTCACCAACAGGATCATAAATTACCCAGGCTGCCAAGGACAAGTTCCTAGTACTGTAGGAAGCACCATCTGCAAAACCAACATAAGGGGAAATAGACATTTGCATAACAAACAAGAACCAATAAGCATAAAAAATCTCACAAAGCACATCAAACCAAAACATGCACAAAAATGAAAAAAATCACCTATGTACACTTATCATTCATGAATGACTCAAGCATAATAATTTTTGAGGTACAACCCATTTTTGGGCTGTGCTAAGGGGTACCCTTCATAATCAATAAGCTCGTAAGCCCCATTTTTTAACACACGTTTGACGATGTAGGGCCCATGCCACATGGGTTGGAATTTACCTGCCCCCAGCTTATCATGAGCTTGGTCGTATAAGAGAGTGAGATCGCCTTCGATAAAAGAACAAGGGGAACCTGTTTGGTCAAAATGAGCTTTAACTTGCTTCTTCTGTGCTTCGATGACCAAGGTAGCTAAGCGACGAGTTTTATCCAATCTCTCTAAGTAGAGGAGATGCTCTTCTTCAGGTGAAGTATTAGGAAGTAATTCCATAGCTAGTTTGAGTGAAGGGATTTCACATTCAATCAGAAGAGTAGCTTCCAGACCATACACCAACTAAAACGGGGTGAATACGGTTGCACTCTTAATCGATGTTTGGTAAGCCCATAGAGCTGAAAATAACATGAGATGCCAATTTGATTTATGGATCCTGATTTTTCGTTGAAGCATTGTAACAAGGACTTTGTTTATGGCTTCAACTTGGCCATTAGCTTAAGGGTAATACAACGTTGAGTTGTCGTGACGCAGGCTCAACTTAGATGTCAGCTTTGCCATCATATAGTCCCGAAAATGAGAACCATGATCAGTAACGATGGCCCGAGGGACACCAAACTGAGTAATAACATGATTGAATATGAATTGCACCGTTGTCTTACCATCCACAGCCAGTGTAGGCATTGCTTTAGCCCATTTTGTAAAATAATCAACATCGACGATAATATAGGTGTGCCCCCCAGCCGAACGAGGGTTTCACGTCATAAATCGATGCCCCATTTGGAAAAAGGACCAATGGTAATGACAGGGTGTAAAGGAACAGGTGGCACGCTTGCGTTGATATATCTGGCACGCATGACATTTGCGTACTACGACGATGCAATCTTTAAAAATTGATGGCCAGAAATAGCCATCACGAAAGATCTTCTATGCGGTGGCATAACCAGACATGTGACCACCACAGGCACCACTGTGGTAGTCATTTAAAACTTTCTCAGCTTCCTCAAGGGTCAGACATCGGCAAAGCACGAAATCGACTCCAACATGATAAAGGGTATCTCCGACAATACGATAGGGTTGCGACTGATGCCGAATGTAGCGTCGGGCATCTTTCGTTAACTTAGACCTAAAAGTAGAAGTTTGGAGATACACGATGATATCACTGTACCACAGATTGAGGGTGCTAATCAAGAAAAGAGTTTCGTCTGGAATATGATCCTCGGAATGAGAAGGAGAAGAGTCGGCGGGGAGAGAACAAATCAAATCAGTGAAAACAAGTGATTTATTTGATTTGGCTGTAGTAAACTCCAAATCAAAATCTTGGAGGATAACGATCCACTTCGAGTATTTACCCCCCAGCAATTGCTGAGACAGAATATAGGTCATGGGGTTACAATCAGAAATCATGATCATTGTGCATAAAAGGATATAATGACGGAAACGCTGGATGGCCTGGACCTCAACCAACACTAACTTCTCGACATGTGTGTAACGCGTTTCAGGGTCAAGAAGGTTCCGAGACAAGTAATAAACAACATGCTCGTTACCGTCATCATCATCTTGAACTAAAACCATGGCGATTGTACTGAAGGAGGCAGCTAGATAGAGGGTGAAATCACGATGGTAATTCGGAGGACATAATAGAGGAGCGTTGACAAGAAACATCTTAAGCCTATCAAAAGATTGTTGAGAAATCTCATCCCAAAAGAAAGGGACGGCCTGCTTTAAAAGTCGTGTGAATCCTTTGGCTACTTCGGCATAGTTCGGGATAAAACGACATAAGAGATTTGCTTTCCCTTGGAGACTCTAAAGCTGGTGTAACAAGGATGGATAGGGGAGGTTAAAAATAACCTCAACCTTAAGCGGATCAAGGAAAATTCCGTCTTTAGATATGATAAACCATAAAAGTCTACCGGAATTGACGCAAAAGATGCATTTATGCGGATTGAGCCAGATGTTGTAGTGTCTACAACGAAGAAAGATCTGGCGGAGATGGTCCGGGTGGTATTTTCGTGCAGCTGAATGAGCCGGAAGGTCATCCAGGTATGGTTGAACAATATGACGAATATCGTGAAAGGTGTAAGACATCGTGCGCTGGAATGTAGCCCCAGCGTTTTTCAAGCCGAAAGGGAGTTTCTTATATGCGAATGTTCCCCAGGGACAGATAAAAGCGATCTTGTCTTGATCGGATGGGATAATGTTGATCTAATTATAGCCAGAGAAACTGTCCATAAGGGAAAAAATTTCACTCCCCGCACAATCATCGATGATCTGATCGATGAAAGGGGTGGGATAGTTATCCTTAGGACAGGCCTGATTAATATTGCGATAGTCAACATAGACGCGAATTGCTCCCTTCTTCTTATCCACTGGAACAATGTTAGAAACCCACTTTGTCAAAGGAATCGGATAAATGAAACCCAATTTAAGAAGTTTTTCAACTTCAGCTTTTATGGCGGCGACTTTCTGAGAATGCACTGGACGTAGACGCTGGCGAACAGGCTTCGCACCTGGGTAGGTGGGAATCTTATGCACCACAATACTGGGATCAATTCCAGGCATCTCTTCGTAAGACCAGGCGAAAACATCATGGAATTCACGAAAGAGGCTAGTATACACTTGTACTTCATCGGAAGAGCAAGTGACTCCCACGTGGATGTTCGCGACAATTCCCGGGTTCATGGAAATGTCGATAGGCATATTCTGAGTGATGTTACCCAAGTTACCTTCAGCGAAGACTTCATGAGTCAAGATAGGCATTTGAAGTGGTGAAGAAGGAACTTGAGATGCAAAGCGCTCAAGACAGTTAGACATTGCCCCGAGGCCGGGCATAAACGAGGAACGATGATGCCCATCGCTCCACGGAAAATCTTCAAGAGACATGGTTTCCATTATAGCCTCATCATATGGAAACACTTCTTTCAAAGGATCAGGCAAATCTGCTTCGCTGAGCCAGGGGGACTAAGAATAAACGTCGAGAGCCATGCTCAGAGGAGCACCTTCAGAAGGGGGAGAATCAGATGTAGTTGTAAGCTCACAATAATTGATTTCAATTGGACTAAGCCGCATTGAATCCCCAAATGAATCAACTTTTTCAAGTAAAGGGACGATCCATGGGTCATCCGACCGAGAGATCATATTAACTTGTATTGGGTGGTGGAAAGGGAAAAATACCCATGAGAGTGAGATCTTTGAAAAGACCCAACCCTACACTGTCAGGTGGAGAAGGAATCTGATCCATGTATGGAACGTTGTTCTCGGAAGACGAGGTAAATAATGACAACTGATCGACAGTAATGATTTTGCGCTCGTGTGGAAACTTTAAAAGATGAAATAGGGTGGACGGAACGCACAACATAGTGTGAGTCCAACTGCGACCGAGTAGAAGATTGTAATTGAGTTTAGCATCAACGACTTCTACTTCAACATTGACTGTCTTTCCTTGCAACGTGATTAGTAGGCTAGCGAGAAGACCCAAGGGTTTCGATTCCCTTCCATCAAATGCCTCAAGAGCATTGGGTGACGAAGTGAGAGCTAGAGAGCCAACAACTTTCTAGCAAGCAGATGAAATGACACAAGTGGATGCACCTTCATCCACAACGGCTCTATGGATGTTGAGACCATTAATGCCGACTTGTATGACAAGCGCAATTTGGTGCGGAAGTCAGGGGATGAAATTCTCTAAGTTGAAAGAGAGAATTATAGAATCAACAGGATCAATCCCACTGATTGTAGATATTAACGCTTTCTGTTGAGACGGAAAACTCTGAAGCACTTCTAACGCGGACATCACGGATGGCACCTGTGCTAAATCCTAAACAATACTGTAATGCTGAGCAGCACGGGCGTTAGGATTATAAGAAGATTTCCGGAGAACACCTTTAGAAGGTGGCCGTACAATAGGTTCAGCACTGGGCCTTTCAATCTCAGGAGGACCAAAGTCAGGTGGGGGAGGAGGACCGTCAACGACCTCTTTCTTGGCTGCCTGGCATGATCCAGCATAATCCTTCGACCAAGTAGCGATGGAAACGAGTGTATAACCATTCATCATGAATACTTGAGAGCAAAACGATGCAGATGGCGAAGGTTGCTCGACCATCTAGGTTTTTTGAGATGGGAAAGTTTCTTTAAGGACCGTCGGAGTTCCCTTAGCGCCTTTGAGAAGTTGACTAACCTCAGATCATCTAGGACAATCCTTAGTGTAGTGTTTCTAATCACAAATCAGATAGGGATACTTCGGCTTTCGCGGTGAACCATCATCAGCACGAGATTTAGATGATTATGGTTTTGGGGCATCGGCTTTGGCCCTACCTTTGCCCTTCTTTCTCCCCTTGGAAGTCTTGTCTGCAAGATTAGCCTGAACGACGTTGACCTTCGAGGTTTTACTAGAATCTGGGGTAGCATGAGGAGCATAATTATTGGAAGAATTTGATTTTTGCTTCCCATTAGAAGACTTGCGTGAAGTCTAATACACGAAACCAATAACGATGTCGACTGATGGGGTAGGCGGCGCTTTAGAGGTCCTAGGTCGTGGAGCCTCAGTCAAGATGTCATACAAAATTCCTAATTGAGAGTACACTAAATCAAGGTACTGGGCGCGAGAAATGGTTTGTTCCTCGGTTACACATGCCCCCATGGCGATGTATTTCGCAATCTGATTGTCAAAAGAGGTAGTGAACCAATGAGTAAGAAGCTGATCAGGAATTTCGAACTTGATCAGGTGACGACGTCATATCCATTCATGAATATGGTCCGAGATATTGGTAGCCCGGTCCTGTTTCAAGGATGTTAGGAGATGCGTCCCGTCTTTGTAACGAACCGACAACTGGAAATGAGTAAGGAATGCCATGGCGAGAGTGTTGAATTCTTGAAAGATACCATGAGGCAGTTCGATATACCACTTAGCAGCAGCTCTAGTAAGAGTGCACTGGAAAAGATGGAGTCAGACAGAGTCATCCACCTAAGAATTGGAAGAACACCATAAATGGTATGTCATGACGTGTGCTTCGGGGTCTTCTCCAGACTTGCCCTCAAACTTAGGACAATCACTAGGAAACTTCGTTGGAACTGGGGGCCAATATGGATTATGAAGAATTGGATCATTTGTCAATTTTGACACATCCGGTAACTCTAATGTGGTGAGAAAGGGTAATTTAGGGTTAAAAGGCATAGCAGGTCCTCGATAAGGACCTGTACCCATACTCCATCTTGGTTGAGTATAACTCTACCCCCATTGGTTTTGTCTCGGAGGATTCAGACCTTAAGGGGTATAAGCTATATAATTTGGTTGATATGGCAGCTGAGCACCAGGATACGGGGGTTGAAAACTAGGATACTGATTCTGAGTATATGAGGGTCCCGATTGAGCAGCATAAGGATTTTGCTGCGGAATATAAGTATGGCCTGGCGGTTGAGGGTAATAAGCAGAACCTTAAGGCGCGTTGTATACCGGTCGATATTGAACTTGAGGGTAATAACCGCCTTGGGGTCGAACTGGCTACTGATAAGTAGGGCCCTGCTGGGCTAGATAAGTTGGACGCACAGGTTGATTCGACTGCGGCATAGAATAAAGCGGTGGCTGAGAAGGGTGAACTGTTTGTGCAGGTTGTCTCGACTGAACAAGTTGACCTGATTGATGAGGGCCACCAGGCTGCTCCTGCTGAGTAGGTTGGCTTGATGGCTGAGAGCTACCAGGCTGTCCCTACTGAGCAGGTTGGCCTGATGGCTGAGGTGGGCTAGGTTGTGCCTGATAACCAGGCTGACCTGGGGCAGGACCATAAGATGGCCCTGGCTGTGCAACATTTGAACCAATCGGAAAATATGGATGTTGTGGTTGCACCAAAGGTTGAGATGGATGGATTTTCCTTCCAGGACCGTATAAATTCCTAGGTTGATATACCGGTTGCCCATCTGGTCCTTGAGGTTGTCTTGGTTGGACCACAGGCTAAGCTTGTAAAGGTTGACCTTGAGGATTGTAAGGCTACCCTTGCGAGCCGTAAAATAGTCCCTGCTGGACTGAAGGTTGTCCCTGTAAGGGTTGTCCTTGTTGGTTAGAACGTTTCCCAGGCAAGTTAGGTATAAAATCGTTAATGAACTGATAAGCCTCAGGATAAGGAAAATAGATAGGGTTTCCGTGCTCATCATTTTGGAACAGAAGTGAATAAATTGGGGTACCATCCGCGCCATAATGAGAAAAATAAGGACGATTGAGCAGGCTCTTGATGGATTTATTCTAGGAAAAGTTGGTATTGTTCATCAGAAGCTGAAATGCCCTCATTGCCATTAGGACCAAACGAGTCCATGTCTGAATCCACCGTGAGATCGTGTAAAAGAATACGGGGCTAGGAGGTATGATAGCGGCCAAAAATGACGATCCTGATGTCAGAGGGGGAAAATGTTCTCGACCCCAAAAACAAAACAAGCATTTGAAAGAGGCCAATGGAACTCAACCGGTTCTCCAAAGGGGTACTCTGATGGGATGATAGGCTGCTGAAGCTCGACAGACCTAGAGGTCTAAGAACTTTTAGATGAATCGTCCGAGAAAGGACCACTAGTAGACGAAACTGATGGTTCCGCCACTGTGACTGTAGCACACCAGAAAAGGGGAAAAGATCAGAAAAGAAGACTCTTGGATCAAAACCAAGGCAAATAAAGACAGGCCAAGTAAACAAAATTTAAAGGGCATGTAATCATAGGTAGTTTATTTTACCACATCGAAACCAAAAATTTGTTGTTTCATGTTTTAAGAGTCGAGAAACAGTCAAAGATGACTCTAGTCTCTTTCAGTTTTAAACGAGCGCGAAAGGACAAGTGCTCGATGATCTTTTCAAATTTATGGAGTCAGTAAAGATCGAAAATGACTGCTCAGGTAGTCTAGGTAAAAGGGTGTACCAATTTCTTGTGAACTGCCATATACACTTTGGTTATAAAATGAAAGAAGAATCAACCAAGGACTTGACGTACGTGCAGGTAGTCTCCCCGAATGTTGTGTTTGGTGTATCACGGTTACAAGGCGGTAGAATTGGCTTCCTATGGATAAAAGGATTGCAACCTAGAGGGGTTTCCCTTTATATACTCGACGGTACGGGGAGCACAAGTCCGTACTAGTGCTGTCTAAAGCCAGATGGCGAGCAACAACTGCTAGGTTTAAAGACGTAGGAACACGTCTCTAAATTAGACCACTAAATGTTTCGTTAGGTTTCAATGTTGCCTTAGGTTATTTGAATAAATTTTAAGTTGATCTTGTATTTATGTTTCAATTCCAAGGTCCTACCAAATGTTGAATCTCACGAATCCCTAAATGCAAGCTACATGCCATAAAATACCATTTCGTTCGATGAAAAAACTATTTATGAGAAATTTTAGGAGTTTCCAAGCGATATAAAATAATGAGAACACACAGATGCATCCACTACAGTACCTGATGCAAGCTAATGAAAATGAGAAATCTTTCCTAGAATGCCCAATTCTAGTTATGCGAAAGATTTTCCAATTCCACAATGCAAACAAGAATGCAAGCACAAAATTATTTTGATTTTTTTTGTTTTTGTTTTCAATGTAATAGAGCAAATGGTGCACTAAATGACATGAAAAACAAACCTTCACACTAGCTTGAGAAATTTCAAGCGAGAGTCGAGATGAAACAATTCAATCAACTCAAAAGCAAACAAAACAAAACTCAAACCAATGTTGCAATCTCTCAAATCGAAGAAAGATGTCGAAGCAGACCCATATAAGCAACGTAATCTATGCTTGGAGTGACAAGAAGCACAACTGAATAAAAGAGGCAAGACTCATTCAAGACTCATTCCACCAAATGCAATCACTCAAATGGATCAAGAGAGTTGAATGTAATCAAACAAAGAACGAAGGTGGTTGTGAAACAAAAGACTGAAGCTCCTACAGGAGGCTCAACATACGAAAGCACTAGAAAAACCTAGGGCCATGATGTTGACAAGAAATGGACAGAAAACTGAAGGAAGGAGGCTGTTCACAGTCACAAACAATCCCAAAGCACTCAAAACATGACAAAAAATAACCCAAAAGCACAAGCACTGACCAAAAAATTCCAAAACAGGGAAAACCCTAATACCGATAGGAAATGGCGCGACTGTTTGGCTGTAATTAGTGCCAAACAGGGGATGGCTCAGGTGCTGAACTAGCAACAAGTGCCAGTGGGCATGACTGTCAGACTGGAAACCGTGTCAATCAAGCCAACCCTAGTAAAAGGAAAATTTTGGAAAAATAAAGGTTAGATTTGATCCTATGGGGCTTAACAGGGGTCTTAGACTAAAAAAAAATAATTAGAAAAGGCAAGATAAGCAAGCAAAGACCAAGAAGAAGACCTAATAGATGAAAGACAAAATCACACTAATCCCCAGTGGAGTCGCCAATTTGTTGGTGAGGTAAATCCCCTCTACGTACAGAAGCGATCCCACTAGCCCTAGAGTGGGTGTAGCCACAAACAAGACACGCTATAACATTGATTCCTAGTTAACGAATGGATGAAGACTCAATAGATAACTTATCGGAGGTCCTACGCTGTTGTCGTCGTCGGAAAGAGTGGATGCCTCTTGCTCCTATTTTGACAGATCACGATCTGCTCGCTTTCACGTTCAGATACTTGCACACACACAAGAAATAACGACGATATACAACATACTATTTCACATTCATAACTATCAGTCAATCGAAGAAGACTAAACCAATTGCATTAGATAAACATAACACAATGATGGAACCAATACCATAGTTGAGTATATTAATGAAAGAAAGGAAGAGTACAACCAAGCTTCGACGTTGCGGTCTCCTCCAATAGGGTTCCAACGGAGTGCGTCTCACAAAGGCTCATCGGGGCTCTCTCTACATAATTCTCCTTGGTTCTACCTTCTTTATAGCAATTACTTAGCTATAGTATCTCTTCTCCAAGTTCAAATAGATTTTGTAAAGGGAGAAGGTCTGTTTATATAGAGGAAGAAGGAGAGGTTAGGATCCCTATAATCATGGAGGGGAGCCCTATCTTCAAAAAGTGTTCCATAGGAGGTAAAAACCACTACCTAAAGGGAGAAATCTGTGGCTTATCAAGTTTAACCACTTCTTGTGACTCATCCCTGAGGTGGTTAAAGGAAACTTCTGCCTCTATTTTGTTACAAAACATTCCTAAAACAGCTGGCGCGGGCAATACACAGAGATAGAGCACCAGGTGGCACGGGCTCTAGTGCAAATCTTCCCTATTGGTGCGAGGGGTGAACTGGCTACCCACGCCAATGCCAAAACATAGGTTTTTGTGTTCTTTTTGAGGAAATTTTCAACAAGAGAAATGACGTCCTTATGCAGAAGGATGCAAAGAAGGTATTTTCAGAGTATGACATTGCTCACAGGTCACGGGAAAGACCCTCCAATATGCGGGGTGAGGGATTGCAGGGACGGTGACAAAATGTTGTGTAACAATAGGACATATTGAAGATGATATGGAGAAATTAGCCAGATACATCAATGGCTTAAGGTATGACATACATGAAGAAATTAATTTTTTGAGTCTAAAGACAATTGAGGATGCCTACCAAGCAGCTTTGAAGGTAGAGGAGAAAATGTTGAGGAAGCAAATTCAGAGGAATAGAGGTAAAATTCCATCAAGAGGAAGAGGATGTTATGAAACCAGCTCCAAAAATAGAAGAAAAGAGAGATCAACGCCTTAGAAATAAGCCACTTCGAGGGGGAAACCTCCAATACATTACATAATGAAAAATTCTTGGATGGTACAAATGACAAAACCTCATTTCTATATATTGGAGTCCAAGGGGCCACAATGTAATCCTAGCCGACCTAACAATAATAATGTAAGGGCACAATAATAACAATATGGGGGTTACAAGGGTACAACAATAACAATAAGGGGGTTAGACTAACAACAATAAGGGACTATACTAGTAATATAGGGACCTAACAAGGAACTTTCAGATCAAGATTTCAACACTCTCAGAATGAAATAGGAGGTTCGAGTAGCAGACTGCCATAGAGAGGAGACTTTGGTAGAGGGAAATTTGCACCCAGAGGTAGAGTGAGAGGAAGAGAAATGTGGTGCTACAAATGTGGAGAACGGGGATACAGATCATGGGATTGTCCTCATCAACAAATCAACGGAATGTGAATGTAGTTGAAGCAAAGGAAGAAAATCTTCAAGTCATGGGAAAAGAAGAACCACCTAAGGCAGGAGAGTATTTATTGCTCAAAAGAGTATTGCTTAAGGCAGAGAAGGAAGCAAATGAGCTAGCACAGAGGAATATTCTATTCAGGACTGTATGCAAGTGTAAAGAAAAGTGTTGCAAAGTTGTGATTGACAGTGGAAGCATTGATAATCTTGTTTCCACAGAGATGGTTGAGAAATTAGGGTTGTGTAAGATGGTACACCCTACTCCTTATAGAGTGTCATGGCTACAGAAGGGACATCATATTTTGGTGACAGAACAATGGAAAGTAGAGATACAGATTGGTACATATAAGGATGTCATATTGTGTGATGTGATGCCAATGGATGTGTGCCATGTATTGTTGGGAAGACCTTGGAAATTTCATAGAAAATACATTCATGATGGCAAAAGGAATACCTACACCATAGAGAAGGATGGAAAGAAGCACACATTTATACCTTCGAAGGATGAAGCAGATAAAGGAACAATTGAGAATAATTTTATGATGATTAGTGGAGAAGAGTTGTTGCAAGAAGTAAAAAAGGAGAATGAAATGAATTTTGTTGTTGTGGGTAAACCCAAGGTAATTCTAACTTCTACAAATTTAGACAATCTGCCTAAGGAAATTAAAAATATGTTAGATGATTATGCCGATATAGTTGTTGATGAATTACCAAGTAAATTTCCACCCATCAGAAGTATCAGTCATCACATAGATTTAATACCTGGTGCAAGTTTACCAAACAAAGAAGCATATAGAATGACCCCTAGGGAGAATGAAGAAGTTGGAAGATAGGTACAAGAGTTGTTAAATAAAGGACTAATGAAATAAAGTCTTAGTCCATGTGCAGTACCATCCATGCTTAGTCCAAAGAAAGGAGGTGAGTGGCGCATGTGCACTGATTCCAGAGCCATAAACAAGATCACTATCAGGTATAGATTTCCATTGCCACGCATAGATGATTTGATGGATTGTTTAAGTGAGTCAAAGTATTTTACTAAAATAGATCCGAAGAGTGGATACCATCAAATAAGGATTAGAGAAGGAGATGAATGGAAGATTGCTTTTAAGACCAACAATGGATTGCATGAGTGGTTAGTGATGCCTTTTGGGCTCACTAATGCACCAAGCACATTTATGAGACTAATGAATGAGGTTTTGAAAGAGTATGCAGGAAAGTTTGTGATAGTCTATCTTGATGACATTCTGATTTTCTGTCAGAGTAAGGAGGAGCATTTGGAGCATGTCAAGCTGGTGTTAAGTACTTTGCAAAAGGATAAGTTGCTCATAAATTTGAAGAAGTGTAGTTTCATGAAGAAGGAGCTCATTTACTTGGGATTTGTAGTCTCAAAAGAAGGCTTGAAGATGGACCCAGAATAGATCTAGGTAATACTGGATTAGCCAACTCTGAGTAGTGTATTTGAGATAAGAAGTTTTCATGGTCTTGAAAGTTTTTATAGAAAGTTTATAAGAGGTTTTAGTCAGATATGTGCACCAATAATTGAAACAATAAAGGAGAGAAACCAACCATTTAAATCGACATAAGTAAAAGATCATAATTTCAAGTTGTTGAAAAAGAAGATCACTGAAACACCTGTTTTGGCCTTGCCAAATTTTGATAAAATATTTCAAGTTGAGACTGATGCTAGTGGGATAGCAATTGGAGCTGTATTGAGTCAAGAGCAGAGACCGATAGCTTATTTCAGTGAAAATTTAAATGAGGCCAAGAAGAAGTATTCATCCTATGATAGGGAGTTATATGCTATTGTGCAGCCTTTGAATAAATGAAGGCATTTTTTTTTGCCCAAATAATTTGTGTTGTATTCATATAGCCATGCACTGTAGTTCATAAATAATCAGCCGAAGTTGAACCAAAAGCATGCAAAGTGGGTGGAGTTTTTACAGAGTTTTACCTTTGTAATCAAACACACAAGTGGTAAGTCAAACGAAGTTGTTGATGCTTTAAGCAGAGTAATTTTGATTATGCAGGAATTGAAGATTGGCATTTTGGGGTTTGAAGAGATGATTGACATGTATGAGGAAGACACATATTTCAAAGACGTATATGCAACTGTTAAGAATCCAGCGATTCATAATAGAAGCCAGTGGTTAGATTACTTGATTCAAGGAGGATTGTTGTTCAAGAATAATAAACTATGTATACCTAAGTGTTCCATGAGGGAAAATATGATTAAGGAAAAACACAATGGAGGACTGTCTGGACACTTTGGACATGATAAAACATTTGCTCAAGTAAGTGATTTTTATTATTGGCCAAAAATGCAAACTATTATAAAAATTTTTGTTGAGAAGTGCATGATTTTTCAACATGCCAAAGGAAGAAGCCAAAACACTGGGTTATATCAACCATTTCCAATACCCAATAGACCTTGGGATGTTGTCAGCATGGATTTTGTTTTGGGTTTTCCAAAGACTCAAAGAGGACATGATTCTATCTATGTTTTCGTAGATAGGTTTTCTAAAATGACTCATATTATTGCTTGCAAGAAAACTAGTGATGCAACTTACATTGCTAATTTGTTTTCCTCAAAAGTTATAAGATTACATATATTTCCAGTGAGTATTGTTTTAGACAGGGATACAAAGTTCGTAGGACACTTTTGGAGGACTCTATGGAAGAAGCTGGGTACAAACCGCAATTTCACTTTGGCCTATCATCCTCAAAAAGATGGACAAAATGAAGTGGTGAACAGGAGCTTGGGAAATATATTAAGGAGTTTGGTTTAAAAAAATCCAAAGCAATGGGACTTAGCACTTAGCCAAGATGGATTTTCCTATAATGATACTCCTAATCGGAGTACTGGAATGAGTCCATTTCATATTTTTTTGGGTTGCATCCAAGAGGGGTATCTGAACTTAGAGATTTGAGCAAACAAGAGACAAGGAGTGCAAAAGCTGAAGAATTTGCAGAACAGATACAAAATTTGCAGGAAGATGTCAAGCAGAGCTTACCGAAAAACACCCAAAAGTATAAACAAAGAGTTGATATGAAGAGGTCTGAAAAGGAGTTTCAAGTAGATGATTTAGTCATGGTTTATATAAGGAAGGAAAGGTTTCCAGTTGAAACTTATAACAAACTGAAAATGAAAAAGATAGGGCTATGTAGAATTTTGAGGAAGTTTTCTTCAAATGCATATGAGATTGAATTACCAACAAGAATTGGGATATCACCCATCTTTAATGTTGCAAATTTATACCCATACAAAGGAACAGAGGAAGAACTACAAGAATAATTTACAGAAGAGGAGGGCCAAACTTTGAATTGGAAGGAACAGATGCCAAAGATAGCAGAGAAAGAAGTGGAAGCCATTAAGGAGAAAAGAGCAGCAAAGAAGACTAGAGGAAAAACCTATTATTAGTATCTAGTCAAATGGAAAGGACACCCAGTGGAAGATGCTAGTTGGATGACAATAGCAAAGTTACATAAGTTTAATGTAGATCCTGAAACATTGATGGATAAATCTTTTCTTCCCCATGAGTCTGATGCAGGAGCATCTCAATTTAGCCATCAATGTGATTGTGTGTTCACATGTTGTGGCCAACATGAGGTGGATAAACATTTGGTTACTAATATTTTACTTAGTTTTAAATGAGAGGAGTTAGTCTGTTTTGATTTACTAAATTAATTAGGAATAAAATATAAAATTGGTTTCTCCCTGTGAGGAGATTAAGCCAAGTAGGTTAGAGCATTTAGATAGGATGGAAATTGTTTGTTAGAGCGGTTCAGTAGAAAGCTAATAAAAGACAAAGTGAACCACTTTTAAGTAGCTATATATATGCATGAATAGGTGTGATAAAGGAGAGTGGAATAGGTGTGGAATAGGTGCGAGAGAAGAGTGAGAGAGGAGTGAACATAGAGCAGAAATAAATGTAAAAACCATCCACTCAAGGTCTTGGCTATGTGTATTTCATTTCTAATTTAATTCCAAGTGTTTTGTATTTTAATCGGGCTCTCTGTTTTATACTGTCCATTTTATTTCTTTGTTGAATTTGATATTGCATTGATCGCACAACGGAGGCCAATCGGATTTGCAAGCAGCAGCGAGGTGCAGATCAACGATGGGAAATTACATTGCAACTGTGAAGAATTCACAAATCGCAGGATTTAGTGTTTGTGGTTAAGACATTGCAAGATAGGTTATTTACCTTGTGATGTGAAGTAGATCGACAAAGAGACAAGTGTGGACCATCGGATCCTACGAAGACCAACGACGAAGATCGTATCGCGCCGAGAGCGATTTCACAAATCGCAAAGTTTAGAGGTTAGCGTAAGGCCGTCGCATGGTAAGTTATTTTGTATGTGATGCGAAGTGGAGAAGGGCCACGTGTTGTCACTGCGTAGTGTCGCAGATCACAAGGAATAAGGGTTAACCACTAAGTTAAATTATAAAGTGTGCGAAGTGCGATCGCTTTTGATTGGTTCAGAGTGTTGTGGGACCCTCCAGAAGGAAATTCCACGTGTATGTAAGTTGTTTTGGGTTTATGTGAGACCTATTTTAAAGTAACAATTTGTTGATTCCAAGTGTATTCTGATTTTATTTCAGCGTGTCTGCATCAGGTAGCATGGATTTTGTCGGGTTTTTACAGTGGATTTTAGTCTTGCCTTTCTATTTTTGGATAGCCATGGTGTGATGGGATTTTTCTTGGTCTGAGCTTTAGATTATTGTAATGTTTTGGATCTGGGTGAGGTGGTCTCAGGAAAATTCCCAAAGGCCTAGGAATCCCTTTACTATTAATGGACGGATACATGGTAAATCCTAAGGGTGGAGACGAGAAAATTCCTCAAGCTATTGGAGAATAAATTTTGAGGCATCTAAGCTCGGTTTGGCTTTGTGATTTCATGGTCGATTTACGTGATATCACAGTGTTACACAATAATTTTTCACCATGCTCACTTCTCGTCCCCGATCTTGAAATGCCCCGTGACAGACCTTGTGCAATGTTTCCACCCTGAAGAAATATGTAAAGACATTCCATGAAGACTTAAATAAAACTGCCTTGAAAGATTACTTAAGGAACTTAGTCAAAACCCTATTTTTCTGGGCCATCACGTTTTCCAGTTTCATGCTCACGTTGATGTCATATTGACAGTTCTGGCTTAGCGTTGTCAGCACCCTTATTTCTTGTAAAACCATGCTGATCCCTCTTTGGCAGTGTTTCCTCAAATGGAGGAGAAGCTTCAACCTCTAGAAGTTCCAAGGTGACAAGTTGGTTGTTAAATGGTGGTGATAGAGTCGAGCTCTCTGATTTTAGAGCTTTGATCTCATCCATGGGGGTTTATCCCTTAGAAATTAGGTCTTCCTCCTCCTTTTATGGGCTCCCGACCTCTTCTCCCTTCCTATAAATTGGTCCCCGTCCTTCCACTACTGGTTGGTAATTTTTGGGCTATTCTGAACTCTCGTTCCCTTTACATTATTGCGCTGTGATAGCGCCTAAGTTGTTTGGGAGAAGGAATGCTTTAGAGCTTCGGTGAAGGACTAAAATTTTCACCAAAGGGAGGCCTCCAACATCAAGGCCTGGGTTTTAAGCTCTTCCTTTCATATTTATCAATAAAACATTTGATGCTTTATTTCTATATTTGTCTAATATTTTATGCAAATATTCTGGTACTCCTTGATCTACTAGATAGCTAATGTTTAATGATTATAATGTATTGTATTACGTTTGATGTTTACTCTTGATCATCCGCAGGTATTTGTGTGCCACCAGTAGCAAGGAGCGAGCCTAAAAGGATCGTGGATCAAGGTCATCACCAATGGGTTCGAACATAGCATCAGGAAAAATGTACCTCTAACTCTTTTCTTATCGCATTTTGAATATTAGCTAATAAATCTTTTCATTAGAAAATATCTCAAGATGTTAGACCCACTCTAGGGCTAGATAGATCACCTCCGTCCACAGAGGGGATTTATGTTGACAACACACGATATGGTGAGGGTGGAGGTGGTTTAACCTTTGGATTCTCTTGGTTTTTTATGGATTTGTTTATCCCATGAGATACCACATTCATGCTTGGCATATGGCACGGGGTTGATTGGCTGAAAAAATATTTGGTTCAACCAATCTATGGTTGGGTGGTACGTGGAAATCCTAAACCTGGTCGAAAGTTTCCTATGTTTAATAAGAACTAAGTTTCTCTTATTTTTTATGAGTAAATGTACTTGTTAATATGTGGCTTTAATGGTTGTTCTATCATTTTTCTTTATCTAGTTATATGTTGGTTATAAGCATGGTTTTATGAGAGGTCCTTGATCTAGTGGATCAATAAAAATTTAAAAATTAAAGTACTTGGATTAGCTCCAAACCAGCGCAAAAGCATATATCTCGTCGCCTTGAATCCAACGCAACTTGTTTCACTCATATATGACATCGGATTCTCCCTATATTTCGTTATGATCGATTTGGGAAACATCTAAAAATTTGAAAATGAGTTTGCAGGGATGCCCAGTCAGTAGTCCATACGCTGGCTAGGCCATGATTGGGAAATGTGACTAGGTCTCTCATCAGCCAACAGGATGAGGACAAGTGGAAAGTTATGATTGGTTGGAATTTGTTGAGTTTCTATTGGTATGAATTTATTGTTGGGTGGACCAATTATGAGGAATGGCGTGGTCCAATCCTTGGTTGCAATGTGGCCTCCTAATGGCCAATTAAAAATTTGATGGAAGTCAAGCTACCTCTACGAGAATCGAATGCATGACCAATTGCGTACCAGCCAATCTTTCCATCGGTCGGGCTACGTTAGTTATTATTATTTATAGTTTGAAATTTGTATTTAAAATTTTGTGACGAAGGTATCGGAGGTGGGGACCACGGTTAACCCTAGACCCTTGTTTACCAACCAGACCACGTGGCGGCAGACGAGCTTTAGGGTTAACCCCGACCCAAAAATATATGATATACGATAACCCAAAGTCCAAACAACATATCAAACCAGTCGGTGGGAAATGCATATCATACAACAAAACCTTATGTTAAAAATTATGCCAAAATTTGGAGCGGGAGGTTTAGGAATGCCGACAGCTAGGTTATACATCGACAACATGTGACGGGTTCCACAACAGTTTAATGCCATGTTGAATGTTAATACGGAGGGGATCAAAACTTGCTTGGGTAGGGTTCCCACTAACCCCAAACCACAGTGCAACCAAACTCCACAGGCAACCGAAATTCGAGAACCAACGAGAAAATGGTAAAACAAAATCTGCATCCAATGGTCGGGAGAGCGTCACTTGGCGTGCTTTTAGTAGGTCATGGGTCGACTGATTCAAATTAATGAAGTGAAAATTTTCACCTAGTGTGGCGGGAATCTCTTTGGCACAGGGAAAATTTGTCTCTCCACGTTGTCGCAAAAGGCGGAAATTGTAGAACAGATTGTAGAGAAGTGTGAATTGTAGGATAGTTAGCATAAAAACTTCTATGGAGCATAACTCAGTCAGTTTTTTACCTTTTCAAGTGTATAAAGAGCCTAGCTAGAAGTTTTTTACTATTCTAGAGCCATTGGAGACATTTTTTTAGCATTCTAAGCACTGTAACTTGATGTAAACACATATTTTTGAGCATAATGAAAGAGGCCCAACATTGGAAGCTGAACCAGGAGATGTAGCCCGGGAGGGGTGAACTTCTTCATCATTTGTTGTCTTGTGTGTACTATTATGGTACTGATGTCTTATTTATTTTTTGCAAAACTGAGTTTAAAGCATGTTAATGTGTTAATGAATTTGACATAATTCACTAAAGACCCTAATCATTTCACCTGAAATTTGTACCATAAACTCT
The DNA here is from genome assembly GCA_034641835.2 of Pinus albicaulis. NCBI lineage: Eukaryota > Viridiplantae > Streptophyta > Pinopsida > Pinales > Pinaceae > Pinus > Pinus albicaulis. Next base: position 770,173,873 of record CM076582.1, read on the forward strand.
CAAGCTTTCATATACACACCAGTTTGGTATAAGATATTTGGTTCTTAGTTTGCTTTGAGGGTTTAATTTTCTTACAAGTGTTTTTTATGGTTAGAAGGTTGAAGCTCAAAAGAGGAGAAGGAATGCTTGTGGTTGAAACTCCTCAAGTTAGGTCAAGGACAAGGAGAGCACATTTGCCACAATATCCACCAAAAATTTCACCTCAAGTTGCACCAGAAGCTTCATTAATCATGTCACATGAAGGAGAGATTAAAAACATGTCAGAGGATGAGAAGGCTTTCAAAAACTAATTCTTTTACATGACACAAATGGTGAATGTTCTCTATGAAGATATAAATACAAGGTTGCAAGGTGAGAGCTCCAATCCTCCAAAGGGAGATAAGCCTCCAAGAGGAGATTGGGAAAAGCCTCCAAAATGGAATGGAGGGAATGGTGATAAACCACCTTTGAATCCACCATTATCTTCACCTCCATCCCCACCTCCATCTACACCATCATCATCTTCTACATCAACCCCTTCACAAACACCTCCACATTCTCCAAAGGGACATGGTAAAACTCCACTGTTAAAATTTGGCGTAAATTTTGAACTGCCTACGTATAATGGAGAGAATGATGAGAGATTAGATAATTGGGTTAGTCATCTTGAAATGTATTGTAGGATACAAAGGATCAAAGATGATGAGACCAAGATTCAACTTGCTTCATTAAGGTTGGAAAGTGCAACACTTATTTGGTGGGAATCCAAAACTCAAGAGGACATGAAGAAACATGGTAATGTTTTATCTTCTTGGAATGATTTTGTCATTGCATTGAGAAGACAATTTTATCCATTAACATACATGCAAAAATCTATCATGGATTGGAAAAACTTTGGGCAATTAAAGGGTCAAATTGTGCAAATTTATACCCAAGAGTTTAGAAGGAGAGCATTGATATTGGGTATAGATTTGTCATATCAACATACTTTGTTGAAATACGTTGGAGGTTTGCATAAACCTACAATTTTAGATGAGGTTTGTGTACTGGAAACACATCTAGAAGCAAGAGGGGGAAATGTTCCACAAGAGGGTAGCAAAAATCCATTTAAAGGTGGAGACAAAGGAAAGGGTAAATTCAAAGGAAAAGGGAAGAATAATGCTTCCATCAAGAAATATGGAGAAAAATTAACATGCAAGCATTTTTCAAAGGATGGTCACGGTGAAGATCATTGTTGGAAACTTCATCATGAGATCAGACCCAAAATGTTTAACATTAAAGGAAATCAAAAGACAACTGCAACTATACAACATGATTTAGGATCTGATTTGGGAGATGAAACAAAGGTCACATCTATGGGATTGAAAGGTAAGGAATCCATTTCTAGCACTAGTTATTCAAATAGGCATAATGAAACTCAAAGTGAAAAAGAAAGAATAGAGATTTTCCATAATACAGTCATCTCAAAACATAACAAAATTGATACTCTATTTGATAGTGGCTCTCAATCAAATCTCATTTCTGGAAACAATGTCAAAAAGTTGAATTTGGAAACCATTAAACATCCTAAACCATATCCTTTAGGTTGGGTGTGTGACAATGCAAAGTTGCAAGTAACTAGAAAATGCAAATTGAAATTCACCATTACTGCAAACTTCATTGATGAGGTAGAGCTTGATGTAGTGACATTAGAAATTTGTGGTATTGTTTTGGGAAGCCCATATCTTTATGACATGAGAGCTATCTTTTATCGCCATGAAAAAAATATCACTTTTTAAAATCTGGTATTGAGTACATTGTTAGAGCACATCGCAAGAAACTAAACCTTTCACTTGTGAATGCTGGAAAAATGAAGAGACTTGTTAAATATAGCAATAAATTTGTACTTTTGATGATGAAACCCAAGAATGATGTTGATAATGAAGCCTTTAAAGGTTGTGATTCAAAGTTGAAATCTGATTTGGTTGAGGTTGTTAACCAGTATGATGAGATGTTTCAGGAGCCTAAGGGATTACCTCCCAAAAGAGGAATCCAACATGAAATCCAATTCCAGCAAGAATTCCCTCTTCCTAAAATTGGCATGTATAGGATGTCAGTGATGGAAAATTCAGAAATTAAAAAGAAAATTCAAGAGTTTCTTGATAATGGAATCATCTGGCCAAGTATATCGCCATGCAGTTCACCTATTGTTTTAGTGCCAAAGAAAGATGGAACATGGCACATGTGTGTGGAATTCTGTGCATTGAACAAAATTATAGTAAAGAATCGTTACCATCTTCCTAGAATTGATGATTTACTTGATCAATTGAAATATGTTGTGTATTTCACTAAGTTGGACTTGAGGAGTGGCTATCATCAAATTAGGATCGTTGAAGGAGACATATGGAAGACAACTTTCAAAACAAATCAAGTTTTTTTTTATTGGTTGGTTATGCCCTTTGGGCTTTGCAATGCTCCTACTACTTTCATGCATGTGATGAATGATGTATTGAGGCATTTTCTAGATGAATTTGTGATAGTTTACTTAGATGACATATCAATTTTCAGCAAGTCCTGTCATGCATGTCAAGCAAGTATCAAATGTCTTGAAGAAATGACATTTGTTTTTAAAGATGTCGAAATGTGAATTTGGAAAAAATTCTTTAGTCTACTTGGGTCATATTGTTGGAGGAGGTGAGCTGAAAATAGATCCCTCCAAGGTTGATGTCATTTTTAATTGGCCAAATCCCAAAACAATGGTAGAGGTTAGAAGTTTTTTGGGAGTAGCTCAATACTCGAGAAATTTTATTTCTAACTTTTCTTCTATCGAAACTCCATTGCATGCATTGAAAAGTGTGAAGCATGTTTTTCAGTGGGGAGGAAAAAAAAAAATTGATGCATTGAAGGAAAAGATAAGTTGAGATCTTGTACTAACACTTCCTGACTTGAGACAGTTATTTGAGATACAAACTGATGCAAATGACTATGCCATGGGCACAGTCCTAATGCAACATGGTAAACCCATATGTTTTCATTCATAAAATTTTAATGGTGCAATGATTAACTATCCTGCATATGACAAGGAATTATGCGCATTGGTGCAAAGTGTGAAAAAGTGGAAACACTACTTGATGGGTAAGGAAACAATCATTCACACGGATCATCAATCATTGCAATACTTGCAATCACAAACAAAGATGCAACAAGCGAGGCACTTATGATGGATGAGATTTCTTCAACAATTCCACTTGGTGATAAGGTATAAGAAATATATCTATAACAAGGTTGTTGATATGATTTCTAGACCAATTTTTAGTGCAT